>CM071930.1:83667045-84049217 GCA_016081115.2 Rehmannia glutinosa | reverse complement strand
ATAGTAGGTATTCGTTACTATCAATATTAAATGTAGAACTTCCAATATTTGGCAATTGTTTAATTTCGACGTTGGCTTCGGATTTCTGTATTCTTTACTCCTGAAAATAGAAAAAGATCATTATTACAAGTTGGAACAAGTAATTCTTTGGACTACAAACATTTAATAGAAAAATGTGATACATGTTGAGATATCTTGTATTCAAGGCTAGAATTATGATCAGAGCCTCATGACTATGGACCCTTCCCATCTTTTAGTACACATATAAAAGGTTATATTTATGGGATGATATGGGTTAGTTGAAATCTTGAGTGGGAGACTGGGATTTAATAATAAAACTTTAGATATATTAAAGGTCTAGTATACCCAAGAGAAATGTTTTTTTATTTTTCAATGAGAAGAGTGGTGGAAATGGAAACGTGAAGACTGAATTTGAGTATCTGACAAAGAACCGCCACCTTCAGTTCCCTCTTCTTTAATTGATGTTTTCTGGCCTTTCAAGATACATCTGCGGTCAGCGAGAGGATCTTAAAACTGTGATGCAAACAGAGGTTTCTATGTCAAAGCTGGTCAGTTTGTTGCAGCAATGCGCCAAGTTCCGCAAGAATACTCATCAACTCTTTCTTCTTTACAGGATCAGGTTTTTATTTCTGTCGTTTTTTAAATTATTTTCTATTATTTTTGCTCCTTTTTTCTTTCTATGTATAACTGTTTTAATTGAAGTATATGCTAATTCATTCTTGGTGATGCTTTAGGCAGTTCCTTGTAATTTCAAAGCCATCAAAGAAGTTATAATCAAGAGCCTGGGGAAGGATTTTGTCAGAGATGTAAGTCGTGACAGGTTAATTCACTTGACAAACTAGTTAAATTACATTTACTGGCTCATCTTAGCAGCCCATATGCAAGTTTCACTATTTCACCTGCATCTTCTTCTTTTAAATCCTTGGTATGGTTCTAAAAAGATCATGGAAAGTAGATCTCGAATTGACACCTTTTTAAGTTTTACTAATCCAAGTGTTAAAAGGGTCAGAAAGGAGTTATAGTTCCAACTGAGACTTTGTAAACTTTCCTTAAAGCCATAGAAGAAATTCCTTTCCAGTTATAATTTCTGCTAAGAGTACAAAGACACCGTTGACTTGTGGATCCATGAATTTCAGATTCCTGTCATTTGATGAGCAACCAGTTGCTGCTGCTTCGATTGCTCAAGTACACCATGCCTTTCTGAAAGACCATCAGGAAGTAGCGGTCAAGGTTAACCCATGGAACTATGCCTGTATAATATTGTATTTTTAATCATGTCTAGCAATATATTGACAATTTTACAGTTTTCATAAGGTGGAGGTTTTTCAATATCTCTGATAGCAAGTTTACAGTTTAATCAACACGGATTACTGTTTTTCTGTGGCTTCTTTTAAATGGGTTTTGGGAGGGGGTTTATTTGAGTTATTTATTACCGTAAGTCACCTTAATTAGGTGATCACAGTGTAATCCCAATATGGTGTTAGACTTCAAGCCAGATCCATCATTCAACCGTAAGTCACCTTAATTAGGTGATCACAGTGTAATCCCAATATGGTGTTAGACTTCAAGCCAGATCCATCATTCAATGCATATAGATTTTTATTCTTTAGGCTGTGGCCATTTCATTAGCCTAAGATGAATTAATTTAAGTGGTGTCGCTCAATCTTAGAATGCCACTGTCTGAATGGGTTTAGTTAAACCAACTAAACTATATTTGGGCCAGTTGGCTCTTCATACCCGTAAACTATGTTGTCTCTTTATATTGCTTGCTTGTGTTTCTTATAGTGTCTATGACAACTCTAGATGAGAAAACGAGCTTAATTCTTATTTTGGCACCTGCACCACAGGTCCAATATCCAGGATTAGGTTATCAAATGAAATTTGACCTCGCAACCATGTCTTTCCTGTCCACGACAGTTGCATGGGTAAGTTTTTAATGTCTCATTACCTTAAAATGTCATATGCCTTCTAACAGTTTATTTTCTTCAAAGAGATCAAATGGATATTTTATTCAAGAGAAACGTGCATGCAATTCGAATGTGTTAGATTACAAAATGTGTATTATGCCAATTGCAATAATTACTTTGAGATGAGTTCCTTATCCTGTTTGTTTTATTTTACCTTTCTATGTTTATGCACAAATTTTTGAAAATTTTCTGTAAAAGTCTTTGCTAAATCAAGAGAATACCCAGTGCTATTTGTCTGGCACTTTTACTTCCCTTCTTTTTCCCTGTTTCCCTCTCCCCTCTCCTACCTGAAGCTTATATTTTTTTCATAAAATGCTTAAAGCACATTGCCCCTTGGTTACAGTTGATGGGAGGAGTGGTCATTACTAATAAAATCTTCAAGTAAGACGTAGCTGGTTTAGCTTGACAGCAATTGGTCTATGAATCCCTGAAGTTTGTGCTGTAAAACCAACACAGATTCCTGATTCATATTCTAACTTCCCCTGATTAAATAGCATGGAATATTTGGTTGCATATTTTTCAAGCCCGTGGTGTTGTTGAAAATCTTGAAAGTGCTTAATCTGAATCAAAGTCTAGTTTGTTCCTTTTGTCCCCTTGTAATGTACACTAGAAGTGTCAAACAAGAGCTCATTATAGTGGAAAGTGCATATAAGCCTCAATTTCAGAAATGATCATTTGAATCGGTTATTGAATCACCATAGCAATACTCAATGTGTTGAAAGTTTGTTTCATCAAATAAAAAGAGATAAGTAAAACATAACTTTTCAGCTTGAAGTTTAGTGTAATTTCCATTAGTTATAGCTGTTCTGGCTCCCACAACAACTGCCACTTTCTATTATCACCCATAATAATGGACTATCAACATTATCAGCATTAATCAATTAACATATGCACACAAGAGAAGCATATACTCATGGGACATGTTTTGAATAATTTGTCAAGGATTGAAAATGTTGAGGTGAAATGTGGACATGGACTAGACCAGAAACTTGTAGAGTTATGTTTTGACATGGCTTTGCTGTTAAACTAGAGTTTTCTGTTGTAACTTTATGCCTACCACAGTTGAATTTTATAACATGGTTTTCAACTTCTTTATTAGTTAGTTTTTTTCCCTTTTTTTTTTGAGATAAGTGTGCATGTTTTGTGTGTGTGTGTGAGAGAGAGAGAGAGAGAGAGTTCCAGATTTATTTCAAGAAAATCCTTACAAAATTCGATATGTTGTGACGTAACTGAAGAGATATAGAGCACAGAGGTTGAACTCGGTAGAGGCAAACTTGTGGTGTTCAAATGAGTTAAATTGTCAGGGTCTTTTCCTCGTGTGGTTTCATATTCTAAAAAGTCAATTGCTTCTTCTTTCCAGCTTTTTCCAGAATACAGGTTTGAGTGGCTGGTATCAGAATTTACAAAGTCTATTGCTTCTGAACTTGGTCAGTATATCCTTCTTCTTGGATTATTAATTTGAATTCTTATATGTAGTGGGTTCAAATATGGTTCATGCTTCATTTGAAAATGAAACTATTAAGACTTTTTGTCAGGAAATATTCCTTTATTGGTATCTCGATACTGGATATTTGTATTAGTGATGCCATGCTATCAAAACTTGTTAATCACCAAGGTTTACTGCCTTAATAAGTGGCGCGTATCTAGTTTGTTTCTTCTTTTTTTCTCTTGGTTGGGGTGGGTGGTGGGGTTATTTTAGCGGTTTTCTTTTCATTATGACATTTTTGTAAATATAAACTACATGTTGCACCTCTATATATTTTTGTAACATGAATTGTTCTTGGTGGAAGGAAAAAGCCTGAATCAACTCATCGTAGTTTCTTTCTATGAATATCTTAATTTGCTTGGATGATATTCTTTTCTTAATGCTCTATAGATTTCATTCAAGAGGCTAAAAACTCGGAAAGAGCAGCAAATAATTTTAAAAAGAACAGGATGATCAGGATACCTCATGTTTACTGGGTATGCCATCAGCTTTTAAGAGAAATAATATGCACTTTTATAATGACATATCTAAGCTTAAATGTTTAGTTTTATTTATCATTGAGCTCACCATCATGTTCATATTGCCAGGACTTCACAAGCAGGCAGGTTTTGACTATGCCGTTTTGTGAAGGACAGAGGGTATAATTAACAGCCAAACTTTACATGGCGAAAAAATCCCTGTGGTCTATGTTTATTCGGTTTCTATGAGAGTCCATGATATTGCAGACTACGTTGTGCAATTCTGTACAAGTACATAAAAGATTCTTCCCCCTCCCACCCCCACCCCCCCCCCCTCCTTGTTTTTTTTTGACATTTTTCCCAAACACACACACTGGGGTTGAACCCTGACCTTCCCCACCAAGGAGGGAGGCGATACCATTAGGTCCATTGGCCATCGGTAAAAGATTCTTCCCCTTACTCGTAGGGAATATATATTCATGTGCTCAAGCAGGGTTTACAGTTAAACTTCACACTGATGGTTGATCTGTACCAATCAGATGCTCAGTTGCCTAATCACAGTCAAACTACCTTTCTGTATAGGAGACTTCATATCTGACAGACAGCGTGGTTGTTTAAAACACACTGTTAAGATACCCAAATTTCGATCATTTCTATTTTGTATGTTTAAAGGATTTGTTTCCCATTGAAAAAATATCATTCTTATATTTAAATTAACTGAGATAGGGCATTAATATGTTGGACCTATGGATCAAGTATTTTCTAGGGACTTCAAAAAACAGCATTGCAGGTGCAAGAGTCTAAGCATCTCTCCCACAACTAGTTCGAAATATAAACTCTCCCTTTATGTAATTTATCATTTATGGTTATTTACAAAACTACCCCGAGGTTAGCCTAATTACAAAAAAAAGAACCAACTATCTTTTAAAATTACAAATACCCCCTTAACATTTGTTTTTATATTACAAATTGCACCATCAATGTATCCTCTGGAGGGGGTATTTGATAGGTAAATACAAACCTCAAGGGATGTTTGTAAATTTGAAAGATAAGTGGAGTTTTTTGTAATTGGGCTAAACCTCAGGGGTATTTTTTGTAATTATCCCTATTATTTTTATAGTTCATACTGATAAGATATCTCCTTGGTGATCATAACAAGAATGATGCAAGAACGACAAAGTTAATTATTCATATTGGAACATTTGTTTGATGCCTTAGTTAATACGTAAATGTGTAATTAGTTTGCCTTGCCCTGTTAATATATTGTGCTTAATTATGCCTAATTATACTGTGAAGCATCATATAAAATTCCTTTCTAGTTGGCTTTCAATGTATCTAATTATACTGTGAAACATGAGATAAAACCTTTCTAGGAGGAGCACCTGGTTTATGATTTGTAGCTGAGACATGATGTTCACTGGGCTAGTGCTGATTCTGCCATTGGAATGTTGGTGTACGAAGAGACTTATGTTTATGTTTATGGATGTAGGAGCTTAAGTACAAATAATTCAGGCAGATAAGGATTTTAGTTATCCAGAGTGTTGACTTGCTTAGAAAGAAGAAGAAAGAAATTTGTTTGTTTTTTTTTATTTTTTTTTGTAATCTCTGTTAAATGTTTTACCAATAGAAGGAATGTTGTAAATTACTGCTGAGCCTAAAGGAAGTCTTCATGCCCCAGGCCCACGGGGATGGGGGCCTAGAAGTGAGACCATGGGCTCCGCTAGCAATTACTTTGCGTTCATCCTCACTTTGCGAAAATGGTTAACCCAAGTTGTTAGTTCATTACACCTACATATAAGCTATTCCAAACATCCTCCCACAACCGATGTTGGATATTACAGAAGTAGTTAGGTAAAGATATTTAGTTGTTAATGAGCAGCGAACACGTATCTATATGAGGCTGGTTTAACTTCTCTTCTCTTCCTTTTGTATTTTTTTTTCTTTTTTTGCTCTTTTTATTAGTACCTGGGAGTTTTGCCAGCAAACTTATAGATATTACATGCATCCTCCTATCTGTGAGTTGCTATTGACTTTCTAAACCCACTGCTGACAGGACCTTTCCTTGGCTTCCAGGTAGATGACTTGGAATTTTTGAACAGAATGGGAATTAATCCACTTAAGGTTCGTTTGTTGGAAGAATAATAATTAGCGGGTCATGTATGACATTTCTTTCTGTTTCTGACAACATGATAAAAATGTTATTCCTTAATGGCAGATAGATTAGACTTAAAATGTTAAAATTCTGCTGATATGAGGTCTAAAGCTAGCATCTTCAGTGATCAGTGAATCACATTCATCTGTTCTGCTTCTCTTCACAATGTAGGTATCAAAAGCCCTTGTAGACGTGTTTGCTGAGATGATATTTGTACATGGTTTCCTGCATGGAGATCCACATCCTGGGAATATCTTAGTTTCTCCTGAGGGGCCCAATGGCTTTTCATTAGGTATGAAAGTATTATACTCGCAACATTTCTTTTAACGGGTAGTTATTATATCATATCGTATCATACTTGGTTGTTAAATTGACTTTTTATTGGCATATAATAAAAACATGTAGTCATTCTGGATCATGGGATCTGTAAACAGTTGTCTGAAGATTTCAGAAAGAACTATTGCCATCTCTGGGAAGCTTTAATTGTACTGGATTCACAAAAATACAACAGCTTGGTGAAACCTTTGGTGTTGGGAAGTATGCTAGATACTTTCCTGTCATATTTACAGGAAGGACCATTAGCAGGTGATTTTTCTTTGCTATGTTTCATGATTCGGTTGTTTTTGTATCATGGATGGGAGTTTCAATTTTAACTGCTGGGAAACAGACTGTGTTGCTATACAAGTTTAGTATATCCATATGTCTAAACACTTATGTCCTGAGCCAAAGTGAAGTGACTGAAGTCAGTTAAACCATCTTCCCATGGGTTTGTCCTTTTTTTTTTTCATTTTCTTTTTCTCTTTTTTTTTTGTTAATTTTTTTCCAATTTTCTCTTTTGGTTCCCTTATTAGATGCATTATTTGGTTTCTTTGCCATAATTGCCATAAAATATTATGTCTATAATCTAATCTGGCGCAGATCGGAGCTTGGTCAGAGTATTGCAAGGTTTTTGTTTACT
The DNA here is from genome assembly GCA_016081115.2 of Rehmannia glutinosa. Classification (NCBI taxonomy): domain Eukaryota; kingdom Viridiplantae; phylum Streptophyta; class Magnoliopsida; order Lamiales; family Orobanchaceae; genus Rehmannia; species Rehmannia glutinosa. The sequence continues at coordinate 84,042,175 of CM071930.1, read as the reverse complement.
TATTCATTTAGTGTTCAATATGGTAGTTGCTTGTAGACTACTGGCTGCTCGTCTCAGTTTTCCCTTAAATATATTTTGAGCTAGTTGCTGATATTTCTGAAAGGCTAACTGTTGTTGTTGTTCTTCACATACTTAGCTGTTGTGTTTCCGATTCAGTTATGTTGTCATAGGTCTTGGGTATGGTTGATGGGGAATGGGGAATGGGGTTTATTAAGTTTCATCCTACTTGTTCATGACCAACACTGAAATTTCAATATGAAAAATCATTAGCAAAGGCTCACATTCTTGGTAAACTATCAAATTGTTCTGTTATACTGTTAAGTAATAAAGTAGGATGAAGTAAAAACTGAAAGTAATGGCAGTATTTTTATGGCATGGAAAATTACTTTCGATAGGACTCCCTTAAAAAATAATTATCCCAGATTCTAAGAACATGAAAGAGGAAAAATGAAAATGTATGAAAAGAAACCCACAAAATTTGATTTGATTTAAATGACAGTTTATGTCAACCTTTTGGGAATGGTAGTTGACATTGTGGCGACCAAAACCTGAAGTCTTCTCGTATATTTCTTCAGTTTTAGTTTAAGTACTTCAGCATTACATTTGCCGGTTTGTGTTTAGTGTTAGTACCCAAGCATACATCTGTTGGTTTGTCTGTGGAACTAATGTTGATTATATCAAATACAATTAAAAGTAAATCTGCGCTGGGAGAGGAATGTCGCTTGAAGAGAAAAAATATCTGAAGGAGGAACTCAAGTCTTTAAAAGTGGAGGACATATCTTCCTTCATGGAGTCGTTGCCCCCTGACTTTCTTACCGTACTGCGAACTGAGTAAGGATTGATTCCATGTGTTCTCACTATTATTTAAAGAAATTTAAGTATCTTTACAATGCTCTCTATTCGCTATTCCATACAGTGGGCTATTAAGGTCTTTGATGAGCAAGTTGGGTGCTCCCCAACGAGTCCGACTACTGAGTTATGCTAAATGTGCCTTGCGTGGTCTCTCTACAGAGGCAAGTTTTGAATCAGGTAAAGACATGTACTCATCAGCACCATTAAGTATCATATCCAGTTCAATTATTTGAATGATGCAGGTCAAAAAACACGAATATGCGATCTCATAATCATATTACTTTTATCAGAAAGATCTTGTTGTTTATCAGTTTTTAATCTCCAGCTTTGATGATTTATATTTATGCATCACAATCAGTATTATAAATTTTTGTGGTTTTGTTTTTATTATTTCATTCTTTACTTTTTTTTTTTTTTGGGGGTGGGGTGTGGTGGGTGGTGGTGTTTGGAGTTAGGAATAAAACTTTCTAAAATCAATTGTGTACGCTCATTTAAGCCAATGTTGTGAACTGATTTGCCGGTTGAGCTTGTTGGCTAGAGGATTTCGAGTTAGTTACATACTGTTTATTTTGGATGTGCTCCTTGAAGATATTAAGATGAGGCTTAAAACGTACTTTGGTTCCTTGAGCGATCATACTTTTGGTACTTAGCACTATATTAGGAACAATGAAGCCCTTAAATCACTTAAAGGTATGGGTCTCTTTGTCTCACCGATTGCACATACTTTACATTTTGGGGCGTACAGCAGCCAAAAGAGGGAGTTCAATACTGTATTTAGTTTTGGTTTTAACCTTTTTGCTGTATGTTGAACAATTCTCAAAAGAGCTACTGACCGTGCACGTATGAATCGCTCCACACTCATAACTTTCTGTGAATTTACAACTTTCAGATTCTGCAGTATTTCCTGTGTCCAGATTTAAGATAAGCATCAAATACATTCAGTTGAGGTTACTTCTAGGTAAGGAAGCTTGCATTATTATGCTTACCGTGTAATCTGTTTAAAGTTGCCAAGAAAACAAAATGTAACTTTCAGTTTATCTACAGAAATCATGGAGTTTGTTGCTTTCATGGATGAAATAGTCTGGTCACTGACTATGAAGTTGAGACAAGTCATTTTATCAGCTGGAGATCACATTTGGAGTTTACGTCCTCTTTTGTGTTCACCGGTTAAATCCAGGCCTGTACTTTCGAGGAGGTGAAAAAATTTGGTTCTCTGAGAAAGTGCAGTACATTCTTGGTGGAATTGAAGATAATGAAAGGTAATAATAGTAGAGACTGATTGCTGTTTGCATGGGCGTAGCCAAAATTTCTGGCCATGGTCAGAATATTTTTCGTTTTAGCAGGACAAATATCGGGCTGAAATTTTAAAAAAAATAGAAAAAAGGCAAATATAAATGCCGTATCTTGCAATTGTGGGTTTTCATAATCTTCAATTATGATTTCTCTAGAATAAACTTTTTGGAGAAATGACTTATCCGTAAGTTTATTCTAAATTAACTACTAAACAACTATTATTATTTTGGAATAGACTTTTAGATCCAAAAAAAAAAAAATTCATTCAAAAATGCTCTAAAAAAAATTGTTCACTATCAAGTTTGTAACATATATCTCTACATAAGACAATTATTCGTTAAACACATATATCTTAATTGGGCCAGATAATTCTTAATATTTTGGGCCAAGATAGTAAGGTTTATTGGCTTTTTAAATTTTAACTCAATTTTTTTATATGAACTAGACATTCGGCTGAATTTCAGTGCGGTCCAACTCAAATTTAACAATGTCACTCTGAGATCCAGTGCGGTCCGCCGACCGCACTGGTCCTAAGCTAAGCTTCACCAGTGGCTGTTTGTGACTGCACATATCACTTGAATGAAATGCATCCTTCTGTATCTGTTGCAGATATTTAATTTTGTTGAATTGCAGAAGAGCCATCTATTGTTGTACATTATTATTTACAGAAAAACTTGGAGGTTTAATGTCTTCCAAGTATGATAAACCCCTTTGCATAAGAGCTGTCTATTGTTGTACATTATATGCTTTTAGCAATACTTTCAGTCTCACTTTAACCCATGTAACTTTTGATATGAGAAAAGTTTCTTTGGTCCAAGGATTTTGTTGAGGATCCCAATATTTGACAAGGAGAATAAACGATGAGAAAAATGATGGGAAAGAAGGTGGTGAAGAGATTGTACTTATTACACGAACATGAACATGAAATTTTCGTGTTAACACAAACACAATACGATAAGTCAAATAAAATAAAAATGACCAAGTTTGAACGATACAATATTATGTTAATACACGAAACAAGATATTATAAAACAATACACAATAATATTACATGTTAATAATGTTATCACACAACACATGATATTACACATTATCTTATACTTCATAATTATTTTATTATTAAGAGTTTTGTGTCCCTAACATACTTCATTATCATATATTTTTAAAAGTAGACCGTTATCACTAGTAGACCAGCAAGGCCTTAATCTGTTATTTTTTATGTTTTATCGAGTTGACACGAACATGACACTACACGAAAATTTCCGTGTCCATATCATATCAACATAAGAACACAACGCAATAAGCTAAACACTAACCTATTATTGCATCATTTTCTTATTGTCTTTCTGTTTCGTGTCAAAAACTGTCAGTCCTGGTAATGAATGAGTTGAAAAAGAAAAGCACCCATATGAATGAATATCTCTAGTTTCCCTCAACTTTTACGGATAAATAAATAAATAAAATGTACTCAATTATGTGGTATTTTTCCTCGAAACTTTCTTCGTTTTAGTAAGAGAAACCGCCTGTACCTTGGAACAGGCACGACCTTCCTGTAGAGGCCACGGTTAAGGTTCGGGATTTTCATGGTCCCGACCCGAGAACCAGCAGCTTGTGAATCAGGATTTTCACACTTCCGACCCGAGAACCAGCAGCTTGTGAATCGTGGCCAAGTCTAACCAACATAATCCAATGATTATGAGAGAATCCGACCCAACAGACTGACTCCCAATAATTTCCCGAGAATCACATGTTCAGAAAAATTGACCTGTAACCACCAAGGTCCCATGGTGGATGGACCACTCACTGGTCCAACCCCAAACTGGATACACATCCAAAACCAAAGTTCCATTAAAGGCCACGTCAGATGATCAAGAACATAACAAAGCGAAAAAACCTTCTCCATGGATAGGATATTGCCCACAAAGATAATTACAGAATGGACCACAAATAACTCCAATATAAAGATCATAGATGACCCTATAATCTGATGCTGACATAAAGTGATCAAATGGTGTTGAACACTCCATAAAATCCAGAAAGGAGACTCGGGTATTTTTTCCAAATGAAAAATACATTAAAAAAATTTTGGTGGCAAGAAATAAAGTTTCTTCCATTGATGACTTGTAAATGCCATAATAGCACTTTTCTATGTTTTGCAATACATCAAGTTCAATTGAACAATCAAAACCAAATGCAGCAAGAAAAGCACAACGACCGCCTATAAAATGGAAGATAAATTATTTAAAATAGAGGTTTTTTGGCAGGAAAAATTTCGCACAATCGATAATCCCTTTCCTGCCTGTAGGACCACATTATAGTGTCTCAGTAAATTCCAAACAGTGCCAGAAATATGTCTTCCAACGATATCCAGCCCTACAAACACACAAGAGCCAACAACAATAATGAATAGTCGGCATGGGCTTGCAATAACAAAATTCAGCAAATATGTACGTACTTATACTCAAGAAAGTCTTGCTTTGAGCTCATCAGCGACCGCATCAATGAACTCTTCGGTGTTGAGATACTTGTCTCTGCTTAACCTACACACCATTTCACATAGAATGAGGAAAAATTCCGATATTGAAAAAGATGCGAGAATATAATTTGTTGCGAACTCACTTGGATCCATGGATGATGAGGGCAAGATCCTTGGTCATCTTTCCAGATTCCACAACACCAATACAAGCTGCTTCTAATTTCTCAGTGAACTCCAAAAGTTTTGCATTGTCGTCCAGCTTGGCCCTAAAAATCTTACTCGTTATTTATCGTCATTTTGACATTCGATATCTAACAGGAATATATAAGTTGTGCGGACAAAAAAAAAAATAAAAGTGACTTCATACAGGATAACTAGTTTAGGTATAATTACAAAAACACCCCTGAGGTTTGGGCTAATTATAAAAAACCAAAAATGTTTCAATATTACAAAAAAAAAAAAAAAAAAAAAAAACTCAAGTTTGATTCTGTCTTAAATTTAAGTAACTGTAATAGTTTTATAAATGTTAGGTGGTTTTTTAATATAATTTTTTTTTTTGCTTATGAAGGGAAAATGTACGACACAATCAAACTTTAAGGGGTTTTCGCAATTCAAAAACTCTGGGTTTTCTTGCATTAGCCCAAACCTTTTTTTTTTTTTTTTTTTGGGGGTGGGGGGTGGGGTTGGGGGTTGGGGGGGGTATAATTATCCCAAAAATAAAATAAAAAATTCAACTACCTGTGTGCAAGCCCACGAGTCCAAGCAAAGATTGAGGCAATGCTATTTGTACTGGTTTCACCTCCTTTCTGGTGAACCCTGAAGTGGCGCGTAACAGTTCCATGGGCTGCCTCAGCCTCAATTGTCTTCCCATCAGGGCATACCTGAAATCAACCCAATCCAATATCCTGTCACAATCCAAACTGACAATGTACACACAAAGGGAGCGATTTCTGAGATTTGTGCAGTTTGATGATACTACAGACTAATCCAAGATCTTATATAAAATATAAAATGAGGACCAAAAGCATAAAATATAAAATATAAAATGAGGAAATAAACCAGGAAGATTTAAAAATAAATATCATCTATGGAAGAGATTAGACGTACCAAGACCGAGGTCATCAGTCCAAGAGATCCAAACCCTGCGAAAAATGTAATTAAATTGAAGTTGAAATAAATAAAGTGAAAAACAAAAATACAAGAAATATATACTTTAGCTTCTTCTATAATATTGAAAGCACAATCTCGAGATTAATGCAGCTGACAGATTTTGAAGGTTTGTTTTCTTACCTTGTGCCAAGAAATCACTCTGCACATCTCCATCATAATTCTTGCAAGCCCATACATAACCTCCTTCGCTCTTTAGAGCATATGCAACCATATCATCAATGAGACGATGCTCATACCTAGAAGTATTATAATATACAATTGCAACATTACGTGACATATAATACGAAGGCTAACAATAAAATTAAAAAGAAAAAGGAAAGAAACACACACACACACATATATAATCAACTTAACTAGAAACACTCACCATATTCCTGCTTGCTCAAACTTTGATTTCCAGTTTGCTTCATAAACTTCTTGAAATATGTCCTTGAATCTTTATTTAAGATAGAGAATAATGATTAAAATATCAAATGGACAGTAGAGAAATTATACGGGCAACACAAGTTGATGGAAACAAATATATCACTTGCTTTCCGTGCAGAAAGTGCAAGATAAACAGACATGTACTTTAATGTAAGTGAACTAGATGCTTACCTGCCGTCATACTTCTTGAGAATTGTATTCTTTGTGCTAAGATACAATGGCCACTTTTTCTGGTATGCAGTGTTCATCGAAGCCTCAGCAAAAGCACGAATGGACTGTACCAATGTTGCATTACAAAATATAAGTCAACAACCAACACCAAAAATCTTTAATGCATAAACCCACCATAAATTATGAAGCAAACCTCATCAGTGTTGTACATGGATAAAGCAACCCCACCAGCACCAGTGAAATTGTAAACCTCAAATTCAGTCGTTTCGTCCTTCCCTTCTGGCACTGCACACAAGTCGAACATCATTCAGTTAACAATTCAGGAGCAACATGTGATAAATAAAAACAAAGACAAACAATCGCACAAGTTACAAGAAATACAAGTAGAGTGGATAACAGAAAAGCCATACCAAACACCAATTTGAGCTTTCCAGCTCCTTTAATAACTGTATCAGTTGCTCGGTATTGATCTCCGAAAGCATGCCTTCCAATGCAAATTGGTTTTGTCCATCCTGGAGGCAGCAAAAAATAAATTAGCATAACTGAACAAATATTCGGAAATGGAGAAAACAGAATTGAATTACATAAGTCGTACCTGGGACAAGACGAGGAACATTTTTGCAGAGAATTGGTTCTCTGAAGACCGTGCCTGCATGGAAAGCCAATTATAATGGACCAAAATGATTGGACGGTACTACACAAACATTGCTCGCTAATACAGAAATAACTGGGGCAACTTCACTTACCATTCAAAATATTCCTAATTGTACCATTTGGACTCCTCCACATACTCTTCAAGTTAAACTCCGTCATACGAGCTTCATCTGCAAATATTCAACTCTGTAGCATGATACTCTATTTATGATTAATTATAGAGATAATTACACACAAAAAAAATTAGGTTCGGGCTAATTAAAAAAAAAACTTCAGAGGGTTTTGAAAATTACAGAAAAAAAACCCTGGAGGTTTGATTCGGTCTTACATTTTCGCCTTCATAAGCAAAAATCATTTCAACAAACCCCCTTATATTTATTGAAAAATTGCAGTTACCCCTTAAATTTAAGGCATAGTCAAACCTGTGGGGACTTTTTGTAATTTTGAAACATCTTTAGATTTTTTTGTACAACAACAAACTAAGCCTTAATCCCACTACGTGGGGTCGGCTATACGGATCATATCGCGCCATCGTTTGCGGTCACAAGCCATATTTTCATTTATTTCTAGGTATAACATATCTTGTTTAATAGCTTCTTTCCAAGTCTTTTTAGGCCTACCTCTACCGATTTTTATTTGTGTGAGTGATTCTCTACCTTCTAAGCATCGCACGGGTGCATCTAAAGGTCTCCTATAAACATGTCCAAACCATCTTAATCGTGTTTCTCTAATTTTCTCATCTTTGTAATTTTGAAACATCTTTAGATTTTTTTGTAATTAGCCCAAATCTCAGGGTTTTTTTTGTTATTATCTCTTAACTCTTAAATATATCTTAGATGGATCCAGATTAAAGGCATTCAATAACTTTAAGCCTGTCTACCTGGAGTGATCGTTGCACACTTAATCGCCACATTATACCTGCAAACATATAGACTTGTCAGTTGAGAGAAAGTACAAAATGCCCCCAATATAGAGGCAAGACAATTCATCATCTTTATTAAGAGAAGGAAATCACAGAGATCACATACTTGAGAGTAGCTTCAGCACTCTCAACAGTAACTTTATCATCTGTGTCATCCCGATGAGGAAGGCCGAGGTCAAAGTACTTTATATCCAACTCCAAGAAAGGGAAAATCAACTGCAATCAATGTACAAAATCCATTATGCACTCACATTAGAGGATTTGAGCTTGGGACGAAAATGGACAAACAAAGAAAGAATATCAAGCTGAAAAGCTTATATACTACCTTGTCTTTGATAAATTTCCAGATGACCCTTGTCATCTCATCTCCTGAAATAAATAAATAAAAAAAACAGAGATTTCAAGAAAAACGAATAATTGTATAAGCATAAGATAAAAACACTAATCATATCATGTAGAAACTCTTTTCAAATCAGACATTTCAAGATGAAGTCAAAAACCATGCTTGACCCAAAAAAGAAAATTGTGCAAATAATAGATCCATTACTAAGAACCAAAATATCTGTCACATGGGCCCCAAGCTTTAACTGAGAAAATACAGAAGAAAAAAACAGATATACTCAAAGCAGAGGTAAAAGAGTCAAAGACTGAGATGTTTATCAATTACAGTATCATCTTCACATCAAATACCAATTCAGATGAATCAGATGCTGATATTGCGTAGGAATATGATCTAAAACCCTCAGTCACACACACTAACACACACATACACAGACAACAGCAGACCAGTGAAAAATAATAGAAATCCAGATTCATGCTAGCAAATAGTTAACCGTAAAACATATTCAATTAAACAGATCAAGAAAAAATGAAAAGAGATCTGAATCTAACCGTCCATCTCAACGATGGGGTTGGCCACCTTGATCTTTTCGATTGCCATGTCTCTTCTCTTTTGGGTTTTCACTTTTTCTTCTTTGCTTTTCTCCTAGAACAGAGCTTGAATGGGCTCGGACCAAAAAATCTCCGCCTGATATGCAGAAGTGAAAAGAGGGTAGGTAAAGTGGGGCTTGAGGGTTTCTTATAAAGTTCTATGGCGAATAGTCAAAAACTCGGTTCGGTTCGTCTCGACTAATAATGGTTGTTAAAAGATCATTTGGGTAAATATATTGAACCAAACTTGAACAATTTCTTTCGTATAAAAGTCGACTCGGTTTGGCTCAAGCTTAAAAAAGAATGAAATGTATGTAAAAATATCAAGTACTCGAGCTCGATTCGTGTTTAGCTCGACCAAAGTTCGCTCGAGATGGATTCAATTAATATCAATATCAAACTCAAACACAATTTGAATAACACTATGTTTGGTTCGATTTGATTCATTTATACCATAAATACGCAATTTTTCCCAAAAAAATGAAATACATGTCCGAGCATAATATATATTCTGGTTTTGTTATTTTATGTCTTTGAGTTTACCATGATACCCATCATGAGCTGTATCATTGATAATTCATAATCTTATTTTATTTTTGGCAAAGATAATTCATATTTTTTTAATTCAAAAGGTCCCACCTAGTTATTGTGAGTGTGACTGTTTGACTCTGCTTCGTTGTATCAGCATAATATACTTTCATAATAATTCTCAAAAGAATATATTTTTACATAGATATGATATATATATAGGATTTGGTTGAAATGGCACCACCCTCCCTATGTGAGGCATGTGGAATCAATTAGACCATCTTACTATCATCGATCTTAAAAAATGAAGGGATGTGATTAATTCATTTTTTCTAATTTTTGCTGATTTTAAGGGCAAGATTGTAATTTTGTAATTCAAATTAGTGGTCCTTAAATTTTATCTTACTAAAATTGACACTCAACCGAATTTTATGGCGGATTTTAAGAAATCTGTTTTTTTTCAAATATTTTTATTTTACAAAGATAGTTAGGGTTCTTTTACCGCATAATTGGATCAAATAATGCATATTTAGTTATTTTGTTGGACTTTTTTACGAAAAACAAGACATAATTGAATATAACGTCATCGCATATGTAGTTATACTACATCAGTATAAATATGTTCAATATAATGTATATATTTAGTTATGAAAATGAGATGTTGCTTTTTGGAAATTATAAAAATGGGATGTTACATAATGTCGCATATTTAGTTATTCCACAATGCATAAATAGTTTCCGTGATAATACATAGTTAGTTGATTTTGTTGCATAGTTTATGACGTTTTGCATAGTTGGATATCTTGTACTACATATTAGTTTTTTTACGCTACATAGATAGTTTTCGATAATGCATATTTAGTTGAGTTTTGTTGCATATTTAGTTTTCGAACTCACTGCTCATTATTTCTCCGTAATATTGCACCGATTTTTTTTGTTTTTTTCTCTGTAATTTTCATGAACCGTAATTTTTGAGTTCTTCACAATTTTCTTTATTTGCGTTAATGGAGGAAAGAGAGAGAGAGAGAGAGAGAGAGAGAGAGAGAGAGAGAGAGAGAGAGAAAGAAAGAGATTTGATTCCATTTTTTGTAACTAACTTGTTATGTTATTTTACCCTACTATCCTTATATTGATTAAATTAATATTTTAATATATTTTTTATCCATTAAATCATACCCATTGGTTAATAGTAGGGGATGGTTGAGATTAGTCCATTGTGTCTCACCTGTTTAATAGAGACGTAAACTCACTTGATCCTCCCCTGATATATACATATATATATATATATTAATGTGCATGCTAAATATGGTTGAGTTTGATTTGATTATCAATCAATTCGAGCTCGAACGAGCTTTATTTGTCGAGCCGAACACCAACCAAATTTAAGTAGCTTGATATTTTTACGCATGTTTTATTCATTTTTTATTAATTGAGTCGAACTCGAGCCAATTTTACATCTTATCAAACATAAAATGTGTTCAAACTTGGTTCGTTAACATAATCGAACCGAGCTCAAACGAGCTTTTAACAATTGATCTCAATCGAATACCGAGTAGCTTGGTTCGTTTTCACCCTAAAGACTCACCAAAATGTTGTGGTGCACCGCTCCTCCTCCTGCAAATAAACAAATATATTTGATCCCCCACATATGCCCTGGATGAGCAATATGATGAAATGTGGTTTTGAACCCACAGATTCCGCCCTACAAGAGACCTAAGTCCTTTATGGTGGCTAACATGCTAAGCCAACTAATTATGCCTTTATCCGTCTTTATTTAGTATGGTTGTAGTTTTGTATGGGTATATATATGTGTATGTATAGACACATTTGTTTATTTTCTCTCCATCCTCACAAAAAAATTATACAAGCTAAATGTAGAGGATCCCGATTCTACTTCATAAGCATATATATAGGGATGAGGCAAGCCCTAGGGGTTGGCGGCGACCACCATCATAAATTTCTCAAAACTAAATAAAGCTCCTCCCGTGTATATATACTCATAAAGAGTGAAAAATAATCGAAATATAATCGCAACAAATTGAAAATTGCATTTCTTCTTTCCAAAATCAATAGTGCATTGACATCTATTGTCATAAATTACATATAATTAATTTTAAGTTAACTGATTGGATTATAAAAATGAGCATTCCAAATTATTACTTTTAATATGTGAAAAGATATTTTTCAAACTATTGGTGCTAAAGAAACCAATTTAAAGCATTTTGTATAATTCATTGTGTATTCTTATATTGTCAAATAAAATAAAATGTAAAACATCAATATTTAGTAAAGAACATGGATGATAGAACCACGGGTATACTAATATATTGCAATTTCTGTTCAACCAATAAAGTTGATTTATTAAGAAACCCATTACCTATTCTCTTTTTAGTGGCAGGCCACCTAACACAAAATTGACTTAATCTTCCTCCAATAATGATATTATTTTCCAAAAGGTGCGCTGACACACATACGTATATCACATGTATACAATGTTTATTTATATATTTATACTTGCCCACACACTGCACATGCACACTCACATTTAATATATTATACGTAAACATATTTGCTATTTGATATGTATGAATACATTCTAATTAAAATTATAGAAAAAAATTATATATGGAATATAAGTAAAATTTGAATATAAATAAATTGGAGTGAAAAAATTATTTATATTGATATAATTATTTTACATGAATTGTGCTTTTAATTACATAATAGGAGTTTTAACTAATAGAAATAAGTATCCTTTAATCCCATTAGAGGCATAGTCAACCGAGTCGGCTATCCATAGCCCCAAGTTTTCTTTCCCCGCTTAATTATTTTTTTTCATTTAAAAAAATATATAATTGTTTTTATTTTTTTCCCACAGAAAAAATGGGACAAAAAAAGAATTCGAGGTGCACTGGGGGCCCTGGCGAGGGCTCCCTTGGATCCGCCTCTTACTCACATATAATGCTATAAATATAAATATAAGTATAATTAAATTCTATCTCCATTTTAAATACACTCGTTGGGTCTTGGGTGTAGTATATATTCATGATTAACAAGAATTAAGGAAGAAAAGTAAAATCAAATAACTCTTGTGTGATAGACCAAATTGAATGCAGTAGCATTTCAATTAGTATAAAAACCATCCAATAAATAAGAGAAAAATAATTAAAAGAAAAAGGAAAAGATAGCGAATGGATAAGTAATTTTCATAAGTATTTCCCCTTTAGCACTATCATAATTATTATTACGTTTTTAATATTCATTTATTTCTATAAATGTGCTATTTAATGTGGATGACAAAATGATTAGCCATGTCCGTTACCGAGTTTGTAAATGGGCCTCAAAGATGTTTGACCAAACTGGTCTTTACTTGCAAATCAGCCCAAAATATTATTGGACCCAACTGGTTCTGAAAAGATTTCTACTCATAAAGAAGTCCAAACAGAAAGGACCAGGCTTGATTTGTTACCATCCAATGTAGGGGTGGCAAATCATTTGTGTCGTGATATTAACACGACACGCTAAGTCTAAATACGAACTAAGGCATAAGTTTTAATGGACTAAAATTTAAGCCAAAATACGACAAATTAAAACACGAAACATGCCACGGCTTGATAAACACGATAAATAAAATTGACAAATTTATTTAGATAAACCCGTTAGGCGTCATTCTTTTTTTTTAAAAAACAAGTAAAGATTTTATTAATTCAACACATCAAATGATAAATAGTTTACAACGCAAATAGGTGAAGAACTCCACACCAATGGACTATCAAAGGAGAAAGATCCTTTAGCTGTTAACAAGAACTATATTAAGACTTCGATGAACAACTCAACCGAAACTTCTCACAACTTTGCACCATTCTCGACAATCAAGAACAATACTTACATATTATGAGCTTCCTATCTCACTAAATGCTAAATCCTCAACCACATATTCAACATCCGTTTCCAATATAACTTGATGGATACCCAACCCGTAAATCTACGAAAATGCTTCTCTAACTCACTACTTTTGCCTCTCAAACAATATAAATACCAGAAAATCACATGGTTTGAGCCACCACAAAATCACCTTAATCATTTCTCAGCACCATTCCAATACCCGTACACCTGCTTTGTTGACAAAATGCAGTATCAACATTGCATTCCAATACCCATTAGTCGTCGTTAACAAATAAAACTATGATTTCTTTTATATTTTTTATATTTGATACTTAAAAGCTAAAATATATATTTTAATAAATTATTAATAAAAAAGTCAAATATAAATAATTAATTATTAGTAAATTACCTATATAAATAATTAATTATTAATAATTAAAAAAATTATCATCCATATATTGTTTATAGTGATAGCCCCATATCAGCTTGATTTTTATTGTGCCTTGTTGTGCCAGTCCAACTCGAACCCAACCCAATAAACCCCAATCTAATCCCTATAATTTTGTGTGTGTTCGTGTCGATCAGTCGTGTTGTGACTCAAATCGTCATCCCTAATTAGACGCAGATGGTGGAGTTGGACTGTTGGTTGCTATGAACAACACATGCATTGCTATTGTTTTCGTGAAATTTCGCCGATGGAATTTTTTTTGCTTTGTTACTGTAACTGTGTATGATTTTCACTTTTCAGAGATGAGGGAAGAAGAAGGAGCCGCCGACTGGCGGAGCAGAGGTCGCAAGAGGCGGTGGCGCAGGGCTGAAAATTGCGTATTAGATATAAATCCCGCCGCCAGAATGGTGGCGGAGCCTATATACTTTGCGCTATGTTGGTGTGTGAATTGTGTGTTTTATTGGTGTCTGGTTTGGCTGTGTCCTGAGGGAGAAGGGTAAGGAAAAGAAGAAATGAAGCAGGGAAGACGAAAGGAATATAAAAGGGAAAGCAGCAGACGTGATACTTGCACATCATGCTTCAACTGCTTGTACCTCGTGCAGTAAGAGCTACTCTTGCAACTTTTTTGCCTTAAATGAAGTCTCACTATTAATGTTTTCATGAAATTGGCTTATTTGTCCTTAGGTACACAGGGGATGAGTGAAAATTACTGCAATAATAGTCGTTACATAATTAATTCGAACGAAATTACTAACATGATCGATTATTCAACACGTGTCGAACTGCATTGCTATTGAGAATTTGCTTATTGATAATGGCCATTTATGTATTTGTTGGGGGTGGGGGAATGCAGAGTTGATCAATATTTTACCTCAAAATAATAGTAAGATTTTGATGGAAATGAAGTGCTTGATCATGTGGTGCAATACATCGTAAAGTTCAGTATAATGGACTGGTAGAAAGAGTTACAAAGCTAATTGGTGTATCATGAATCTAGAAAGCATAGATAGATAAAAGGATTTCTTTCACTTTCATTTTCCACCTTAAATGCAATTGATTATGCGTATTTTTGGTAAGATGTTGTGTTGTCGGGTATGAAGCTCTTGACGTTCAATTTCCAACTAACTTTTAGTATGTTGTTAAACCTTTTTCTGTGCATTGTAAGTTATAAACTTAATAATGGAACACACGAAATATTTCAACCATATCATGGGAAAGAATTCAATAGCACTAAACGTGCATTAAAGATTCATGTAATTAGTTAACGCTAGAGCCTTAGACTAGTCGTTGTATGCTTAACTTTCGGATACATTTATTATTGTACGTAGGTGCAACCTCAAATAAATAAAGAAGCTTCAACGGATATGAAAGGCACGAATATACTTTATGTCCTAAATGATTTTGCAACTGCTCTGATCTCTGAGACTGCATCTCAGATATGTTAAAAATTTCATGGATTTTGGAGATACAGATATTCAGAGATTTAAACATTTCTGATCCGGCTAACATACTTGTTGAAGAACATTACATGTAAATAATAAACACATCGTGGATCATTGTATTACTGGTATTAAAAATAAAAGGGTGCTAGTGCAATATATTGTTTATGTATATGAATAGCCAGAGTTATTGACATTGATTTTAACACCACATGTTTTTTTTTTTCTCTTTTTTTTTTTTGCTCGAGATTTTCTTTGTTATTCTTGTATATGGAGGAAAGTCTCTGAATATATCTCATTATTATTTATAGTGATTTGCATTAAGAAAGTATGACAGTATAAGATTGGCATTGTTTTGATACTTTACAAATGTTATGACTTAGTTCAAATGAAAGGTAATGCCGTCATAAGCACTTTAAAGTGGAACGTTATAGAATAATTGTTTTAGAATTCCCTTTGAGCTGATTTACTACGGACATCAAATAGCACTCGACAATAAGAAGACTGATATCTTCTCTGTAAAAATGAACTCATGACAATAAATGTGATTATATTTTTGTTGATGAACACTATCTTTCATAATCCCCATGACAGATAATTCACAATCATTATCAATAAATGGCAGATTGTGAAAATATGGCCATATTCAAAGAATGAAATTATTAATTATGAACCAACCTTATTAGCTAATGGAATAAAAGGAAAATATGAATTGTTACCATACATTTTTATTCCTTTTTACCAGGACAATCCATATTTCTTTTTGAAAAAGAATTAAATGAACATTTC
Organism: Rehmannia glutinosa; assembly: GCA_016081115.2. NCBI lineage: Eukaryota > Viridiplantae > Streptophyta > Magnoliopsida > Lamiales > Orobanchaceae > Rehmannia > Rehmannia glutinosa. Next base: position 84,026,192 of record CM071930.1, on the reverse strand, counting down.
AAGAGTTTCATTCTATATGCTCCTTAATTCAGTCTGATGGTCTTTTGATTCTCGATTTCCATCCCACCTTTGGTACGCTATCTCTGTCTCTGAAGCATTTTAAATACTGTCTTATACTTCATCTGCTCTTAGTTGTTTCATTTTGAAGTTTGAAATCCATAAATCCAGATGTTAATCCCCATTTAAGTTAAGTGAAAAATCGAATCCAAGACAACCATATCCGTATTGACCTTATTTTTATATAGCAAAATCATTTACAAACCGTTTCACACATACTATCTCCTTCCTGTTTCTCGCGTGTATGCTTCAGAGTTTCTAAAGTTTGATGAGTGCTTTCTTTCAGTTTCTATGAACTATTAATGCATCTATAATCCATATAATTGTGTTCTAACCAATGAAGAGATACACATGTAAACCCAAATAGAAACAAGAAAAAGCTACCAACTTTAGTGTGTTTCTTTGTATTTCCTATAGCCAACTTTGTTATTGTCTAAATTTCCATCTCAGTTACTATATGTGAGAGTTGAGACCTGATTATTCCTTTGCTTATCATTCTGAATTTCTGTAGTTGCGAATCAAAAAAGGGCTCTTCTTTTGAGACAAAGTGATGGATTTATCATATGGAGGAAGTGGATCGGGTGAAGAAGAAAACTACAATTCTCAAAAGGGCAAGAAGAATTACCATCGTCATTCTACCCAACAAATTCAGCAGCTTGAAGCGTACTATTGAACTTTGAAACTCCTCCATTTCATTCAAAATATTTTATTCTGTTGTGAACCTGATTTCATCTTTTACTTTGTTTTTTCTGAACCTACATATGCTTGGAGATTATAGCTTTATACATTCATAAAGACGAGACATTTGAAACATATTTCTTTGTCTATAGTCTATTTCTCATGAAACTTTAGTGACTTCATATTACTACTTAAGGTGATGGTTGCTAATTTTAAACTATTAATGCTGTATAGCAAAATCTTAATTTTTTAAATCTATATTGCTATGTGATTTTCTCACTGTTTCTAACGAGAAATTAGGTTTTATCGCTGTTGTTTTATCATAACAAATGTATGGATATAAAGACTTACGATCATATTTGTAACATCGTCACAGTTCTCAATAGACATAGACTATTCAGAACTTCTTGTTCGATGGTTTGAAATACAATTAGCTTGAATTTGTACTGTTTCTTATATATCATAAATATCAGGATTTTTGTTCTCCTTTTTCTTTTTGGTTCTAGATTTTCTCCCCCTTCTCTCTGATGTATGATACTCGTGTAGTTTCTATAAGGAATGCCCGCACCCAGATAAGAACCAAAGGCAGCAATTGAGCAGGAACTTGGCCTTGACCAGAAGCAGATAAAGTTCTGGTTTCAAAATAAGAGGACTCAGATAAAGGTGCTTTATGGCTTATACATAATACATATATATTTCATGCAACTGTATGTTGCTCGTCAACCATTTTATATTCCTTTATGCTGATCTAGTGACTTTCACAATATAATTTAGGCTCAAAATGAAAAAGCCGACAACAATGCCCTCCGAACAGAAAATGAAAGAATTCATTTTGAGAATCTTGCAATGCAAGAGGCACTGAAAAACATCATTTGTCCTGCTTGTAATGGTTCAAGTCTCGGGGAAGAAGATAAACGCCGCAATTTACTGAGACTGAGGATGGAAAATGCACGATTGAAAGAAGAGGTGATTGTTACCTAGCAATTCATCTTTGTTTTGCACATGGAAAATTTATATTTGTACTAACAAAATATAGTGACCACTCATGTTTCAGTTTATTGCATGAGTACAAGCGTGCACGCGCGCACACGCACATATATACATATAAAACATGCTCCTAGATTATGATCCCTAAGACTCTGCATTATCAAGAGAAAAAAAAACAATGAACTCGGAGATTATTGCATTGAAAAGAATAGGAGCCATGTCTTTGCTGTCAGATTACTATGAGATGCTTATTAAGAACATCTCTTAATGTTGGTTTTATTGAATTTTTCAGCATGAAAGGACAATCAACTTCTTTGCCAATTATATGGGAAATCCGGCTATGCCATTGCCTGGAATGGATCCCCTCACAAATATCCCTGGAAACCATTTTCTAGGTGAAGCAATGGGAACTCCCACTGTTGATCTCGAACAAATTCCGCGGTATTCGGAGAATCCTATATCACCACACCGGTCAAACGGAATAACCGAGATGGATAAATCTATCATTATTGAAACTGCCGTTGGTGCCATGAATGAACTTGTGGACCTTTTACGTGTGAATGAGCCGGTGTGGGTCAAGGCTCCGACTGATGGGAGATATATTCTACATCGTGATAGTTATGATAAGCTTTTCCCCAAGCCGAATCATATCAAAACATCAAGTGCTCGATTTGAATCATCAAAAGATTCGGGCGAGGTGGCAATGGCTGCGATGCATTTAATTGAAATGCTTCTTGATGTGGTATAAACTATAAAGCTTGATGACTTTTAATTTCCCGTATATCTTATACATTGGCATTAAAGTCTTATTTTCTGGATTCAAGTGAAAATCTATTTTGCTAATTTTGCAGAATAAATGGAAGGACATGTTTCCTACTATTGTCACAAAAGCAAATACCATTGAAGTACTTGATACTGGAATCTTGGGCGGTTTGTTGCATTTGGTAAATACCTCAAAATCCATAGTTAAACGTTTTTTTTTTTTTTTTTTTTCTGGAAAATCTGAATCGATAAATCTTGAACGGATTACTATGTTGATACAGATGTATGAAAAAGTGCACGTTTTGTCACCTCTTGTGGCTCCTCGAGAATTCTTTTTCATTCGGTATTGCAGACAGCTTAGTTCAAGCACTTGGGTGATGGTAGATGTATCCTATGATTTCATCAAACAGCTCCAAGATCCTACTCCTACTCGCTCTTGGAAGCTTCCCTCAGGGTGTATGATTGAAGATATGTCAAATGGAAAATCAACTGTGAGTTCTACAGAATCCCATTTATTTGAGGTCATAAGATATAATTTACTGTGATTTGTTTACTATTGATGTAGTTTTTTCAGGAAGTTCCCTGTCCATCCTAATGCCACCCACACAACTACTGTTATGCAGATGGTTCAAAGATTCTCGGAACAAGCCTTCATCTTGCATTAATGTCACTAAAAACATAATTGGTTTACTCTCCGAGTCATGATAGAGCTTAGTAGAGCTAAATTTGTTATGTTTCTTACAGTTACATGAATTTGGTAATGTTAGGTTGGATTTCTATCACAACGTATGCATGTCTTCACACAACATTTATGGAATAGTTTCCGTTAATTAAGGAAGTTTGTCCACGAATCTAGTCAAGTTGGAACCAACCATTCACAAGTAAGTTTAAAGGAATCACATGTCTATTATCATACACCATGAGCCCATGACACATGTCGATGATCAAATGACAAATAAAGTTTGACACTATATCTATTCTTCAATAAGTCATATATTTTCCAAAGACTTCTATTTATTACGTAATGTAGTGGAAGTATTAGATGAGGAAGACCAACGTGGAAGAAAGAAATAATCTTCCACAATGTTTGATTCGCTTCAGAATACTAGATTATAGGCATCCGTAATCTCATTGATTTATAGGAATATCGAGAGACTGGTAGAAACAGGAGAAAACTCTCTTTTACATTTTTATTAATTTATTTACTTTCTCCTAAAAAGGCATATGCCATACAATATATAGAAAATTGAATCCTTAATTAACAATTATGAAAAGATTGCAAACGGAACAAAATAGAAGAGAATCACAAAATAAAAGGCAAACTTAAATCTACTTGTTATTATCATATTTCTAGTAAGTAATATTCCTTAATAGTTGATACGCCACATCATCCTCCCCAAGGTGAAGAAAATTGGTCCTTGAATTTCTATCATGATCCTCTTTTGTCACCCGAATCATCCCGAATTATGATGATTGCGATGTCGAGTTGAGTTTGGATAGCCACAACGCAACAAGTTGCTCGTTATTGATCTATCTATTGTGCAATTTGCATCATGCGGTCACGTTTAGACTCTTTTACCGCATCTTGTTGGCTAGGCATCTTCTTGGCGGCATGCGGTTGCCAATAACTGATATCAACACGGAAGAAAGAAACAACCTTCCATAATTTGTTGATTCGCTCATGAATATAGGTTATAGACATCCAAAATCTTTTTGATTTTGAAGAATACCAAAGCTACAGTTGTTTAACTTCCTCCATTCACCCACTTCCCCTAATCACTTCCGCCAATCACCAACTAAACTTACATTACGCTTCTCGATGCATGTATCTACTATTTCACATTCCTAATACATCATATCAAACCCCTCTTCCCCCAATTACCCCCCAAAAATTCTCCAAATCATCCCTAGTCACTAAACAAACATACCTTAAGAGATTGGAAGAAACAGGAGAAACTCTCTTTACATTTTTGTTGATTTCTTCACCCCCAATAATACCCCTAAGGCACATTATATAGGAAATCAAATCTTAAAAATCATAAAATATCCAAAACGGAAAAAAATAAATGAGAATCACAAAATATAAGTTAAATAAATCTAATTGAGATACTCCTATTTCTAGTAAGTAATATTCCTTGATATGCGACATCATTATGTCTTCTTATAATTCATTAGGAAAATTTAATTTACAAGTGTGCTAACCCAAGTATTACAAGGCAAGAGTAAATATCCTTGAACTAATCACAAGGAACATGTGAAGTCGCTCACACTCCAATTGGCTTAGGTATGCCGACATTTGGTGTGAACTAGCTTATCAACTCTTCTTATCCAATTCCACTGCATTAATGCTTTTCCGTATTGATTTCTTTCTATTATGCATGTCAGGCTGATGTAATGTCTAGTTACTGTGTTTATATAAATATATATATTTTTTGTTTCTTGACAGGTTACATGGATTGAACATGTTCAAGTGGATGACAAATCATTGACTCATCGTTTGTATAGAGACTTAGTGTGTGGTTGTCAAGCATACGGAGCCAAAAGGTGGATTACTACTCTTCAAAGGATGTGCGAGAGATTCGCATTTTCAATGGGGCTAATTACCACACCCAAACATGAACTAGAAGGGGGTATTAATTTGATGTTCTGTTCTGTTTCCATGTTACAATGGTTTTGATACATGAAAAATTACGCTAAAATTGGCTATTGTTTTCTTTCTTCATTCAGTTATTGAGTCAATTGAAGGACAGAGAAACCTAATGAAGCTTTCTCACAGAATGGTGAAGAATTTTTGTGAAGCATTGAGCATGTCAGATAAACTTGATTTTCCGCACCTGTCAGATTTTGAAAATAGTGGAGTTCGAGTCTCGTTCCGAAAAAGCAACGAACCAGGTCAATTGGACGGCTTTATTGTTAGTGCAGCTACCTCTATTTGGCTTCCCATGTCGAAAGAGAATCTCTTTGACTTCCTCAAAGATGAGAAAAGAAGAGTTCAGGTACATAAATAGTTGCAATCCAGATCCTCTATTGCAATTGATTACTCGAATTACGGTTCGTTTTCTTTAAGGCATTGAAATTAAGGTAAAAAGACTAAGTGCATTTTCCGTGCAGTGGGATGTCTTATCCAGTGGAAATCCTGTGAATGCAGTCGCACGCATCTCAACCGGGACACATCCTGGAAATTGTCTCTCCATCATCCAGGTTATTTCCTCCATTTTTTCTGTGCTCTATATTATTTTAAGGCCCAAATGTAGAAGCAGCTTCTCATTCAATGTGATTTGGAGAATGACAAGAAAATTATCAGTAACCTATGATGAAGATTGTGTTTATAATTTCTAACATGCCTAATTTATTATATGACTACTCGGAACATGCTCAATTATGTGTGTTTTGAGAAAATTGCATTCGTGATAAATATGCACATAGTGTATGTCAATATTGGAAATTATAAGCTATCAAGCTGAGATGAGTTATCTGGCTTCTTCAATTTGGAAACATATATTAAATGTCTGAATCTTCGTATAACATGGAGAGAGACCAAAAATAAAATTACTAGATTGGTGTCATTTTATAATAGTAAGGTATTGGATGCAAAACTGAACATTTATTGTATGCATAAATTTATTTGAATTTTGAACTATGGACTTTATTAGGACAAGATATAAGAACAAATATGATTGAAATATGAATTCGGTGTACCAACTTGATTGTTTCTGCAACAAAGCTTGAAAATCTCCATTTTGGGTATTATCAACTTTGTTTGGCAGGTATAGTTTCCCAATATTTACTAGAAGTGAAAAACAAAAAAATAATTTTTAATATTGCACATAAATTCTGATTTTAAAAACTGAGCAATTTATCATGAACTAATGTTCAATGCATGTCTATTCAACCTAGAATTGATATAAACATAACTGTATTCACTGCTTATATATGATGCAATACTAATTTAGCGAGCAATTAGCACAGCAATGGAGCTTTATAGTATGTTTTCAGTGTTCAAATTTAGCGCAGACTGTTTTATTATATACTATTATGATTTATTTTTTTTTTGTTTCCAATTTGACTAAGCTAAATAAATTTGTATTTGGATGTGGCAGTTGTTTCTATTATTTTTGTCCTAGTCCACTACTTATTTCCTAATAAAGCCAAAAAGTTTCAGATAATTCACCGTTTCTTGATATTGAAGTTGTTATCACCACATTTACGGTATAACATAGTTATTAAACAGTAAATAATGTTGAGATGAATATTACTACATAAGCTTATGAAACGTTTTTTTTTTAATCTAATTTATGATGTTGCCTTATTTTCTATCGACAATAAATGAGTTTATTGGCTTTCCTTATTTTTTTCCCTTTCTCATTTGTATCAGCCATTTGTACCTAAGGAGAGTAAGATGTTGATGCTGCAAGAGGGTAGCATCGACCCACTAAGTGCACTACTGATCTACGCCCCGATGGATTTACAAGCCATCATATCAGTAGTTAACGGTGAGGACCCTATGAGAATACCTATCCTTCCATCAGGATACGTCATCTCTAGTGACGGTCGTACTAACAAGGGAACTGGAGCTGCTTCAACTAGTTCGAATACCAGTAACTCTACCGGTTCACTCCTCACAGTTGCCTTTCAGATACTAGTGTGTCGCAGTGCATTAACAAAGGAACTAAATATGGAGTCGGTGGCCACCGTGCATACTCTGGTAAGCTCCACAATTCTGAAGATTAAAGCGGCACTTGATTGCTCCGATTAGGGTTTTTACTAAACCATTACTCTTGAATTGTTGTTTATGTCGTCGTAGATTTTGGGTGATGGATTGGTAACTATTTGTTACAGTTATGACTTTGCTTGTTATTTAGAAGAAAATGGTTTATCTCTTTTAATAAATGGCTCTTATGTGTGTTTGTCCCTCCGTTCATACTCTAATAATGCTTTAATGCTTCAAGCCATCTCCAATCTAAAATTTATTTTAGCGCAATTTTGGCACTAAAATAGCACAAAGGCAATTTCTGCGCCAAACTTAAAATGTATCTCCAACCCATCTACTTCAAATTTTGCAAAAAGGAATGTTCCTTATTGTTTCAATACAAAAATTAAAAAAACCAATTATTTATTAACATGCACTATATATACTTATTTAAATAATTAAAATATTTATTTTTATTATCATCGGTTGGAGGCATGTTTTGCGTCAAATGAAATTGGTGCACGGTTTGACGCGGCCATTGGAGATGGCATAATAATAAAATTTGTTGGTATCATAATCAAGGTGATCTAATTAGGACATGGTTTTCCATGAGCTTATTGATTGTTTACTGCTTAATATTTAGTATTTGAAGGTAGTTTTTGTTGGGTCTGTATAGGTCTAGTGATATCGGGCTGGTAGACACGATAAAATTCAAGGAAAATGGATGTGATCATGTAAATGGTAGTAGGAAGATCTATGGATTCCTACTTTTACCTAATTCTAAAATCTAAACCCACAACAAAATTACTAGAGTGCACATATGTATGTTATATCAAGGGTTTGTCATTTAAGAAAGGGTTAAAATACTGTATCATCCATTTGTCAAAAAAACAAATACATTGTCATCCAAATTAGGGTGATTTTCGCACTCTGTGTGCTAATTTTTTTAGTTATAGTTTGCTATCTAAAGTACACGAGTTTCGCACTTTGGCATATGGAGTCCACGGGTTTTGCACCACTTTGCCATCTAAAGCACATTGATTGTGGAATTTTTTACCGTGATTTCACCACGTGCAGCATGACACGCTTCTAAGTGGTGTATTTTTTTGATCAATTTTAGGTTGTTATATGTTAGCAAAATAGTAGTCTAACTTTTCAGCTGCACGCATCATGTTTGTGCACTTTTTGATCAGTTTTAGGTTGTTTTATGTGAGCACAATAGTAATCTATTTTTTTGGCATTAGGCTCAACAATTGAATTGATCACAACAAACAACTAGAAATTGACCAGAAATTACACAAGCAAGAGGTGTGCCATATATGTAACAAGATCTCAGCGAAAAATCAGCAATTGGTGTGCTTCAGATGGTAACGTGCAAAACTCGTGTTATTTAGATGACAAATGATAACTAAGAAAAATTAGCACACAAAGTGCGGAAACCGTCATAGTTTGTATGACAAATTGTTTGTACCCCCCACCCCCCTAGAATTGGTAAACTAATCTATTAAGGTCTAAAAATCTACTTAGATATAGAACAGGAAAAAGTTCTATTGCGCCTTGTGAGCAGGGAAATATAACGTTTAAGTCAGATTATCTGGTTAACCAGAACCATTCCAACAAAGAATTATATAATCATATATCCTATACACGAAAGAAGGAAGCTAAGACTACTTTGTTTAGCTTCCCCAGAAGCATTTTCTTCCCAATTTCTTCCCCAAATCACCAACCAAATATACATTATGTTTCTCAATACATTTCTATACTAATACACACATTTCTCAATACATCGTATCAAACCTCCCTTTCCCCATAAATCACCCTCAATCACTAAACAAACATATTGTTTAACGCATCTTTATCCATTGGCGTCTTTTGTTAGATGGATATCAAAATTTGAAATTCAAATTAACATCTTTTCTATTACAAATTGGATTGAATCGTTGCTTATACCAAATGATGATTTTTATTTAATTTGGATAAGGAAAAACAAAGGCATTTCTCAATTTTTTTTTTCAAGTGGTTGCAAATGGATCAAATTTGGCATATGTAGAAATCCATGTCAAAGTGAAAATGTTGAGATTGATTTCTAGAAGAGCGGAGATGCTTATGTATCACACATAAAAAAACAAAAAATGTTGTCCCTGTATTCATCATCTGAATGATGTTGGGCATAAACAGTTTCGGCCTAGAGAATTATGGATGGATAGCCCAACTCTTTTATTTTATCCGGAGCAATCATTCTATACCTCTTGTAGTGCAACACTAAGGGTCCATTTGGATGGATAGATTTGAATGGCATCTTTTGTTTGGATGATCCTGGATTTGTGTAGAGATTTCAAATCCATCGTAAATTTTGATTAAAAAAATTTAAAAGCTCTATTCATTTTCTTAATTGACATTTAATAAAAATAAATAAAAGATATAATCTTATTATTTTATAACAAATAATTATAATTTATACACGAATAAAAATATAAAATATATAACTTTTATTATGTGTGAAGATAATGTGTGAATATATGAGAGAGTAGTATGTGTGTAGTGTGTGTGTGTGTAAATGTTTATGTGCGAAGTGTGTGTAAATGTGCGCAAGGTGTGTAATTATGTGCAATGTGTGTGAATATGGAAGGCGAGATTAGGTTTTGGGAAAGGTTTAAAATCTTTTGAAAATGAACTAAAACTTAAAGACGGATTTGAAATCCATTTATTTAAATTTATATGCCTAATGATAAAGCGATGAGATCTTGGAGTTACACAATGGGGTCACGAAAATGGGTTTAGCCGACCCGGACCGGAGGAATGGGCCCGACCGGAAAGGTGGACCATTGATCACTCGACAACATAGTACCATTCCACCCTCCGGATGTTGACACTTGCATAACCACATTAGTCGTGATGTCTATAAATACTATGGTATAGTAACTTGATGATAACTATTTTTTTCATCATTTTTTTACTACTTACTTTCATATTTACCGTCTCCTACCCCCGCACCTCACGAACCCTAAGTTCCGAAAGTCCACGACCCGAAGGTAACCTACCGATCTAAATCGCTGGCGCCTGTCTGTGGAAACCTCTTTTTCCTTTAACTCGAAAGGAGGTACGGGAAGGATGGAGACCCCATTGAGACATATTCGAGAAAGGGGCGCCAGAGACCCCAGAACGATAATGAGGTGCAACAATCGGAGTTCTCTTCGTCCCAGTCTATCTCGGACCTTCCTGGGATACGGGGAGGAAAGACCTCAACCAAATGATCTCAATGAGGAAGGAGGACTTCGATAAATTGGTCATGGAGAGGCTCAACAAATAGCAAAGGAGAGAGACAGGAGAGGAGAGATCGACCCCAACCCCACGACAGTCCGGACAAAGACCATGAAGGCGTCGCAAGCGCCCGGAAGAAGAAGGGTATCCCGGAGGTCTTGAGCAAGAAGACGAAGTTGGAGCGAGGACCCTCCCCCAAGACCCGGATCTCCCGAGAAAGCGGGATTAAGGGTCGAAGGGTTAGGGGTGCCTGTGATGCGAGTACCATTAAAGACAACCTACAGGAGCTTAGTGAGCAAATCGAACTCGCCACAAAGAAGTTAGAAGAGATGAAGAGAAGAGGGGCAATTACTCTCCGCTCCGCAAAAGAGGGGATCCCCTTTTTGCGAAGAGATCTTGATGGAGGTAGTGACCCCGAATTTCAAGCTCCCGCACCTACCGATATGATGGAAGTAAGGACCCTCAAGAACACCTAACGACATTTGAACATGTGATGCAACTATACGGCAATCGACGCGATTAACGCCCGTATTTTCATCACTACATTGTCAGGTCGAGCTCAAGAATGGTTTACAAGCCTATTGTCACCGTGGTGACTTATGAGCAAATAGTGAGGAAATTCCTTTTTCACTTTGCCAAAGTGAAGAAAGCTAAGAGATCGCCCACGCACTCTTTACCATTCGGCGGGGAGGAAGAGCCTCTTCGAGACTTCATTAATCGATTCAATAACGAGGTTTTGGAGGTCGATGAACTAAGGATTGATATGATGATCGATTATGATTCATTCTCTCGAAAAAGGGACCTTTCGCATCGCCTTTAGCGAGACCCCGGGCGATGTCGAGAGCTTGATGGAGATGGCACGAGATATATACACGAGGAAGAAATGAACTCCCGAAAGATCGCGAGTGGTCCCAAAACACAAGAACTAGGGACAAGAGAGAGTCCAAGGAGGCTAGCCGACACAGATCCGAGAAAGACGGACAGAGATCCACCAAAGCCGGACGGACCAAGATTCCAAAATTACACTCCATTGAACGGGCCTAGGTTGCGCGCTTGATGGCCATCGAGAACTTAAGATTGGTGAGGTGGCCAAAGAAAATGAGATCCACTCCTAATAAAGCGTAACTCGGATAAATATTGCTATTTCCATAAGGACCATGGCATGACACGGAGGATTGTTTCCAATTGAAAGACGAGATTGAGAGGCTCATCCGACAAAGTGGTACCTCCAAGACTTTAGGGCTCAACGTGAGCCACCCCACGAGCAAGACCCGACGAGGAGGTCTCGCAGCAGTCACCGGAGCGTAATGCAGGGGTCCGGACAAAAAAGAGACCAAAAACTGCACCCCTCACGGCCAAGATAATTTACCTCGGAAGGAGTAATACACATGATAGCCGGGACCAACTAATGGGGATTCACAAAGAGCTCGAAAGAGATACGCTAGAGCCTACAAGCTCGGAGGCCGTGAGAGGTCATCAGTCAACACGATCCAGGGTCCTCGATCACCTTTGATCAAACAGATCTTCAAGGATTGGACTCAGAGCATAATGACCCCATGGTTATTACAATGGACGTGGCAAACTTTCTTTGTGCGAAAAGTGTTGGTGGATGTGGCGGCTCGATGGATGTTATAGCCGAGTGTATTAAGAAAGATGGACCTCGAATAACCTCAATCAAGCCGTGGTGACCCTCTCACGGGATTCGAGGTCACGAGGTCGCACCGGGTACAATTGACTTGCCCACATCTCTCGGTGAGGAACCATGTAGAAGAACTTTCATGGTTAAGTATTTGGTGGTAGAGGCGCTTTTTGCCTATAATATGATATCAAGCGGCGGACACAGGATGAACCTGTTCCAAGTTGTGGTGTCCACTTACCATCTAAAAATGAAATTCCCCACGAAGTTTGGAGTGGGAGAAGTCCGGGAACCAACAGATGGCCAGGAATGTTATGATTTATCTCTCAAAAGAGTGAAGTAAAGAGGCCACCCCAACCGATAAGGCAAGTATGCGTTGGGGAGCCGAGCTCAAGCAAGAAATCCAAACCTAAAGATTATCGGATGGAACCGGTGGAAGAGTACCTCGTGGTTCGCTTGGACCCTGATGACACAACAAAGACCACGAGGATCGGTCGCAAATGACCCCAACCCAAGAGCTCATGATGATCGAATTTACGAAAAAGAACTACGATGTGTTTGCTTGGGAACCTAGCGGACTGGAGTGAGTAGACCGGAGGTCATTGTTCATCGCCTTAACATTGATCCCGCTCGGTGAAAGCCGCAGCAAAGCGAAGAAAAGAAGTTTCGGGCGGAAAGGAACAAGGTCATAGAGGTTGAGGTTGGCAAGCTACTCCAAGCGGGGTACATTGTTGAGGTACAATTCACGATTGGCTCTCTAATGTCGTGATTGTACCAAAGACGGACGGAGATGGAGGATGTGTACGGACTTCACGATCCGAACAAAGTTTGTCCTAAAGACCGCACCCACTTCCTGGATCGACCTATCGGTGGACTCGACCGCCGAGTGTGCATTGCTAAGTATGATGGATGCGTACATCAAGGTTATCATCAAATATCAACGGTCAAGAAGACAGGAAAAAGACCTCGTTTGTACGGGCATATCGGGGTCTATCTTGTTACAAGGTCATGCCATTCGGGCTCAAGAGTGCGGCGCCACCTACCGAGACTTGTCAATATGATGTTCAAAGATCTCATCTGAGTAACTATGGAAGTGTACGTGGATGACATGTTAGTGAAAAGCGAGCAAGAGAACGACCACTTAAACCATTTGGCGGAGTCTTTTGCGGTGATCGAAAAGTCCGCATGTTGGAACGATGCTCTTATTCCTACTATCTCTATTTTCCTTTGCGCCTCCTTCGTAATCGTCTTCCTGTGGATATCAAGCTTCGTGCACGTGGCACTTCCTCGCCTCACGTTCGTTCTCGGGTGTTGCTTGAATAATCCACATTCATCTCCTCGTTGAATCTATCCCTCACCTCTTTTTGATGAATGATATTGTTCAAATCCGCGTGGAATCACTTTCTTCCTCGGTTTGATACTACACTTCCACACACCACCGATATGATATTGTTCCTTTCATTTTGGAGGAATCGCACACACGGATCACACACGAGGCACTTGAGTTTCTTGGTTCCCTGCTTGATTTTATGGTTTGTCGGGACGGAAAGGAATAGTGTCAAGCATCGACACATTCCTTTCTCGCTTCTCACATTATTTGGCGTGGAGCGGTATCTCTCGGATTCTTGTTTCGTGGTCGGCGTTTGAGCCCTTCGATTGGTCCGGATGTCTCCCTCATGAGTTTTTGCGGGGAATGCCCACCACATGTTTCACGCAGCTCGGTTGGTGATTTGGCGAGCCCTCGCCTCCTCAAATCAAGCCGAACACGGATGGTTCGTTTGATCGAGATACCTTGATTGTTGGCGGAGGGGATTGATTCGAGATGGTTCGTTTGATCGAGAGACTTGTCAATATGATGTTCAAAGATCTCATCCGGAGTAACTATGGAAGTGTACGTGGATGACATGTTAGTGAAAAGCGAGCAAGAGAACGACCACTTAAACCATTTGGCGGAGTCTTTTGCAGATCGAGAAAGTACCGCATGTTGGAACGATGCTCTTATTCCTACTATCTCTATTTTCCTTTGCGCCTCCTTCGTAATCGCCTCTCCCGTGGATATCGCCTTCGTGCACGTGGCACTTCCCTTGCGCCTCACGTTCTTCGGTGTTGCTTGAATAATCCACATTCATCTCCTCAGTTGAATCTATCCCTCACCTCTTTTTGATGAATGATATTGTTCACCGCGTGGAATCACTTTCTTCCTTGGTTTGATACTACACTTCCACACACCACCGATATGATATTGTTCCTTTCATTTTGGAGGAATCGCACACACGGATCACACACGGCACTTGAGTTTCTTGGTTCCCTGCTTGATTTTATGGTTTGTGCGGGCGGAAAGGAATAGTGTCAAGATCGACACATTCCTTTCTCGCTTCTCACATTATTTGGCGGGTGGAGCGGTATCTCGGATTCTTGTTTCGGTCGGCGTTTGAGCCCTTCGGATTGGTCCGGATGTCTCCCTCGTGAGTTTTTTGCGGGGAATGCCCCACCACATGTTTCACGCAGCCCTCGGTTGGTGATTTGGCGAGCCCTCGCCTCCTCAAATCAAGCCGAACACGGATGGTTCGTTTGATCGAGATACCTTGATTGTTGGCGGAGGGGATTGATTCGAGATGGTTCGTTTGATCGAGAGACTTGTCAATATGATGTTCAAAGATCTCATCTGAGTAACTATGGAAGTGTACGTGGATGACATGTTAGTGAAAAGCGAGCAAGAGAAATCGACCACTTAAACCATTTGGCGGAGTCTTTTGCGGATCGAGAAAGTCCGCATGTTGGAACGATGCTCTTATTCCTACTATCTCTATTTTCCTTTGCGCCTCCTTCGTAATCGTCTTCTTCCCGTGGATATCAAGCTTCGAGCACGTGGCACTTCCCTCGCCTCACGTTCGGTGTTGCTTGAATAATCCACATTCATCTCCTCGTGTTGAATCTATCCTCACCTCTTTTTGATGAATGATATTGTTCACCCGCGTGGAATCACTTTCTTCCTCGGTTTGATACTACACTTCCACACACCACCGATATGATATTGTTCCTTTCATTTTGGAGGAATCGCACACACGGATCACACACGAGGCACTTGAGTTTCTTGGTTCCTGCTTGATTTTATGGTTTGTCGGACGGAAAGGAATAGTGTCAAGATCGACACATTCCTTTCTCGCTTCTCACATTATTTGGCGGGTGGAGCGGTATCTCTCGGATTCTTGTTTCGGTCGGCGTTTGAGCCCTTCTGATTGGTCCGGATGTCTCCCTCCGTGAGTTTTTGCGGGGAATGCCCCACCACATGTTTCACGCAGCTCCTCGGTTGGTGATTTGGCGAGCCCCTCGCCTCTCCTCAAATCAAGTCCGAACACGGATGGTTCGTTTGATCGAGATACCTTGATTGTTGGCGGAGGATTGATTCGAGATCATTCGAAAAACTTATGTTGGCTTTTCATTGTTCTCTCTAAAGGCGGTGTCTAGCTTTCATGCCGAGCTACTAGCGTTGGAGATGGGATCTGCGATGCCCGCTCGCTTTCTCTTCAGATTGGATCGAGTTGACGCAGCGGTAGTCACCACGATCACTTCGTGGTCTTGCTCCCGGCAGTTCAACACACCCCGATTCGCATTCTAACATGCCGAGGACCTTCGCATTCGATTTCCCACATACACAGAGAGGAATCGACCAACAGATCACCTAGCGAGTTGGGAGCCGCTTCCCTTCGATCACATTGTTGATGAGGGCACGCTTCTCACCACCTTCTTGCGCTCATTCGGATGGACCACCAGATATCCGAGCTTGATTTTCATAGATCATTGGTCCTCCTTTTATTCTTTAGATTTCTCTCTATGATAGTCTTTCTAGATATCGTAGTGATAGGTTATTTGTTCTTTGTTTATCTCCCGCCTTGACGGCATGACATCAGTATGACATTTTGATTATTATATAATAAAAAAAAAAACCCTAAACAAAGTGTACCTTTGGGGTTAGAGGTGGCAAGTTCTTGGGTTACCTCGTCAACGAGCGCGGAATAGAAGCAAACCCCGAAAAAAAATTAAAGCGGTTCTCCGGATGGCGTCCCCCAGAGCATCAAAGAGGTCCAGTTACGAATGGTGGCATCCTTGACTGTTTCATTTCCGTGATCCGGAGATCGTAGTTTACCCTTCTTTACTACCCTAAAAATGTGAAGAATTTCGAGTGGACGGATCGGTCGAAAAGCTTTTCAAGAGCTCAAGACGTACCTAACCTCACCTCCTTTGCTCGCGGCCGATTAGAGAGAGCCCCTCTACCTGCACACTGGTGGGTGTCACCTCATGCAGTGAGTTCAAGATCGGTAAGAGAGAACAAAGGAACCCACCAAATCCTATTATGTTAGTAAGGTTCTTCAAGGCGGATGAGCGATACTCGAGGTCGAGTTAGCTTTTAAATTAGTGACCTCGGCGCGAAACTCCGACCTTACTTCCGGTCGCATGAGGTCATAGTCCTGAATCGGCCACTAAGGCGCAGATCTTGGGAAAGCCGGATCTCGCAGTCGCTTGGTCAAATGGGCAGTGGAGTTAGGAGAGTTCGATATCAAATACCAAGTGAGGATGACCATAAAAGTGCAGGTCTTAGCCGATTTTTTGATAGAGATGGCAAACCCAATCGAGCCCATCTCGGAGACTTGATGCTTCATGTGGATGGTTCTGCGGTGACGGAAGGGGAGGAGCCGGAATTCTGTTGCGGGGTCCAAATGACCTAGAGCCGAAGTTGCATTAAAGTTAGAGTTTGGAGTCACTAACAATGAAGCGGAGTATGAGGCCTTGATAAGCGGGCATAAAATTGGCCCAAAAATGTCAAGCGAAAAAGTTGGTAGCCTACACGGATTCGCATTGGTGGCAATGCAATTCCAATGAGAATATGAGGCCAAGAGAAGACCATGGTATCCTATTTGGAGCGAGTAAAACAATTAACCAGGGCTTTGAGCAATTTCAGCTTCATCAGTCCCAAGGGCGGAGAATCGGGCGAGCCGATGCATTGGCAAAATTCGCAAGTAGTATCACGGGGGTTAGCTCGAGAAAAGTGATCGTCTTAATGTGAAGAACCCGAGATCGGATTTGAAAAAGACCCAATTGGCTTATGCCCCACAACAGTCTTGTGCTCAAGATCTCATGTCCGAGACCTGGATGGAGGACATCAAAAACTACATCTTGCATGGTCACTTACTGAAAAAACCGCCGTGGAGGCTAAACGCCTCCGGGTAAAAAGCGTCCCCGCTTTTGCATGTATGATGGTAGCCTCTATAAAAATCGAGAATTGGGATCATACTTAAGTGCTTAGCTCCAGAAAGGGCTATGTATGTGATGCAAGAAATACACGAGGGTGTTGCGGAACCACTCGGGTGGAAGATCGTTAGCTTTGAAGGTCATGCGCCGGTTTCTTTTGGCCAACATTAGCTCAAGACGCCATGGAATACGTCCAGGAAATGTGAGAAGTGCCAACTATACTCAAACCTGCCGCGTCAACCACCTATGCCGATGACCTCAATACCTATAACATGCCCATTCGACCGGTGGGGATCGACATCTTGGGACCACCCCCGGCTTAGCCCGACGTGTGTTCTTCTATTTCAGTCACATAGGAACTCGAATCCGACACCCGAAAGTCCGCGACCCGAAGGTAACCTCTTGATCTAAATCAATGCCAAACAATGGAGTAGATTTACTTAAGGATTTCTAATCTCTTATCCCAAATCCCCCGTCCAAACGGACCCTAAGAAAGCTCCCGCAATTGCCGCCGCAAGACTTAGAGATCCACCCAACACATGGCGGATCTTTGGGTTATAAGGACTTTGAAGGACACGATTAAATAATAGGTATAATTACAAAAACTATCCCGAGGTTTAGTCTAATTACAAAACCTCCAATTATTTTTCAAAATTACAAATACTCCTCAAGATTGTATTTATCAAACAAATACCCACCTTTTGTGGGTGAAATTTTGTAAGCTAAAAACAAATATCAAGAGGGCATCCGACTATTTGTAATTTTAAAAGATACAACAACAAACAACAACAACAACAAAACTAAGCCTTAATCCCACTCGTGGGGTATTTTTTTAATTAGACTAAACCACAGGGGGTAGTTTTTGTAATTAACCCTTAAATAATATTCCCTAACTCAAAAGCAACAAAGATTTGCAAACAAGCTACCGGATCCAAAATGAAGCTCGAATAACCTTTACACAACCAACTTGCCTTATAGTGGTGATTATGCAAAAAACATTTTATAAAATCCCACTTTATTTCTCATTAGTTCAAACAAACATATTACAACCAAAAAGAACTACTCGTCGTGTAATAAGAGAAAATTTCCTCATCGTTAGAAGAAAGTAGCTCTATTATTATATATCTTCATTATATATCTTCGGACTATTGATTGCCTGGTGGACACAAGTTAAACGAAAGTAAGCAAAAATATCACTTGTAAATTCAACTCATTTTACCAGGCAAACAAAAAGTTCTAGCACGTCACCTTGTCGGCGATCACGGCTCCATCGAGGATTTCTAGCTTCACACCGGTTTAGCAAGAATAGTCACTTTACCCCGAAAGTCGGAGTAATAAACAACAACATGCACCAAAATTAAGAAATTGCAGAGGTTTAAAGCCGTTGTAAGTCACTAAAAATGACAAATAGAAATTCAAAGGGGTATAATTGTACCTTCAGAGTAATACCAGCTCCAAACCAAACATCACCTGTCACCTTCAAGCTATCCAGGTTAATGATGCTGGGAATAGACTTGAACCGGCTCAAGAAGTTGGCAACCTGTACGTATGAAGGTCATTGTATAGATTCCTAAACAGAGATTCACCAATCTAATACAAAATAGGGTAAATTACGAAAACTACCCCTGAGGTATAACTTAATTACAAAAAACTCCAACTATCTTTGAAAATTATACCCCAAAAAAAAAAACCTAAGGTATTACTAACACCCCCTGACGTTTGTATTGATTTAATAAATAACCGCCTCTTGAGAGTGCAATTTGTAACATAGAATTAATGTCAAGGGGTATTTGCAATTTTAAAAGATGGTTGGTTCTTTGTAATTAGACAGAACCTCAAATTTTTTTTTTTATCTAAACCGTAGAAAATAATAGCCAGGATGAATGTTGACCTTCTTGAATTCAGGTCCCAAATCAATAGAAGGATTGGCAGGATTAGCCCTTGCTGGGTTCCGGGTCACAAAGCCATCAGACAAGGTGTAGAGATCAGACTGTCAAACAAATTGTTGAGTCAGTTTTCATAGTTAAACTTAAACAGCATCAGATATGTTTCAGATAAGAATGTTGACATTAGACAAACTTACTTGGACTAGTAGCAAATCTGAAGTTGCCTTTACAGGAAGGAATCGAGACCGGGGAACATTAATTCCAATAGCATGATCAAAGAACTAAGTGATGTGTGTTTGGAGAGAGATGGAGAGAGATGAATGTCATCAGTTTCATTGAGGTAAGCAATTACTAATCAAAACAACAATATAGAGTCAAAATGGAAAATTTCAAGGAAATTAGGCGGTTGTGTGTACCCTTATGGCAGCCCCAGCAGCAGTCTCAAGTTGAAGAACTTTGATTCCGTCCACTTCCTAGAAAGTAAATTGACTTGATCAAATATAAATAGACAGCTACTTTGTGATAAAACCTACTACCGAATAAGTTGATACCTTTGGGTTGGGAATAATCTCCATCTTTAATGCATCTCCTTGAACAAGTCTGTCGATTGCCTTCAAGTTGACCCACCTGCATTATATGGTTACGTTAATTTTCAGGTGTGCCATACAAAAGTAATTGCAAATACTAAACAAGAAATCTCTATGATAGTTGACTTACAAGTTGTTGGTGTTGAAAATTTTGAACTTCTCTATTGACTTAAATTCATTGACCTGTATCAAACAGAACATCCAACATCAGACATGGCATCCAAAGCAGGTGGTAGGATAATTTTACCAGCAGAATATAATAGGAACCAAATACATGTTTTGAAGTGAGAAAAAGGCGGGCAGATAGACAAGTGCATAAGGTAGTTCCACCCGGGAAGAAACTTAAAATAAAGTATATGTTGCTGTTTTATCCATCTAAGAAGATCAAAATAAATATTTAACTTCAATATATAGCCCTCATCTATCCACTATTTGAAATATGATACTACTTGCTCTAAAGATTCTGTTTTAGTCATTTCAATGATGCTAATAAATCTTCATAAATGTAAGATGACAACTGTAAACAAATGATGTACCCATTTGATCTAATCTTTTGGACATTGAGATAGCTCTTCACGAGATTGGATTTATCCATGCATTTCACTATTTTATTTTCTTCCATTGAAGGTTATTCAAAAACATGTACTTTGAAAAATGATACGACACTGCTATATGCTATAGTATACATTCGTTTTGGTACCAAAATGCAACAAATAACATTATTGCCAATGAAGCATGAATACAAGGTGAGAAAGAACTAGAGCTCACATGTTCATCAGGAACTTGAGCTATTTCCAGGAGCTGCACAACAGACAAGATAAAATTTATGGTTACTACAGGATAAATTGTAACAATAACCAAGTGGCACACTATAGCTGCAGAACACACAAAGAGTGACAGACAAGAAGACAATTGTTTTTAGCATCAAGCGCTAAGAAGATTATTGAGACCAATTATAAAGACAAAAATATCTTCCTTATGGTTATTATCTGATAGACAGAAAGATTATTAATATCTAATTCAGATGTTCAGATGAAGAAACAAGTCTCTATTTACAGGGACATCTGCAAAAGGCAGCCAAATCAATTGAGAATTAGTTGCTAATAACACCAACGACAGGCTTCCAACTTTTTCACATCAGGACGCATATGGGTTGAGAACAATGTCAACAGTGTAGTCAAAAGGATATCATCTATTTTCCTCAAAAAGAAAAAGAATACCATATATATCTTTTGAAAAACAAGATACACAGCTCTCAAAGTGCTAGACATACAGCTTGTTTACCCTATGTACGAACGCATAGATAATAATATGAGCCAGCATTAAAATAATTTGATTGAATCTACCAGCTTCTGAAGGTAACGGACACAAAACCAACACACACTCAACACTTGTATTCAGGATTAAAAGGTACAGAAACAAATGAACCAATTATAGAAAGATACCTGCACTTTTCCTTCATAAGAGATTAGAGTACCACCTTTCACATCGGCTAGTGTTTTAGGTGTGACCTGCAAAAAAAAACTCTTAGGCTACACACAATTTGCCTCAGAGAACCAAAATCAAATTACGGATCATTTAGTACCTCCATGCAATATTCATTCTTGTTTCTGATCAAATGATTCAAAATTTCTGCAATAATGAATTAAGGATAACAGACACTTAAATTCAACAAAGAACGCCGTAAGATACTTCTGCTAAGTGGCAAGTAATTATGAAAAATAACCGCCAAAAACAAATATATTGTGCACTGATATAATATTTAAACATCAAGTTATGTCACAAAGGATACTCAAATCAACAACAGCACCCAAGTTATCTGAATTGGCCACAAAGACGTATTCTTTGCCCTGAGAGGAAAAACACAAGAAAACAATAACAAGACTTGTAAGTTTACTCGAGTGATATTGCATCCCACAGTAAAGAGTAGGCCATTTAGAGGGCCATACCTGTGATAACAATGCATCAAGCTTCCCACTATTCTTCAAAGAAGGAAAGACATCTCCATGACCAGGGGGGTACCTATACTAGCAAAATACATTCATGAGATGAAAAGCATAACACTGTATTTAACATTGAGGATGTGAATTAACAAGCTCATCCAGTTGGCAACAAGTTACGCTCTAGAGCAATATTCGAAGAACTAATTGATATAGTAATTCCCAGTAAGTAAGCTATGCATATGAATCATAAAAGTAACAAAATACAAAAAAAAAAAAAAAAAAAGTGGAGGGTAGATTTTTCCTGGAAAAAGTCAAACTAATGATTTGAGAATACAAAAAGATTAAAAAAACCCAGTATTCATCACATTCTGATTAAGATATTAAATAAAGAGAATCATTGGGCTTCACAAAATAATGCATAACATGTACACTATTATTATTTACTAATTTTTCCAATTAAACTTTGAAAGTATCAGAATAACAAAGAGCTGAGTAACACAGCATACCATGCATCCTTGCCAGTATTTCCTTTGGAGGGAAGTGGCTTGAAATCTTCAACAACCAGACGAGGGTATTGACTCTGAAAATTGCAAGTAATTATAGATTAACAGTATCAAATGTTTGTCAAACTTATGGAAGTGGTAATTTCATCATTATACGAGAGAGTATAGCTACACAAACCTGGTTAAATGTATGAATCTCAATCTTTGAGTTGGCATACTTCTCGACTATCTACAATTTGCAAAAAGAAAGAAAAATTAAAAATAATCAGCATATGCTTATTTTTAGATGCTGAAAGTCAACCTTGTTAACATAATTGAAATTTCACCTTCAATGTATCCTCATGAGTGTTGAATGAGTTCATTAAAAGCAGGGGCACATTGCATCCGTATTTGGCATTGAGTGTCTGCAGATAACTGGATGTTAAAGTTGCATGTACATTGGAGAAGACTGTACATGAGAATTTTTAGTGCACGCACAATACCTCGATTTGGATGACAATTAAGTCAAGAAAGGTCAAGCCATTACGGACTTCGATAACAGACCTGCACCAAAGAAACATTGAATTACAACTCAAAGTTAATAAAAAAAAAGATTAATAGAGCATAATTGCACACTTATGAAACAAATACAATTATTGAAATATGTATGTTCTGATAGATGCTAATACATATTCTTTTTGCAATATCTTTTAACCTTCTGGTGTGGATTAATCATCATAAGTTTTAGCCGAGCTATAACATCACAAAAATGCATAAACAGGATCTGAGGAGTAAATAAGCATATCATAAGGATTGCCACATTACAGCCTAGGAGTACAAACAAATAACACTCCCATTCACAAACCTACACCATTTCTAGAAATATAATTTACAGGTTTCTATTTTTCCATGACATTTGGAAGAAAAAGAAAATGCATTTTTAACTTAAAAAGAGCACCGAAATGGAATACAATCCTAAAAAATTGTTACACAATCATCAGTTGACAAAAGAATATAGGGAAAAAAACATTTACCCATCCAAACTAGAGCATTCTTTACACTATTCCATCCAAACATCTGTTTTTTAACACTTTACCATCTGAAGTGCAAGGGATTTGCAGTTTACATGCAAGGCACGCCTCTTTTTTGGGACATTTTGGTCAATTCAAGGTTATTGTTTTTAGCTTCAACATACAAGGTCATATGATTCCCAAGCCTCCATTGTCATATTATTTTAGTTATCAATGTCAAGGTCATTAACACCCTCACTGGAATATTATTCCTTACACGATCATTGACATATTATTCTTTTCAACAGCCTACAGAAATTATTCCAATGACATGCAGGCACGAAACTAATAAACATTCCGTTGGATTAAACAATATGCAAAACCATCAAATTGATCAATTAAAAGTGAAAAAATTGTAAACTCATACTTTGGACCAGTACACCCCATTGTAGTTCCCAAGCCTCCGTTGAGCTTTAACACCACAAGTTTGTCCAGAAGCTTCTTGGTCTCTGCAGCATCTGCATTAGCAAACATACTAATCATGAAACTAAAAACCAATCAATCAATACCCAAATTTGATTGACTCAGAAGAAAAAACATAAACGTAAATCTAAAATTGGTAAACAACAAAATGCAAGATCAAAGATTAAAGGCCACCTTCAGGCACAGGGGCTAAGGTATCGTAAGGCACCACCACCTCATCAGTTGGTGTCTGGATCTTGCTCCACTCTATATGTTGAGCTTCGCCGCTTTGATTTCCAACCAAAAAGAAAAAGCCACAACAAATCAGCATAGCACAAACCATAATTCAACAATAGTGAAGTTTGATCTACAGTACAGCTCACAGGATTGGAACTGAATTCTACACAAATATGAATGAAAGTATTTCTACTATCAATTCCAAAGCTACAATTCGTTGATGCTCAATAATAAGTAATTCTAATAAGATAATGAAAACATAAAATAGCTAAATCTTTTGAGTTGCTAAAATGCATAATTTTCCGGAACTTAGGATCCTAGCTCAAACACATTTTACTTGTCATCCACACTTTCCTGCATGCACTTAGAATCGGGCACGAAGACAATAAATATGGTAAAATGTACTTCCTCATTTCTAATTAAGCAGAGCATCTTCCAAAAATATAAGAAAGTTAAAACGAATGTATCATTGTAAGGCTGCCAGTAATTCTCTCTGTACCTGAGATATCGAGTCACCAGATTAATGAATCCAGATTTCTCATTTTCACTGAACAAACAAAAAATAAAAATCAATCAACACTATCCAGCTGTCAGATCTACAGCAACTAAAAACTGAAATGCTAATCAGAATTAAAAAATAATAATAATAATAAAGAAAGAAGAAAACCTGATCTGATTGAGGGTGGCGACATCGGATTTAAGCACGGAGATCTTCTCAGCATCGGCAGGACTCAGAGTTGCAGCAGCGGCAGCCATTTTCTCGTGATTATGTCACTTTCTCACTTCAAATTCAAGATCTAAGCCGAGAAATAATGAACTGTTGAAGGAGGAAACGAAAAGGCACGTAAATGAAGGAAGATGACTGAAATGGGGGTGTGGGTGCTTTTAAAAATGAGTTTGGGAAGTTCGGTAAAATTTGAGAAAATTGTGGGGCGAAGTAGGAAAAAAGGAAGAATCTGGTGGCACGTGGCTTTTTTATTTTTATTTTTATTTTCTTTTGTGGTTTTTTTTGGGGATGGGAATTTTTGGTGCCCACAGAATGAGTAAAGGGTAGAAAAGAATATGCAGGCGAATATGACTCTAAAATAAATGGTTGCAATTTCATGGTGGTTTTGTACGATGGACCGAATTTTCTGTCACACTTTTAAAATAGTAAAGTAAATTAAAATAGGGAAGTGATTTTTATTGTTTTCGGGTTTTTCTCCGTAGTTAACATTTGTATCAATGAAATAAGTTCGTCTCCATAGATTAACTTTTGTTCATATAATGGCGAGAAGTCAATTCTCTTCCTTTAAAGCCTTATAAATATTGCAAGATCCTTTAAGTGAGTTGGGGCGCTCTTTATATTGGGACCGTATAGTGTAGTTATGTTGAGCGACGTAAGAGAGTTTGACTAGGGGTGTTAATCGACCAATTGAATTAAATTTTTCGACTTCTTCGAATTAAATTTAATCGAATGAATATTTTAAACCTCAATTGAATTCGATCCTAATTCGATTAATTCAATCGAATTTAAACGAATTGGATTCTCGATTTTCGAATCGAATTGAGTCAATCCAAAAATCCAAATTTATCAATGAAGTGAATAAGGTTTGGATTCATAACATAATATGTTTGGACTATACCCAATAAAATTCCGATTTTGTTTTTTCAAAATTACAAATTATCGATTAACCATTTTTTATTGTTTAATTTAACTAAAGACTATCGTAAATTCATAATGAACTCCTTTATATAAATTTAATAAATCATTTTGTGCCAATTTTATACTAGAACTAGTTACTTGATAAATAACTTTTATACTCAAATATGAGGTATCAAATTGACAAAGTGTATGTATGTAGATAAAGAGATATAGGGTGTCTTGGAGTGTGCTATGCTATCATATAATTTATTATTTTAATATTACCTCGAAGATAAATATATGTACTATAGTGTACAAATGTATAATGTATAATGCATATTGTAATAAGAATTTAAAATAAAGGAAAAAAATCAAAGACTATATTGTATAAATGTATAATGTATGTTGTATAGTTTATGTACACAAGTTTTGTACTTTTCTATACAATGGACATAGCTGGTGGAATATTCTTATAGATTATTTCACCATATGCCCTCAACGTGAGATTGTAAGAATGAAACAGTTTTTACCTAAAATATATTTTTTAACACAAAAAAAGGATTATTTGAATATGGTCTAAAGATAAAAATTTGAAGTAATGTAAAATGTATTTCATATACTATTAAGTGTAATTATTTCTAAAAAAACAAGATGGAAAAGAGCATATATTTATAATTTTACATTTTCATTTAAACAATAGTGTTTTATTCATGTATTTATATTATAAATGTATATGTATAATTTACATATATACAATAAATAATTATGTATAGTGTGAAATGTATACATATAAATCTCGAATTGAAATACGAATTGAAGTTGAAATAAGAATTCAAATTGTAATACTGGTTCAATTTAGTTGAATTTTACCTCGAATTAGGATTTTCGAATAGAATTCAAAAAAACCTCAATTCGTTATTCGATTCAAATATTCATATTTGAGATTCAAGTTGATTCAAATTGATTCAAATTCAAAAATTCTAATTGAAACTAAAATTCAATTCGAACCGAATCGAATTTCTGATCCATTCGAAAAATGAACACCCCTAGTTTGACGATCAAGATAAAAATAGTCTTACTAAAGATGAATGGGGCTAGAACTAGTTATACTCTTTTACTATTTAGATAAAAATCTAATTAGTTTGGACATTTTTATGTGTTTTTTACTTCTTATAAATAAATTTAGCATCAAAATGAATCTTAGAATAAAGTTGAGGTAAGCCCCAAAACTAACTAAAAGATTTAAAATTGAAGTTTCATTAAAAATATGAATGTTATTTAATTTAGAAAATAAATCAAAACTTCTTTCTCAATATAAATAATTTATGATGCCTTTCAATATAGGAATATAGGATGAATATATGGCATATTAAAATACAAATGAAGATGTGTGTGACCCACTGACCCTCTTGCTTATCCCAAGGAATAAGAAACAAAAATATATATTCGAGTATCTCTGAAAGAAAAATAAATAAAAAAGAAAAAGGTGTAAAATATATCAACAAGGAATAGAATCGTTAAAGTTTAAAGAAATTACAAGAATCTACAAAAAAGTGCCAAATGAATAATCTATAATCAAATTTATATGATATGCAAATGAAGCTTTAAAAAAATGAAAATGAAATCAAAGAGGAAAATTCCATATATATTAAAAAAAAGGATAATTACAAAAACACCGCTAAGGTTTGGATTAATTACAAAAAAACCCAAAGTTCTTTGAACATTACAAAAAACTCATTGAGGTGTAATTAACCCAAACCTCAGGGGTGTTTTTGTAATTATCCCCAAAAAAAAATCTTCTTTTCAGTTAGCCTCTAGCAATTAGACAACCAGATGACACTCGAGGAAACATAAGAGGTGGGATAATCAACATCAATCAAACTCAAAACCAGAACCTAACAATAGAATATGTATGTATTTTTCTTTTCTTCTTTTTTTCAAAAGTGGATGTTTTAGCTAAATATATTTAAAATATTTTTATAAACTATTCTCTAATAGTATATTTTTTAAAGTTAATAAGATATAAGATTTTATAATGTATTGGTTAATAAAATTATCAAGTAACAAAATATTAATAATGATAGTTTTGTGATTTATTTCAAATGAGAAAATATAAAAATCTCAAAAGTTAAGTTCGGTCTCCTACCTTTGTATTAAATTTTTTTTGTAAGATTCTACTGTTTTTTAACTTATAAAGGAATGATTGGATATATTTTCGTTTTGATTTTTTTTTTTTTTGTGGCGACAAGAAAAAATTTGAGAAAAGAAAGATGAAATTTGAGAATGTAATTGGAATTAATGCAATCCACTACTCTCTTCGTCCCAAATATATAGTCCACTATTACTTTTTCGAAGTATTTTTTTGGCAACAATAAATATTTAATTCACTAGGTTTTTTTATCACAAAGCTTTTTTTGGGGCAAAAAATTATTTTTTATGAAATCAATATCGCTACTCCTATAATTACGGGACGAAAAGTACAATTCAGGCAACTATTTGTGTAGAATTGCCTAAAATTTGCAAGTTTTTGTTGAGGTATTCCTGAGAAAAGGACCATCATCTTATTTATAATGCAAACAAAGGAAATAAAATGCCAAGAATTTGATGCCTTTGTCATTTTGTTGGAGATTTGAGTGACCAAGGTTCAATGTATTATCTACATTTTCTTGGACAGTTTGATTTCTTTGGACCAAGAAATTTAAACACCTATATGTAATGAGCAAAATCAACTTTGTTTTAGCTTAATTGAAAATATTAGCCAAAAGGAGAAGGCTAATAATAACTATAATTATAGGGATCATAATAAAAATAGTACTAGTTAACTTTCTTGAAGATCTAATATTTTCTAACTAAAATAAACCTTAACTTGTCGGATTAAGAAATCCAACAAACTAAATGTTTCTGATAAAATATTTGACAACGGATCTGGCTAACAAGGGCGACTCGAGCTCGAACAAGTTTTAGTCTAGCCAAACACGAATCAAGCTCGTGTAGCTTGGTGTTTTTACATATTTTATTCTTTCTTTACTAATCGAACCAAGTTCGAGTCGAGCTTTACATCTTATCAAAACAAAAAATACACGTTCAAACTTGGTTCATTAGTTAACGAACCAAACTCAAACGAGCTTTTAACGATTGATTTTGAATCGAGCATTGAGTAGTTTGGTTCGTTTTTCAACCCTAATTTCATGCCACCCAAGTGGATAGTGCATGACCCTTGGATCAACACACATATACACACCCACATGTATGTGTTTGATACCCACTTCGGTGGCATGGAACAAAATCTCCCAAGCTCTTAACAATTATCAGCCCATCAAAACCCAGTGTAGGATTTGCAACTCTTATCATGCCAAACGAAGTTCAAAAAAACTTTCAATTTGAAGCTTCTCTGAACTAATTATATAACCTTCTACAAACAAGACCGAAACATTTTCCACAAAAATTCACAGTTCTAAAGTGGTAAATTACAGTTGCAAAAAGCTTGCAAGCTC
Source organism: Rehmannia glutinosa (assembly GCA_016081115.2). Classification (NCBI taxonomy): domain Eukaryota; kingdom Viridiplantae; phylum Streptophyta; class Magnoliopsida; order Lamiales; family Orobanchaceae; genus Rehmannia; species Rehmannia glutinosa. The sequence continues at coordinate 83,997,146 of CM071930.1, read as the reverse complement.
CTTGCACATGACAACATCAAAGATCCCAAAAATTTACTCAAGAAAAATACATTTCGACAGTCAAAGAAGAAGAAGAGAACCAGATACAATTGGATGTAGTTACAGGATAGCCTCGCTGCTAGCTTCGCTACACGTTAGTAGTCACACTTAACCTCGTCATCGGTCCTTGCCACGATAAATGTTCTACTAATTACAAGCAGAGCCGGACCCGTTGTTTCTCCCTCTCTTCAGCAGTTTCTGTCGACGAAATCGTAGAATCCTGCTCAGCAAAACATCTCTTGTACGGCACAAAACCCCTCCTACAGTTTACAGAGTTTACTGAAACTCTCTTGCTTAATTTGTAGGACGAAAACGACTTTTCATCTTTTTTTCGTTCGAATTCCCCGTTTTTCCCACCAACTAAATCAGTATTTGAACCAGTGCAAGAACCCTCTTTCTCATTATCATCCATCTTTTTTTCCTTCTCACACATCGATAGAGCTTTGATTGGGGTTGGGTTATGCACTTCGAGAGTCGAAAGTGACGCGTTATTACAAAGAGTCAACCATGAAAAAGGAATCGCACGACAGGCATCCATAAAATGATCGTTCTTTAATTCACCGCTATAGGCATACTCAGAATCACTCTCAGGAAATTTTAGAGGCACGACTCTCAAAGGGAGTAAACAATTTCCCTCCTCTCTTTATCAAATGATTCGGGCTTGCACGTTTTCAGGCCCGAATAAGACGATCCACGAGGATCCACGACTAATAACGTCTTACCGAACAGCTTCAAGCTTTGTGTTAGAGGCACGACTCTCAAAGGAGTAAACAATTTCCCTCCTCTCTTTTATCAAATGATTCGGGCTTGCACGTTTTCAGGCCCGAATAAGACGATCCACGAGGATCCACGACTAATAACGTCTTACCGAACAGCTTCAAGCTTTGCGTGGCTGATTCATTTGGATCTTCTTCTTTAATGTTTTGAGATGAAAGATCCAATTCCTGTTCAGTAAGAGTACACATAGTTAGGCAATCATGAATTGGATCACATCAAATGTATTAACAAGGCTGCTAAAATTATCAAGCTAGTAGTACCATAGGTATTTGTTCATCTGTGCTCGAATTTTCATCTTCACGCTCGGGCAGAGAAGACATTGCGTCTTCAGACAGAAGTTTAGGCACCTCAAACGAGACCGATGATGGGGTTCCATTAGGCATACAAGAATCGGCCCCCACAGATGAATCTGAACCAAGTGCAGACAATACGGATGTAGGAGATTGGTTCTCCTGGTCCATAGTATTCGGAGATGTCTCAGGTATTGATATTCCTGTTTTGATTGGAGAAACCAGTTTACGGGGATAAGGGTGCATCGGTTTTCTCTTAGGCCTAGGAGGTGGAATTTCGATTGGCTTCGCAGTATCGCCATCGCCAATATTACACTCACGAGTGACCTAAACAACCCAACAGGATTAAGGTATTAGTACAATCGTTATGAATAAAGTTTTCCTGCTAATAGATTTTTAGTACGCCTTGGTGTCATAAAATATGACTTACTCAAAAAGGCGGTATATTAGATATAATTGGCAGATAATGTTACTGGTATAAGAGCAGTAAAACCTTGGAGAAAAACTTCTGTGCGTGGCTTCGAATTTGCACGGCAGTTTTCGTACCCACGTGCTCTGAGAAACCGAAAAATTGAATCTCGTCAGAAAACATAAAATACCAGGAAATAGATACATTCATAAGCAATCAGTTTAAATGGTCACCTTCGATTCTCCTCCACGCCCGACCGTAAAGTTTTAATGCCTCGAGAAATTTTTTGTGCTCTTCCTCTGTCCATCTCTCTCTTTGTTTAGTAATTGTGTATGGCTTCCTTGCCTACCCGCATAAAATGCAAAAACAGAGACCAAATACAAAGATAAGTTGAACGATTATTACATTTGCACTCCTTAAAATGAAAAGGCATGAAGCACTATAAACCTTTGGAGCAAATTCATCCCCAGAATTAAGCTGCTCTTTCAACAGGATATCCTTAGCAGTAGGTTCATCCATGTCCAATGAAATTTTGCCACCTGTAGGCAAAGGAGATTCAGATCCCCTGCATCCATGTTCTTCCTGCAGTAGAACAACAAAAGTCAAGACAATTATTTCCAGAAAGCCAAGATGTTTTGCCTTTTTTTTCATATTGGGCCACATAACTAATGAATTCATGCTCAACAATTTGCTGAAGTCAATAATACTAATCATAGTTGTTCTCATATCTCAACATGTCTTCAATTGCACAATATTTACACATACGGCCAAGTAACAAATTTTTCTGTGTCTATCCTTGTTTTAAAAGACATTATCATGGGATCAACAATATTCTGATTCTTAAATTTTAAGATAGCAAGGAAATCTTCTCTTAGTACAAAATAAAACCAAGCGAAAATTCGGAAAACAACCCATACAGAGACCTCCAATGACACCAATTATCATCAGATGACCACTTATGGCACTATCAGCATATTATGGAACATTTTTACAGGGGACAGTGGGATTCGAACTCTAGAGCTCTTTGTTTGACCTAAACCTCTTTGTTTAACCTGGCTCCGATACCATATTGAATGACGCTATTAGAGAGACGAGTGGTCCCAATAGAAAATTAGACATTTCACCAACACATTTATGTTTTATACAATTCTCAGCAAAAATTGGAGGAACTCAAAAATCTACAAAGGAAATGCGATTCAAGAGATAAATTTTACTGTGACTCGCTTGTACTAAGTATAATACGTTACAGATGAAACATAACATCAAACTTTGTGAACCATCAACCTACCATTCACAGCCTGAACTCACAATAAATTAACATCAATCTTGCAACATGGAAAACTTCGATGGCTTAAGAGGTGCTCGATTTAATAAAACAAGAAATTTTCCATAACTGTTTCTTACTTTTATTTGACCAAACCGACAATTCATCCCACAAAAGTGAACTATAAATTCTATAATTAGAAAACATATCTTGCTAGGTCTGTTTTTTTTTTTTCCTTAATTTTTGATAAGCACATACTTGCTATCCACTTAAAACAACCTAAAATCCAAATCAAGTAAAAAAATCCATAAATAAAGCTCACCTGTACGGCCATAGCTGCAATAACCATCAATATCTCCAAGCTCTCTTTTCACTTTTCAGCAACACCCAAAGCTTCTTAGCTGAAAATTCACCAAACCTTTTGATCCACCCAAAAAAAAAAAAGTATTTTACAAATTACTACTGGACCGCCTCTTGATGCCAGAAAAATCAAACTTCTCCATCCCGAAAATATCTTATTTTTCCATTAAAATAAACAATCAGAAACTTTAAGCTTCCCACTAAGCAAAAGCTCACTCTCGATTCAGAACAAAAAGACCTAATTAAAAACCAAGAGATAAAGAAGCTAAAAATGGGCTGAAACACCTCAAACACTTTGGATCGTTATCTGAAATCAATCATCAAACCAGAGCAAAAACAGAGAGACAAAGACAAAACAAATAAAGAAAAAAACTTAAAAAAAAAATCTTATACTTCAAAGAGAGGAGAGGAAATTGTGAAGCAAAGAAAACAAATTTTGGGTTTGGTTTAATGGGGGTTGGATTGGGGCAAAAAGCAGAGTAGAAGAAGGTATGTGGGCGCCACGTCATCCGGGTTAAATCGTAAATAACGCGAACTTGAGGGGTTTCTGGTAGAACGATCGAGAAATCCATGGAATCATGTGGCTCAAATTGAAAGAGAGGCAAAGACACGTGGCGTGTGGATGTATTGTAAGCCAGCGACACCTTCGCTTTTTCTCACCACTTTTTCTCCTTTTTGCTCAATCTTACTTGCGCGTTTAGAAATTACAATTCGTACTCTCCATAGGTTGGTTTACACGTGGGGAATTCTTAGTGGTGCGTTGATTTTTCACGAGCGGAACATAAAAAAGTAGACTATAAAGGAAATTAATATTTGAGTTGGTTGTTGACCACTAGAGTCTCTCTTCTTTTGGCAATTGGTAAAAAAATAAAAATATATTTCTTCTTAAACCAAGAATTTTACCCAATTTTAATTTTATATTTTAAATAATACAAATTTAAACATTTAGACCTTTTTTACACTTTTAATCTCAGAAAAGTACAGGATCGGAGCACATTGTGTGCACTTTATTCTTTTAAATATCAACCATCAACCATATATACTAAAAGAAAAAACAGTTCGCGTGTTTTCACACGAAGCGATTTGAGACACGTCACAACACATTATTCTTCCAAATTCACGCTATGTCACCTTCATATATAGCCATATGGCAAACCAGTGGCGGATCCGGGATTTTTGAAATGGGGTTTATATAGATTTAAAAAAAAATATGCATATAAATATTGTTTAATATTTAAAGTCATAGAACAAAACGTTGTTTAAAATTTTGTAAAAGTTGATCATGTAACCGTACATGAAAAATTAATACACATATATAAAAGAAATCATTAGAGTAATTAAGTAAACAAGAGACAACAAATTAAAACACATTTTTGGTAACATTATTGATATTATTTGAATTTTTTTAATCTTTTTAGTTTTGTAGGTTTTGACGTTTGCCATGATTTATTTATTCCGAGTTGTTAAGTTAATCTTTTAATTTTTGAAATTTTATTGTGGGGATTTGTATTGTTTTATTTGAATTTTCTAATTCTTTTGTGAAAATAGGGGTACAAATTTATTGTTAATTTTTTTTTCACTAAAGAAAATTGTTGATTTTTTTAGTTTGGGGGCATACAGATTGTACCAAAGATAACATAGATCCGCCATTTGGGCAAAACCATGACACTACCTTATTCTTCCAATTATAAATTGATTTACTATATCAATTTACTATCAATCTATCATCCACTTAATAATTACATTTCCTATTTTCGTATATAACTATTAAAATCCAATCAAATATTTAATCAACAAATTAAATAATCCCAAAAATCAAGGATATAAAATTAGGAAGTTATTTTTGAGTTTGCAAATTAATTATGATTTAAATATTATTATGATACAAAACCGAAGGACATAATTTCCAATTATTATCTCTAATACTTATTATACTTTAAATTGCGATTTAAATCATTTACATGGGTATAATAATTATATTAAATATCTTTTTAAGCATGTCAATGATTCATTATTTTTACCATAACAAATTTATTAGCTTTTGTGCAAAAGCAAACTACGGCCAAAAAGTTGAAATTAGCACAATAAACAATTTTATAGAGATTTTTTCCCTTTATAGAAAACATTCAAAGATTGAAATTGCACTCTTTCAACCATTTAAAACTACTCTTTCAACCATTTAAAACTAATACGGCTTGAAAATTCATTGTTGTAACGAGGATGTTACACTTTCAAATAGAATAAGTAATGTAGTTTACAAAGAAGTTTTTTAGAATTTGAAGTGAACGATTGTATGATACTCTTCTAAATTTTGAATTTTTTTTTAGTATTTTTAATTAGTAGACACAAATTTTATTTTTTGATAAATCCGTGTAACACACGGGTATTGTTCTAGTATAATATATTTTGAAAAATTATTGCTTTGGCCCTTTTGGCAGTCTAATAGTGTTATTACTTATTATATGAAGATTTGAAGAAAATATATTGAAATATTTAATTTCAATAGAGATAATTTTATGAATACTAACAATAGTAAAAATTGGAGTTTCTTAGTTTTAGGTAGTAAAAAAATTACTTCCTCCTATTCAAAATAAATGACGTTTGGCACAAAAGATTCTTCAAAAATAATGATGTTTTGATCTCTTAAAGGTTTACGAGAAAAGGTTTTCCCAAGTTACCTTTGTACTTATTAACAATAATGCATAAAATTAGTTTATTCTAAAACAGCATTTGTGATTAATTAATGGTATATTGAGTATTTTAACACAATTCTTAATATGCGTGTTTTTTTCCCTAAAATGTTATGTATTTTGAATAGGAGTGAATATAACATTATTTTATTGTCAAGTGGTTACAATGTCAATCATAATTAACAATAAAAAGCACAGGCTAAAATGTACTTTTGTTCCTATAAAAATATAAGAATTAAATTTATATCAAATCACTAAAAATGCATAAGTTCGTGAGTCAAAGACTCTCAAAATACATGCAACTTATCAAAATAAAACACCTTAAAAACTATCATAAAAACTAATTAAGAGTCAATGTCAATCACACATTTACTTCACTATTCAACATGTGTCTGGATTGGCTGAATTTATTTTGTCAGTTGATTTCACTTCTTAGTTTAAATGTTTAATTGTTTGAACATTTATAACTTAGATATTTATTTTAAAAATACGGATTTGACTAGTACACTAACATTCTCAAAATTACTCCTTTTTTTCTTGGTGGGGTATGCGTGTTTCTCAAATAAAGTTGTGTAGTTTAAAACACATATTTAAAATAAATATTCTATTATTTAACATAATAATGTACTTCTATTTTTTATTTTTTTGATAACTCAGAACCTTCCGCGCCATGCCCCGGACTACGCCGGCGACAACACTCCTCTTCCTCATTGTTGCGCCAAGGTAAACCGCGGATGTGCACGCGACCGACCAGGTCGACGGCGGTCTGTGACGTACAACCGTGATCCTCCTGGTAAAGAGAACAATTATATTCGACCCCAATCTACTAATAACGATCTCTCCCGAATCCTTTCCGCTATGCCCCCAATCTACTAATAACGATCTCTCCCCGAATCCCACCGCTATGCCCCATGGAGTAATTTGATGGAGCATGGATATGAACCCCGACCTCCACCCACAAACAATTTGATGGAGCGGGATTTGAACCCCGACCTCCATCCCACAATCGCTTATGGTGGCCAGGTGGGCTAATTACTTGTTATAATAATGTACTTCTAATAATTATTATGCCTTGATTTTCATAGCAATAGTTGAAGTATACACAAAAAGTCTGCTCTGGATTATTTAATATAGCATTGTATCCTATCAAGTATCAAATAGCCCCACATAAACAAAAATCGAGCATTTATTGAAATTTTATTATTTCTTATATTATGTTTATGTATCACAAATGTACACTGAGACCATATCCACAATTAAATATATATTTAAATATATTTATGGTATTGTTCGATTTTTTCATATTACGATTCCTCTAAGATTGTTATTCGAAAAGGCAATTTCTTGATCGAGGTGAAAATCACAGCACGAATAGGGATGACAATAGGGCGTGACGGGGCGGCGGGACCTGACCCGCTCTGATCTAAACTGAGACGAGCGGGTCGACCAAGACGGGGGCCACGGGCGAGGTGGTCGACCGTTCGCCCCTTTTAAATTAGATTAAATTTAAAAAATGAAAAAATATACATTTATAAAATATTATTTACAAAATTTATTATTATCAATTTATAAATATTAAATATAATATAAGAATACATAAAAATTATTTTATAATATATATTATATATGCAAAATATACATTAAAATATATTTTTAAACTAAATATTCTAGGCGGGGCAGGTACCCGCAGAGCGGAAGTGAGACCCAGACTCAGCCCCCCCTCCTCCGAGTCATCCATAAGCACGAAAAAACATTAGAAGAACTCTGGAGTCTGGAGAAACCCCTCTTAAGTCAGCAAAGATTGTAAAGAGAAATCTGAATAAACTTGAGCATAAAATAATTTCTTTTTTTTTTTTTGATGGGAGCATAAAATAAATTGCGTATCATGTAAACTAGATGAAATTGACTACTTATCCCGGAACTTGGATCTCACGTTTAATTAGTTGGTCATCGTGGATAGGGATGTCAACGGGGCGGGGTCGGGAGCCATCCCCATCCCCGTCCCCGCGACCGATGGAATCCCGTCCCCGTCCCGTGAGATAAACGGGAAAATTTTCCCCATCCCGTCCCATGCGATCCCCGCCACGGGATTCCCGCCCCTTTCATTTTTTTATTTTTTTGCAAAAAAATATATATTTTTTAAAATAATCATTTTTAAATATTTAAAATATATAAATTATATAAAATAACTAATAAAATACTAATTAATAAAATAACTTAAAGATTTTTTTCATTTTATTATATTTAATGTGGATATATTTATAATATATTATATATATTTAAAATATTATATTATATATTAATAATTCGGTTCCATGGGAACGGGCGAGATCCCCACGGGCGGGGAGTATGATCCCCATCCCCCGTCTCGCCAACGGGGAAAAAATCCCCATCCCGTCCCCACGGGAAATTCGGGAATCCCGCCCGTTCGGCGGATCCCGAGGAACGGGGATTCACCCCCACCGCCATCTCTAATCGTGGACCATAATTGTTGAGAGTAATTGAACATAAGTCAAAATAATTACAATTAAGAGCTAAAGATAATAAATGAGCTGAATTAAATAATTAAATAATGAAACGATTACTAAATTTGAAATTATCCACATCATTTTTAAATGTAAATATATACATATTTATATCATTAAATATACAAATATATCAAATTAAATAAACAATGTCAACTATATCATGTTTTTTTCCAAAAGGGCTTGCAACTTTAATAGCCATTTGAAAATAAAGAACAAGAAGGGCCATTTGAAAAGAAAATGTCAAAGACTATTTTCTCTCTAAAATTTCCTTTTCTCCTCCTTCTCACTACAAACCCTAAATTTTTTATCCCTCCCCCTCCCTCACCCCCTTCCCACAGCCCCATTCCCCTCCCCCTCCTCCTTCTCCTCCTCCTCCTCCTCCTCCTTATCCCCTCCTTTCCCAACCATGCTTCATGATGGGCCAACGAAGACATGTTTTTGTGTTTTTCGGAGGTGACCAATTTTTGATCGAGAGTGGAGGCAAGTCGGAGGTCGGAGCTACAAAGAAAAAGTTGGAGCCGGGTAGGTGATGGGTCATGGTTGTAGATCGGGTGAGGGAGAGGCAATTTTCTTTTCTTTTCTTTTTTTCGATTTTTTCTGTTTTTTTTTTTGAATCTTTATTTTACCTGGTTGATTTGCGAAACTCGTAGGCGGTCGGTAATTTTGTCTTGCGAAAGACGTGATGTAGCTCGTGCCCGATTTGTTCGAGTTGGGTAGTCTCCTTGAGGAGTGCTTTAGTCCTCCTTTTGGAGGTGGTTTAGTTTTCTTTAGTTTTGTGTTTTTAGTTGTTTCTTGTTTTTTCCCGAATTACGGTGGTTTTACCTTTCGACGGAGTTCTCCCTTGACATGTATCAATGTATGTATGTTCAAGGTGATCATTTTCTTGGGTTAGCGAGTGTAAGTTTTATTAAGTAATGAATATATTTCTATCGTTTGGAAAAAAAAAAAAAAAAAAAGAAAATGTCAGCCAGAAATTAAATAAAATGGTAGCCCACATGTCCACCATAAAGGGCGAGTACACCTGCTTCTGTCTTTGCAGCTTGCAAAACCCATCCCCACACAAAATATCCACACATAAAAATGCTTTATAAATTTCCTACCACCTCTTAAAATATTCCGATATTAATTTTCTTTTTAAGGATATTGCTTAGATATATTTATGCGGTGTACTTCAGTACTTCCACTCTCTCCACATTTGCTTTGAAATATTCACTTAATAAAATAAAATTATTTGTAATTCAAATGTTGCTAAAAAAAGAGATATTATTTTGATAAATGGGATTAATTATATTTATATAAATAATAAACTTTCTGCTTTTGCATTGGCAAAAGTTGCTCTATTAAATTTGTGTTCAGCTAATAAAAATTTAGGGTCCAAAACATATGAATTTAAGTAAATATATTATCTATAATAATTAGTGTTACAATAACTTATAGTACAACCTATTGTCAAACCTAAAAAGATAAAGTTATGTTTACTGTAATAAAGTACTAAAAAGTCATAATAATGTACCATGTAGCCAAGATAATACTTAGATACAATTAATTTAAGTTCTCACCAGTCACCACAACTCCATAATTTAATTCTTCTATAACTTCAATAATAATGTTTTTTCAGTGGTACATATTCGATTGGAGGCTTCCAGCTTTCAGGACCTAAATTAAATAATTTCAATGTGTTTTTTATTACTTTTTTCGCAAATTTATCATATCACCATTTTATCAAAAATATTAATCATCAATAGTTATTGTATCCATGTATATAGTTAATTAACAATTAATGTGAAAGTGATCTATAATCAATGGCGGAATCAAATACAATGGCGATAGTATAAATTATTACTATTTTTTTAGTGAAACTGGGGAGGGCCCAGGTTGCCCCCGACTCCACCAATGACAATAATATACTCTCACATAATTTAAACTTAGAATTTTTTATGGTAAAAAATAAAACATTGTCTCAACATGAACTAAAAAAAGTATATCAAGATAAAGTATTACTTTTGAACATTTATCGTAATACTTAAGCCAAATTTCCTAAATTTAACCTTATCAAAAATCACAAATGCGTCTTTATTACGTGCATGTTTGGGAGCACTTATTCAAATGTCGATTAGAAAATGGACATCTTGGAAATTAATTTTTCAAAAAGTATTCAATTATAACTTCTCTAGAATGGATTTTTTGAGAAGTGATATATCCAAAAGTTAATTCTAAATTAACCACCAAATATTAATTTTTATTGAAACAAACTTTTAAATCCAAGAATTAATATAAAAAAATACTCCCAAAGACAACAATTTACCAAGTGAGAAATAATTATTTTAATCATGTATGTAGTTAATTAACAATTAATATGAAAGTGAGCGATAATTAATGGCGGAGCTGAACATGTAATGAATGGAGTGAGCCGATACACGACGAGAGTGATATGGGTCGATATAAAACCAAAGAATTTACATATCTCCATATTGCACGCAGTCGACTCTCTTGCATAAATTTTTGCCGTTTGAACATTTATCGTACCACTTAAGCTAATTTTCCTAAAATTAACCTTATAAAAAATCACAAATTTGTGCTATTACATGCATATTTTTTTTTGAAACAATATTACATGCATATTTGAGAGCACTTCAAATGTCCATTCAAAAATGGACATCTTAAAAGCCGATTTTCCCAAAATATCCGTTTATAATTTCTCTATAACATATTTGTTTGAGAAGCGATATATCCAAAAGTTAATTCTAAATTAACCACCAAATATTATTATTTTTAAATAGACTTTTAAATCCAAGAATTAATATAAAAAAATACTCCCAGCACAACAATTTACCAAGTGAGAAATAAATAGAGCCTATATTATCCACATCCAACATAGGACCATCTGGGATTGAGAAATATTTCATCATTCATCACAGGATTTTTTTATATGAAAAGGCCAAAATATCTGTAGCCTCTTAAAACCAAATAGAGAAATAGGAGACAAATAAAAAAAAGGGATAAGAGAAGACAAGAGGTGTGGATTAGAAAGAAAGAAAGTGGTGGATGAGGATGAGAATTTTGAAGATGACATATCTCTCTATATTAATTTATATTTTTTTCCCCACCAATTAATTTGTGGGCCCGGCCTTCGGGTGGGTGAGGACTGACCTTTTTGCACTTTTTCGCCACGTCACCGCCACTCGCCGCCCTGCAAATTATCAATGCCGCCACGTCTATTTCACTTAGTGAGAGAAACCAATTAATACTATATGTCTATATTTATCAAAACTAGCTCGATCCAACCAGCTAAAAAAATGGTGAACAGAATCGAAACTGGTTGAAATTGGACCAAAACTATGGTCAATGATTTCATAATCGGACCAAAAACTGTGTACGCTGATTCCGATTACGGTTCATTGGTCTAAAAAATCGTAGAACCGACGGTTTTAATCGTCAGTTAGAACCATTGGTGAATGTCGATTACAAGGCTAAAACCAACAATATTTTTTTTCGGGTAAAAATATGTTTGAAGAAATATTAAATGTTTATTATAATATTTTATATTCGTAACTACCTGAGACACGTTTTAAACCAAATATTGTAGACGAAATATATAAATTTTGATTCCTCTATACTCTAATAGTATATACATATAGACAATTTAATATTATTAATATTAAGTATACAAGTCATTTTATTTATTTATTTTTGTAACTGAAATTCACAAACCATTTTAAAAAAATCAAAAATTATAAAAAGATAAATAAACGTTTCTGGTTAAAGTTGGAAGTAAAACTGTGGAGGAATTGAGTTCCAAGCCGAAACCGTGAGGCAAAGTTTTCGGTTCTGGTTCCTCCAAATCGAGGAAACAGAACCGGAGGTTCCAGAACCGTGACCACCCATATGATCGACCCATTGATAAGGCTAAATCAAACTATGATATTGTTCTGTCGGACCACCCATACGACCATCCATAAGAGTCGGACCTATTTGGTTTGATCCCAAAATCTTGGATTGGCATCGGCCGATTTTTCATGTATATATTTATGGATTAGTAACGGTGCGACCGGGCCCAACTCTAATAAATAGAGGCATACAGCTATTAGAGAGACAAAAAAAAAAAAAAAAAGAAAGAAAGAAAAAGTGTTTAGAGACCACATAATACATATATCTGTATTCTGGACCTATATTTTGAGGGATTAAAAAATATTGAAAAATTATTGGCCACATTTTTTTTTTTTTTTTTTAGAAAAAAAAAATGGGAATTTTGACGGATGTATTAAAGTGCTTTGATACATAGACACTTGTCCTATGCAGCGAACTTTCGAGTTACATCTGACCAAATTGAAATGAATAAAATAAAATAAAAGTAACCTCCAAAAGAATAATAAAGACAATTCACTATTGGCCATTTTTTGTGTGGAAGTAAGAGGTTTTATAAAAATCTCTTGTTCAGATACGATAAATAGAAAAAGTGTGGCACTGATGTAATACTATAAAAAATAAAATCCGTGGAGTAGATTATTTTGTTAACAGATTATAAAGTGTTGGTGAAAAATCTAACTCAATCTAAATGGATATGATAGCATAGTAATTCTTTTTGTCCAACTAATATTTCAATATCGTTTTGTTTTTGCATATCTGTTTTTATTAGTGTTTTTAAAAGGGCGGAACTAGACAATTAATTTTGGGAATATAACACAAATCTTCACCTATTTTTACCTCGACTCAGACCGCAAAATACTAATATTTTACCAAAATTACATAATAATATGTTGATCGCGTTCTAATACTAACAAATACACTCAAACCCAACACATTACTGCAAACAATACGTTGCGTATAAAAACAACCACAAAAAAACAAACAAAAAAAAAACAGAGCACCAATTAGACCAATTAAAGATCCAAAATGCAATAGGCCATAACAAGTGCGCAAAACACCGTGCGAATGAGAAGAACAAGAAGAAAGACATCTTTTTCGAACACAAATGAAGAAGAATCGATCGCACATTTAGCATCGGGAAAAGAGAACAAGAACAAAAAAAAAAAAAAAAAAATAGAAAAAGAAAGCAGGACACTGTTTCATATTTGTTTCAATTATGTTTCTTTCATTTTTCAAATAGAACAACAAATAAACAACAACGAAACAAAAAATAAACAATATATCTTATACGAAAAATTTGAAAAATAATAAAAACAACAAATCAACAACATAGAAACACAACAGAAACATAATTGAAACACAAATGTAAAACAACACCAAACGAAAAAAAAAACAAAAATATATAGAAACAATAAATAACAAAATAAATCCAGTAATATAAAGGAAAAAATCGGATGGGATCTTCTATTCCAAGACGGTGTTTCATCTCATATTCCACCACACGGATGATTGCCACGTGGATTGAAGTTACCATATTAATTTGGAGCATAAATCAAGGCTAAATTGTGGGGTTTTAATATAGTAACTTATGTACACGTGACAATTATCGATGCGGTGGAATATGAGATGAAATATCGTCCTGAAATAGAAGATCTCATCCGGGAAAAAACACGATACATCAGCAACATCAACACCTCTAAATCCAATAGCTTTCTTTTTGGATGATTTCCCATTAAAAACTTATTTTTCATCAACATCGACAAGTTTCATCTTTCGTTTTAGAAGATGAAAAACTAGGACTTCGATTTTGAACAAAAAGTTACAAGAATCAAAGAGAAAAACAACCATCAATGGCGGACATGCAAAGGAAAAACTCAAACGTCGATAGGAAAGAGAGAGAAGTGATTGACGACAAGAAAGGGCTACAACGTAAATGAGGGAAAATATTAAAAAAAAATAGTACAAAAAGTAAAAACAAAAAGGTAGAGATGTGAAATGTTAGTAAAATCGGGATTTGTGCTAAATGGAGGGTATTTTGTGTAATTTTCCCATTAATTTTAGGGGATAAATTAATAGAAAAATAAATATTTAAGTACTAAAAATTAATATTTAAAATTCAGTTACACTTTTTCTTTTTTGGCTCTAAATTCAGTAATTTCATTCTTACTTTTTTTTTTCACACTGTAATCTCAAAAAATATTGGAGCATAATGAAAGACCAAACAATTACAGTATTACACCCTAATAATCTGAGTCTTTTCATATAAAAAACTCCACAAATCATTAAATATATTTTAATTTTTAAATTTATATAATCAACATATATGTATAACAAATTCAATTTTCATTCATGAAAAACTTCTAAAAGAAATTTTACTTTGAAATTATAATTAAAAATGATGGGAGCAAAAACAATATTTAATCGGTTTATATATTAATTTAATATTATCTAAATAAAATAATCCGCCCCAGGAATGAGTCTCGTGACCGCCTATAGGTTCATATGCTTGGATTATCCTACATGGCCCATAGAGCCAATCTATCATGTATAAAAAAGTATATCCTATTCATTTGTAAGTAGATTCCGACATTCGATAATTCTCCTACACATTTAATTCGATCTCAATTACCTTGTCTTAATTATTTTCTTGTGCACCGTGATGAGCTTGGCGTTGGGAGTCCCCTGAACAACCCCGTAGCCCTCTAATATTTACGCGCGTGTGTAGACATATTCCCAAATAATAATTTTTAGCTTCAGTAGAAAAAGATTTGAAGATTTCTCCTTTGAAAATATAAAATTAATGTACACCATTGACTTAAAGTGATCTGATTTAAAAGTAAGCATCAAAAACAAAATATGCTCTTTGTACTAACATGTATAGTGAGTAGTGTATGGTCACATGCCGAACAATACCACATGTATAAGACCAATAATTAACTAATATCATGAAATTTTGCTTCCTATTTTATCAGCTAACCACATGAAAATTTGGTTGATTTGTGGCCTAAAATTATTAAATGAAACACCAGAATTTTCACGATCATAATAATATTCAGATATGGCCTATATTGATTTCCATATTCATTCCATATCCAAAAGGACCAAAAGGGGTAATCTTAGACCTCCACAAAAAGGACTGCCAGCCCTACAAAACAATAATAAAGGATCATAGTTGTACGTTCCAAATCTAAAGTTATAATTTTGTTCCCATTTTTCTTTGTAAGTTCTGTTCTTTTATGGCCTAGAGAGTACAACTAGAATAATACATTTGCATTCACTTAATTAATCACAATATCAATCCGTATTTAAATTAAATAAAACACTCACAATTTTAGTTGGATATAATAATTTAAGAATGCAACTTATAATATTTGTAATAATTTTTTAAGAAGAAAAATTGTTGTGAATTTTCTTTGATCAAATAGTTACTTTATCATTTTGTAATTATTATGATTTATAAATCCATATCAATTAAATTGTGAATCTGGCACTTAGGTTGTGTCCAAATTCCAATGAAAAGTAAGTGATGTACTAACTACTAAGTTTAACATAATTTAGTAAAAGTGAGAAACAGTAAATATTATTGTTGTTTCACGTGGTGGAGCATCCATTCAATTTCTAGATCCAACGGAAGTCCCCTTATTACCCAATTAGGTGAACCTAGACAATTCTTGGGCCCTTATAAATCTTTGTTTATGAGTTATTTTTTTCTTATAATCATTTTAGCTCATGTTTTTTCACTTTAAAAAAATATATTCACATATTCAAATAATTCGACCAGAAATACATTGTATGCATAACTTAAAGTATAGTGAACTATGAATGACCCTCCAAGTTATTTTACGGGGATGATAGTTCTGCTCCGGATTCATGTTCTATTCTCTACTCAACTATATTGGATGAAAAACACATGTATTATTATGATATCATCAATTCACCATGTCGTGTGTCATCCATCGAATATAAGGGAATACAAAGTGAAACAAGATTATGGGACAAGAAATCTCATTAGCATCTTGCGAAGGTTTAGCACTTGCAATCTTCATCCAAGACATATTGGGCCTGAATGGGTGGTTACATATTAATTAATGTAGCTAAAAATGCAATAATAATTAAGATATAGTAAAATATATAGTAAAAAAAACGGAATAATATATTTTCTAATGCAAATTAACATTTTCTAAGTGAATATATACACACACATATATATATGAATGATTTTTAATATATAATATAAATATAATACACTAGGTGTAGTCTTATAAATTACATAAGATAATTATAAGATTATTGCATTTTTTCTATCTAAGTTTATTGCATCTCCTCTAGATAATGTCAAAGGGGCCAAAATGCTATATAATCATGATATATGGGGCAATTCCTCAAAAAATGATATATGGGGCAAGGTTATTTGGACAAGGCCCAAACTGAACGGGCCAGATTCAAGCCTTGTTTTCCAATTACCGTAGGACTGGAGGAATGTTTTACATAGAACAGGTTAGCAAGCAGCCCAATTGGTTTTTATCTCCAGTCCATAGTTGGGTCTTACAAATAGGGGTGTAAACCATAAACAGATCAAGTCAAGCCGAACCTAGTATTGTTCATTTGAATTTTCATCGAACTTCTAAAATTATGTTTGAGCTTGGTTTGATTATTAATCGAGTTAAGTTTGAACGAGCTTTAATCGAGCTCGAGTAGTTTGATATTTTTACACATATCACGTTCATTTTTTTTACTAATCGAGTCGAATTTGAGCCGAACTTTATATTTTATTGAATCAAAAATTGTGTTCAAACTTGGTTCGTTATGTTAACGAAACGAGCTCAAACGAGCTTTTAACGACCGATCTCGAGTCGAGTATCGAGTAGATTCGTCCAATTTCAACCCCTACTTACAAAGAACATTACTTATTTACTTATGCATGTGGCAGCTGATTGCAAAATATCCAAAGTTGAGGGGGGTGAATGCAAATATTTCTCGGTGGGTGTCGAAACAAATTATGTTCTTGAAAAACCCCATGAAATTAAAAAAGAGGGAAAAATGTTTCTTCACGCCTTCAACTTCCCGGAGACCAGACGGATATACAAGTAGTGAAGTAAAAACCTAGAGGCAAACACCATTATTATCAACAAGATTAATGGTAATGGATTATAAAAGGGGAGGAACAGACGCGCAGCAGTACGTTTGGGGAGGAGCCATACCACTTCAGATTCATCTCCACGATTCCGAAGTCACCACGCTTCCACCGCCCCCACCTGCTCTGGTGCCCTTTCGTTGTTTTGTAAATTTGATTTTGCTTATAAGTTGCTTGATGGAATGAGTTATGGGAGCGTTTATTTCTATCTATTGAGCAGTGTCTGTGGGTTTTGATTATTTTATGTATTGTTTTCATTTTGTGTTTTGGGTGTTTGATTAGTTGTATTTTAGACTGTTGATGAGTGTATATTGGTTATTTCCGAGTTCTTCTAGCTTTTGTTGTTCGGATGGCTCTGAGAATATTTATTACTGTCTAAGAGTTACAGCTGAGTTGCTTTTAGATATTTTGCTCTATGGTTGGGTTTTGAGTTTCTGATGTTGGATCAAATGTCTTGAGAATGTTTGTGAATATGTTGAGGGATTGCACAATTATTGACTTTAAATTATCTTTTTCTTGTGGTTTCTATTTTATGTTACAGATATTGGCCCCTCGGTTGGGGTATTTGCCTCTGTTGGTACCTCAGATTAAGCCATTCTTTAGCAGTTCTCTTCCTCCAGGAGTTGACACTGTGTGGTTCGAGTACAGAGGATTGCCACTAAAGTGGTATGTATTATGGCTACAGGCTACTTGACTTGAATATGATTGAAAAAGTTTCCGAACTTGCTTTAATACTGATATTATGCATTTGGTTCTTCTTGATTGCAATAGTGTTTGTTTTGTTCTATCTTATTTTTCATCCCATTCAACTGTTAGTAGTATGCTTTAGTTCAAATGGCCTCAACGTGTTTTAAATATTATAGGAACCAAATTGAGTAACTAGGATATTGATTTTTTTAGTTTTTATAACATAAATGGGAATGGTTTGGATATACATAATAAATTAAACCTGATGTCTTCCTGCCAGGAATGTGATAAGAATCTCCAAAAATTTCTGTAGATCGAGAAGAGACAGAAAAAATAACTGAAGGACGAGGATAAAATGTTTGATTCTCTGTTCATTATCTTAATTGATTCAGCAAGTTGCAGTTCTTTAGCTTTGTGCTTTTTTCTTTCTATATTATGGGAACTAATGTTTCTTGATGCTCGCAGCTTTTAATATCATATTATGCTGTGAAAATTTGGACTTTACAACCTTACCCCCTCCCCCCAACCCCCCCAAAAAGATGAAGCTTACATGTTTAATTTGATTCTTGTGGTGGGATTTCTTGTCTTTGTATTTTTTTTTTTTTTGGTTAGCTGGTTGTTTTAGTTATTTCAAGATTAGTGTTTCTTCTGATTTTTCGCTTGATATTGTTCACCTCGATGTCAGGTATATACCTACAGGGGCACTTTTTGATCTTCTTTGTGCGGAACCAGAGAGGCCGTGGAACTTAACTGTATGAAGTTAACTCCAGCTTGCTATGAATTCTTAGTCGAACCATGACTTATAAATCAGTATTTGGAAGTTAAAATATCATTACATAGGCTTTTATGTTGGGCTAAGAGTGAATTGAGAAGAAGCTAGTTTTTTTTTTTTTTTTTTTTTCTTCCAAAAATGCTCTCAGATTCTGTAATGCTCATTTCTCTCCTAGTTCAAAACTTTAAATAGAACTAAGTTTCTGTATTCATGTCTCAAGAGTGGGATCTAATTGCTATTTTTAGTTGCTTCTGCATAGAGATGGAGTTGAGTACTGTATGATGGACTTGTTATTAATGTGGGCTTAATATATTGGCTGTGGCTTAAAAGGTTTGGGTTGTGTCTATACATGAGTTCCTAGCAAGCATCTTGGGTCTGTGCCATTTGACCTCATGTTGCTGAAAATACTTTATAGGTGTAACTTTTATACCATATAAAATAATAAACCGTGGCGATGTAGCATATCCCCTCAACCATTCCTCAATTGTGGACTCTTTTGCTCGGTCTTCCATCTTAATTCAAATGAGTTAACTGACGTTCCCACCCAAACCCAAAACTCGAGTCCTTGAAATAAAGAGTAATTCATTATATGCTGATGCGTTAATCACATTAACTGAGTGCGTTCTCAAATCTTCGTGCAGATACATTTTAGAGGATATCCAGGAAATATGTTGCCCCCTTGTGAAGGTGAAGATAGTGTAAAGTGGAGCTTTATTAATGCCCTGAAAGAGGTTAGGTGCAACTTTCTTTGTATTTTTGCACCTTTGGCCGTTACTAGGGAATTCTGACTTTTAAGTAGGATGGTTTCTTTAGTTGCATGCTTGTATATACATACACAATAGAAAGGAGACACAGTCGTCCCTCTAAACTGTGGACTTAAATTTTGATGGTGAAGCAAGATAATATAGAAAGAGCATGATGTATTGACCTTTCAACCAACTTCACGAGTTCATTACTGGGGGCAGACTTGCATCTTGGGTTTTTATAACCGTGTCCTTAACTTTACTTTTATATCCTGGTCTATATCTTCTGGGTTCTTCTAGATCCTTTTCCGTTTCCCTTCCGTACTACCGTTAATATTTATCAATGTAAGTTTTCTGGTGGAAATGAGAATGCTTAATGTCAACCTTTGGCTACTCTATGTAATATAATTGCAAAACTTCTCTACAGGCAGCATATATAATCAATGGCAACTGCAAGAATATCATGAATATGTCTCAATCTGATCAGGCAGAACTTTGGCGCTCTGTTTTAAATGGTACGGAGCTATGCCTTAAATGATTGCGTACATGATTAATTTCTTGTACTTTCTACATTGTTTGTTCTATCCTTCATTCCTTCCTTTTTTTTTTTTTTTTTTGGTGGGTGGGGGTCATTGAGTTGTGATTTGATATGATAATCCTGATTCCTGGCATATTCTCATTTTGATAAGAATTTGAGTTGACAACTAAAATGAGTGATTAGTTCTTGCTAATTTTTGAGTAGGTGAAAATACATTTAACAATAGCAGTCTCAAAACTGCAGCATTAGCCCTATTATGTGTAATTAGAAACTCGAAAGTCATGGGTAATGCACTCAAATCTTCAGCTACATAGTGACTAATCAAATCAAAGGCCGAGTGGCAACATTTCTCCATGTTTGAAGAAAATTAGTCTTTTAGGTGTTTGGTGTTATTTATTCTTTCTGATTGAGAGCAGGAAAGAGCAATAGAGTGAGGGAATCCATGGTTTAACTTCAGAATATTGTTATGCCTCAGGCCAGCTGGAAGCTTACCTACGCGTTTCTTCCAAACTTAAACTTGACATTGTTGGAGATGACTTTGCCTTTAAATTGAACTCAACTACGTCACATTCTCGCCAAAGCACGACTGACTTGGATACTACTGGAACAATCAGAACAGGTGGGTTATAGGAAATTATTTGCTGCTTACTAAGTATATCCAAAAATGTGCAGTTTTATTGTCCTTTTTGGTCCTTGCAGAAGCTAAATGAGGCGGTTCTATTTTGTGTTCATTGCTTGAAAGGCACCTAAAGAGAGAGGTATTGAAGAGAAAAAAGTTGATCATGTGCTTGTGTATTAAATTGAAACTTGGTATTGTAGTGCTCATCTTAAATGAAGTGCTAACAGAATAATACACTAGAATGAGCCATGTAACCCTACCAATTGCTTCTAAATGTATATTTTATGCTCAGGTTTATTTTGTCAAAATGGGTTATGATCCATGAACAACCCAACTATTGCCCAAAAATATGGGGTTAGGCCATAAGAGGTTTGAGTTGGGCTGGGTTAGATTCAGTCTTGTTAAAGATGTGGGCTACATGAAGACCGATGGGTTTATTGGTGTTTTCATATTGGCGTTAAAAAAGTTGAAATGTCCAGGATGAGTACTTTCAGTCTCAAGGATATGTTTAAATTTTAATGCAAGTGAAGAATGAGAAAGCCTTGTCAAGCTAGTAAGAATAAATTTTCTCTGTTTAATTAACTGTCTGGCTAATTTATTTTTTAAGCTAAGGGAGTTTTTATTGTTTATGTTTCAGAGATAATCCATATAGTCTTAGTTCTAAGTTTCAACTTCAACTTTATGATATATTGATGCAAGTCATTTGTTGAATCTTTAGTTTGCAAATGTATTTTTGGCTTGGTTAGCATTTAGAATTGTAAACAGTATGCATAGCTGAATTTTAGGAGGGATATAACCTCAGAAACTATCTACACTAGAAAGAAAAATGTTGAGAGAGGTTTCAAATAGTTAGAGTGATCATGTCTTTATCTTGGTGGTGGGGTTTTATCATCATCTCTTTTGTGTGCTTACAATTTAGACCTCTTGTTGATAATATTGTCTGCGTGTTAAAGCTGGCCGCTCTTATCAGGTAGAATTCCTGTTCGGTTATACATACGTACTATTGATGAAGATATTGATGGATTAGAAGATGCCCCTATTGTTGATAGCTGGGAAAAAATTTCTTACATTAATCGTCCAGTTGAGGTTCATAATGAAGGTAAGATTTGAAAGCTCCCATTTAATTGATCTTGGGTCGAATGCTGCTTTTCTGAGCTTTTACCAATTTCATATTGACTGAGCTTGGGCCAATCGCTTCTTTTGTTATCTGTTAATGACCTTGATTATACATCAAAGAAAGAAAATACTAAATATTAGTAGTTTCGGAAGGGGATGAAAACTCAACTAGCATGGACTTCCATTAACTGATATTGTTCTGTGGGATTTTATATAGGTTAAATATTTTTAGTTTGATGTGATTTTATAACCAGTGGACTTCCATTAACTGATATGAACTTTGCGCCGCAAGGGTTTGAATTATGGCTTAGATTTACTCAAAATCGTTTTCACCCGTTTATCTTTTTTTTTCTTTTTTTTTTTATATTTTTCTTCAAATTATACGATTCAATTAGGTCGCCCATGAGCATATCATGATTTAGCTCAATGATTTGATATAAAGATTCATAACTATTGATAGCATCAAAGATTTCCTCATAACTTATATGTTGCAGGAAAATGCTTTACTTTGTATGATGCAATAAAAACTCTATTGCCCGAGCTGTTTAAAGACGAACCCTCGGTTGATTCTAATACATGCGAAGCAGAAGTGAAGGGTGGACAAAACTCAAACGAAGGAAGCTCAAAAAGCACTGAAGAAAGGGGGGAAGCTCAAACCGAACGTGCAGGGTTACCATCAGATAGTGCCGAGATAAAGCTTATTCGCATTCAGGGAATCGAGCCGCAATTGGAAATTCCGTTCGGCTGGGTAGTGAACAACTTGATGAACCCAGAGTACTACCTTCATATCTGTATATATGTCAAAGTTCTTGAACCAATCACTATATGATTAATAGGTTGCCATTCCACAAATGATCTAATAATAGTATAATACCTTTGTCGATTCTTTAGGAAAGATGTGTTTCCTATTGTGTAGAGAAGTGTACATAATAATTTGATTTTGAGAATTAATCACGGCGAATATATATGGGCATCGATGTTTGGACTCGTGACCGAATTTTTATTGCGTTTACTAAGTTGTTTTCGTGTCTCTCAAATGTTTTAGACCAGGTCATTTGCAATGTCATAAGATGAGTTGATACGTTGCTTGTGGATGCGTCTTTTTCACCATCTGCTCGTTAATCCTGTGGCAATCTGTTATGGCATGAAGCAGTAAATTCTGAGGAAGGTGCCATTTTAGCCACAAGTAAATGTTTACAGGGATATATACATATAGGGATAATTACAAAAGACCCCCTGAGGTTTGGGCTAATTACAAAGTAAACCCAGAGATATTTTAAAATTACAAAAAGCCCCCTCAAGTAAGATTATGTCTTAAATTTAAGGGGTAATTGTAATATTTCTAAAAATATTATGGGTTTTTTTGAAATGTGTTTGAAGGGGAAAATGTATAACCGAATCATACATC
Organism: Rehmannia glutinosa; assembly: GCA_016081115.2. NCBI lineage: Eukaryota > Viridiplantae > Streptophyta > Magnoliopsida > Lamiales > Orobanchaceae > Rehmannia > Rehmannia glutinosa. The sequence continues at coordinate 83,973,905 of CM071930.1, read as the reverse complement.
AATTGGCTTTTTGCAGTTTTTCATGTTTTTTAAGTAAATTACAAAAATGAACTGTTGAAGTTTGACCTAATTACAAAAAACCCCGACTAATTTTTAAAATTATAAACAATACCCTTGAGGCTTTAATTTGTGTAAAATTTACCCCTTGTGAAATGCATAAGCAAAAATATATCAAAACCCCTCCTCATATTTATTTATAAAAACATTACAGTTTGTTTCACCTACCCCTTAATTTTAACACTAAAAAACATGCAAACCTCGGGGTACTTTTTGTAATTTTGAAAGTTAGTTGAGTTTTTTTGTAATTAAGCCAAACCTCAAGGGTACTTTTCGTAATTATCCCTATATATATAAATGAATAGCTCTAAAATAATATTTTGCGACTAATGTTAATGCCAAGGCGGCTTTTTGCATGCTTGATAACACATTTTGTAGACATTATATATAGTTCCTATATATATATATATTTTGAGGAAAATTATAGTTCCTATATTGAGAAACATGTAGATATCATATATGTCAAAACTTTTAATTAATAGAGTTCAAAGTTTTCTATTTCTCTCTGTGAAGTGAAATTGCATACGCGGTGACGAAAAAAATTGCTGGCACAAAGTCCCCTTTGTCCAACTACAAAAAAGCAACCTACTAAGAGAAAAAAATAACCATCAACGGTGAAACCAAAGCTCCTATTGGATTATGCAACCAACAATTTTCCACTTGGAATATCAAGAAAACTTCCCTATATAAACATCCACATAATTGTATCCCTACATAACATATCAACCACAAAACAAAAGTAAAATAGATATCTAAGAAAAATTAATACAACATAAGATGTCGAAAAACGACCTCGTTTTGTTGGATTTCTGGGTGAGCCCATATGCCATGAAGGTGAAAATTGCATTGGCAGAGAAAGGGCTGAGTTATGAGGCCCAAGAGGAAGACATATTTGGAGGGAAGAGTGATTTGTTGCTGAAATCTAATCCTATTTATGAGAAGGTCCCTGTGCTTTTGCATAATGGCAAGCCCATTGTGGAGTCCAATAACATTGTGTACTACATTGATGAGACTTGGGCTGATGGACCTACATTGTTGCCTGCTTGTTCTTATGGGCGATCCAGGGCTCGGTTTTGGGCCGATTTCATCGACAAAAAGGTCCGTTTCTTACATTTCATCACTTGTACATAGAGCTGGCAATTCCCAGCCCGGCCCACACTTTGGGCTGGACTGGGCTCGATATTTCGGGGCCAAAAAAATTGGGCCTATAGTGGCCCGGCCCGATCAGCACGTGGGCCTAGCTTGGTCTGACCTTTTGGCCCGTCCCAATGATTTCATGTACAAAATATACTTTCGGGCTGGACTGGTCCATGTATTTTTGCGGATCAAGCAAAATCGGACCAGACCGATCCGCCCAAAAACTCTGGAAAGCCCGATGAGCTATCCGGCCCGACCCATTGCCACTCTACTTGTACATGATCTTGTTCATATGTAGCCTTAGTGCAGCTTGGGTCTTATAATGTATTTCTTGTTGAATCTTGTAACTGATATACATGTGTGTGTATGATATTCAACACAAGATGCAGGATCAAAGATCTATACTATATGAACTAGGAGTGTAAACGAATAGTACCATTCAAGCTTGTTTGAATTGTCATCGAGCTTCAAAAACTATGTTTGAGCTTAGTTTGATTAATAATTGAATCGAGTTTGAACAAGCCGTAGTCGAAAGAACACGAATCAATCTTGAGTAGTTTGAATTTTCACATATTACGTTGTTATTTACTAATGGAATCGAGCTCTGCCGAGCTTTATATTTTATCGAACGAAAAAAACGTGTTTAACCTTGGTTCGTAATCATTGGCGTAGCTAGGGGCCAACCCGGCCCCATCCCCCTCTTTTAAAAAAAAAAAGATTTTTTTACTAAGCAAAATATTTTTGAAAAAATATAGTAGTTGAAATTCATATTTATTTTCATGGTTTTTTTATTCGGCCAACCCCATTTTCGTGTATCGCCACCTTACTATATTGTCCTGGCTACACCATTGGTCGTAATGTTAACGAACCAGTTCAAACGAGCTTTTAACGTTTAATCTCGAGTAGTTTGGTTTGATTTTAAGCCCTTCTCAACATATGTTAATTTGGTCTTGTTCAAGGTCGTTACAATATGAAGATGTATGTAGTTTGGATCTTTTAACCTATACTGTGTTGCATCTTGTATTGCATATCTAGAATACACGATATATGTAAAAAAAATATTACTTATATATTCACTTGAGATTAATGATATACATTTAGTGCTCATGTATGGTATAACATATAAGACGTAATAAATAATACAATAGATTTAAGATCCAATATGGCTACATTAAATTTTAATAAGACAAATGTAACAATTAATTAGCAAAGTGTTTTGATAAAATGTGCAATATTTAGGTGTTTGATGCTGGCTGCTCAATATGGAAGAGCAAAGGAGGAGAGGAACTAGAATTAGCCAAGAAAGACTTCATTGACATTCTTAAGAAGCTAGAGGGTGCAATGGGGGACAAGGACTACTTCGGTGGCGACAAATTCGGGTTCGTCGACATCGTTCTCATCGGTTTATCGTCCTGGTTTTCTACGTGCGAGAAGTTCGGAGGTTTCGAGATCGAAAAACGAGTGTCCTAAAATTGGAGCTTGGATCAAGAAGTGCAATGAAAGGGAAAGTGTGGCAAAAACTCTGCCTAGTCCTCAGAAAGTGTATGAGTTTGTGGGCATGCTTAGAAAAATGAATGGAATTGAGTGAAGTGAAATTATAAGATTTGCATATGCTTTTAAATGAGCTCATTTTCTTGGTGTAATGTTGTGGGGGTTTTAAGGGGATATTAATAAATGTAGGAAGAATAAGTGATCAAACAATAGAGTTTCTTTCATGCTTGTTATATGTGTTTCATATTGATCACAAAGTGGGGTTGGGTTGGGGGTGGAGAGGTTGTGTGTGGATGTACTTTTTTTATGTGTTTTTGGACTTCAAAGTATGTTGTTTACATGAGTTTTTTTTATGTTTGGTGGTTAGTTTTGGATGTGTTTTTATTTTACAAATAAAAAAGTGATCTATAAAATTGAAATTGTGTGTCATGAGCTCATAGTTAAATAGGACTCAAAAGTTCGTTATTTAATGTAATATCCAAATATTATGAATTTTTTTGAAAGTTACATACGAAAAAATTGGCAAAAAATACGAAAATATTTAAAATAAAGGAACCATTAGATCTATGGGTTTAATGGTTAATATAAAATAATTATTAAGTAATAAATTAATTTCAACAAGTATATTTACATAGATTGTGATTCATACTTATGTTTAGATTATATTAAAATTAATTTTTTTGGTACTTTATTAATTTACTTTAAATTATTAATACACTTTATTATTAATATTATTATTTATTATTTTATAATATTGTAATTATAAATACAAATAATTTTTTAATGATTTTTTGATTTATTTAAATATTATAAAAATATTAAAATGAAGTTTTATTCCACCCTTTGTATTAAAGATAACAATAAAACCTAAAAAACGTTTTATTTGAAAAATATGGAATATTTAACGCCGTCTATCCACTTCCTTTTTTCAGACGGAAGTATTTTTCAATTATTTCCTTTGGAATTATAGGGGTATTATTGACTCAATTAACTAACAGTTTTACGAGAAAACAAAAAAAAAAAGAAGGTGGATTGAGATAAAATGATATATTTGTCCCTTTTTCTTGAAACACTAATATAAGTACGGGATACGGGTATGATATTCATCGGACGCTGGATGGACAACTCTATGTTTTAAAATTTTACATCCCTTCACTTTAATAATTTGAGACAACGCCCTTTATTTTTGTTCACATTTAAATAAAAAAGCTAAAATTGAGATAAAACAAATTTAACAAGGTGGATTGCAAAGGATATATTTGTCTCTTTATTTCAAATGTCATGCTATAAAAACCATTTTTACACCTTTTGGCTTTCCATAGACTAACAGAAAAGACTTAAATAAAAACTTTGGATTTCCAGACTATATTGGAGTAATTTCGTCTATCCACGCTGATTTTTTTTTTTCTCTGGGAACTTCGTTAGGTGTTACTGACTCACATAAATTTCATTAGTTTTACCACAATCACTCAAACCATAGGAAAACTTTTCGTAAAACTTGGTTCTTTAATTAATCCGAACTCAAGGTTATCATTTGTAATTGACCCTTACCATGTAATTTAAACAACAATATAACTTAATATATATTAGAAACTAAATAAACAATTCAATAGGGACCACTGCCCATTAATAATATAATGAACGTGTTCTTATAAACTCGACCATTTAAATGTGAACAAAAATAAAGGAGTTGTCTGAAATTATTAAGATGAAGGGATGCCTTTAGACCTTTGGCTTAAATAATAAATACCGTACAATTTAATATTAAGATCTTTTATTTCTTAAGTTCCATTTATTTATTTATTTACCCTTTTTCTTCTCTTCTTATACTAATTTAGGGTGGAGATTTTGTGTGACGTAGTTTTTCTTTCAGACCACAAAAGAAAGCATTTGTCTTTCTTTCGGTAAGTTTTCAGATTTTGGCTTATAAATAATAACAAAATTTAAAAGGAAATAATTAGACCAATTTGATAATACGATTGAAATGTACTTTCGGTATTCCAGACTACTTTTTCTTCCATCAATTCAAGATTCTTATTCTATTTATACTTATTCATTACTTTTGAAGTGAACTCTACAATCACATTGAAGTAATATTATTGTTATACAAAATCAAATATTAACCCATAACATAATTGCTTTTAGGCAAAACTTGTTGTCTCACGTTTAGACCCGTGGAATTTATAATACAAAGTTTTAATTATTTTTTTTCCGATTTTATTTTTCTTAGGGTTTATATTTGTTTTTTTAGGGTTTATTTTGTTTCTTGGGTTTATTTTTAATTGATCTGGGTTTTTAGGATTTTTTTTTTTTTTTAGGTTTATTTTTTATTTTTTGGGTTTATTTTGGTTTTGGGTTTATTCTTCATGGTTCATGTTTTTAGGGTTTATTTTTGTTTCTTCATTTCATTATTATTTTTAAATTTATTTTAAAAATGTTGAAGACGGACTCCTCTTTCCGTCAAGATTTAGATCCGTGAGACCGTTAAGAGACTTGCTCTTGCTTTTATTATTGTTGTTGTCGTCAAATATCTCAAGTGGAATTTATAATACATACATCTTAATTAATTTTGGGATTTCAATTTTATCAACTGCACAATACATATAATCCTTGAGACATAAACGTCCTTAATTTAAATTGTGCCATTAAGTTATTTTATTATTTTTTCCTAATCTTCGCGCATTGTTTTTCTTTGCACATGATCTCGTACATCAAGATATTTTTCTTTCTTTTTATATATTTTCATTTATTTAAAAAAAGATCTAACTCCTCTTTATCAAGAGACACATCTTTAAGAAAACCATGAGACCAGTCCTTAAAACAATATATTTTGAGAGATATACTGTTCTTCACGTGTTAATCACATAAAAAATCAATCGTATGTTTTATTTATGCGCCTTAGTTATTGAACATGTACATGATTGTGATGCACATATAGAAATGAAAATCTATGAAATTTCTCAAAAGCTTTATCAAATGGATATAACCCAAGTGCCTTTTCATCCGGCCATAAACAAAAATCGGGTTGGTCGGTCTAAATAGTAACCGTGTCACTATTTTTGAGTCTGTCCCCATGAAAATACATTGAAAAAATCGAATGCGTTAAGTCCAAAAGACCCGGTTCATTTTTTGCCTCTAAATATATATAATCCAAGTTTTATCAGTATCAAAATACTAAAAGACATGACATATTAACCATGAAAAAGAACGTGTTAAGTCCAAATTACACTCTTATATATGTTGGCCTATTATAAAGCAAAAAAGCCAAATTACACTCTTATATATGTTTGCGGAAATAAAGACAAAATAACAGAATTCAAATCTCACCCTTTATCATTTACTAACTTAGAAAATCATGATCATCTTATCCTGTATAAGATGTAATTTGTTCTTTTTTTTAACCATAATTGCTACAAGTGAAAAGGTTGCACATTTTACATTGTGATCAAGAAGTTTCTTCGAAAACAAACCATTTGCAATTATGAATTTAATAAGGGTATAAAAGTACAAGTTGGATTAAAAAAATGCAATACTAACAAAAGAAGAAACATAGAAACCCAAGAAAGGAGAAAAGCACAAAAAGATGGATTGATGAAAAGGTTAAAGAGACAAAGACTGGAACAAGTGATTCTTGTAATAATCGTACATGCCACGCTGGCATTCTTTTGTTCACGTGGCAAAAGTGCCTACCCCACCCCTAAAATACAACTAGGTTTTTTTGCCTTAATTCCTCGGCGACCATTTGCCCCATATATTATTAGGTACGTTTAAATTTTTATTAATGTGGACCTAATACCATAATAACTATGTTGTCCGAAGTTTTTTTAGAGAGTGCACCTAAAACTTTTTCCCCCATAATCGTGGTTCAGACTTGCGTCTTTGATTAGTCCATTGGTAACATCCCCTCCCTTAAGACCGACCCTGGTTAAATCGATGGATGCACATTAGCGATATGGACCTAAAAGAGAGTATCACAGACACAAACCCCATAATAATTCCAACAATATTTCATCCATGAACTGCCCCATATGAGATCGGACTGCGTTCGGGAAAGAATTCTCACGTCACCTTGGGCCTTACTTTGCTAGTCTATGTCCGTGGGAGCACTAAAACTTTTGATCCAATTAAATATTGATCATGTTGGTTACATGAGGAGTTTAATATTAATAGAGATTTTTTGAAGATTTTCCCCTAAATTATACACATGTGATAATTATTTTTTGGGTGATTTTTGAATTTTTGAAGAGGAGAACTTGTATTAGAGGATTCACAGTCCAACAATTGGAATGATTCTGCCGACCCTCCCTAGAAATAAATTCTTTAAGAACAGTTTAACCGATTGAACCAATAACTCAATATATAACCCAATTATTAATGCGATTCGATATCCGGTTTGAGTTAAAAAATATTGACTCGGATAATGTTAAATTTGAAAATGTTAATGTACCAAATTCATTGAGCAATATTTTGAAAATGTCTACACACGCATATGCTAAAAACAAAACATGACTCACTATTTTTTGAGTACATATACAATTGCAACAAGTATATAAGTATCATATATGGTTGATGCAAGAACCATTATATACGGTTGTGTCGGTAGACGGGTATAAACATGTGAAAGGAACATTCTTTTTCAGTTTGTTTGCAGTTAAGAAAGCCGCCAAATTGAATCAGCAGTTGTTTTTCGCAAATAAATAAAATTAATTAAAGATCCTTAAACACAAAATAGAGTTGAGGGCCTCAGTTGGGTAATGTATCAAATGACACGCCACCACGTGGACGAGGCAAGCTCAGATTCCAAGAAAGGACAACTCCCAAGTATCGGATATTTGTCCCCATACATCATACGTATAATTATACATACAACAATTTCATATCTATCAATCCATTAATTAATTTTTATCTTTGATTTCAAAAAAAAAATGTTTCTATATCAATCAATATTTAATTATATATACTGATATTTGCATGTATATGTCTTTCTTTTTAAGCTATTGTTGTATCTTATTCTAGTTTGAAATAGCTTAAATTCATAAATGTTTCTCTTAGTTTATTAAATATATAATATAAGAAATTTTCAATGGAAAACTATATTTTTTAAAAATTAAAATAAGTTGCGAAACATCACTTAGCTAACTCTTAAAAAGGACAACTAAGAAAAAAATATGCATAAAGCTTCTATTCAAAAAATTCTTGATTTTCTTTGTTTAGGTCTAGACTCCATTTGACTATCTACATTTTTTTTTTTTTTGATTAGACCCCGTCTAATCCTATTTATACCCTGCATAACCCAATTCAGGTCCCACCTAAGTGCTAGACCCCAGTCTTTCGCTGTCTAGCATTTTTCAAAACACTTATTATACCAACGGCGAAGATAAGGGGACCATACTGTGACCGAGCCCCTCTTCTTTCAATTTTTTCATCTAAGTTTATTAAGAGATTACAAAAAAAAAAGTTATAGTTTATATCATTTTTTAAAAATTTTATCCGCTCACTCTACTTTTGTGGGATGGCTACGCCATTGTATTACACTATTTTTATGGGATGGAAGGAACACAAAATTATGCACAATCATACAGTTTAGGGAGAGATAAAAAGGATAAGGGAGCTTGAGAAGAAAGACTAAATAAATAAAGCAACATTTGATTGGGAGGGGAATTAAAAAAACTAGTATTTTTGTTAAAGATAAAGTGATCATAGTTGGTGGTATGTAGGGGTGGCTGCCTCCTCACATTGCTTTTTTATTATTTTAATTATCCCTCATTCTCTTTTTGTTCTCTTATATTCAAAACCCCACAACCCCACAACCTCTCAATCCTTCCCCCTCTTTGCCTTCTTCTAATCAAGGTCTCTCTCTCTCTCTCTCTCTCTCTCTCTCTCTCTCTCTCTCATGGAAATTACTATTTCATTTCATTTCATTGGATTTAATTTTATTTTTTTTTGGGTCATACTAGAGATATATTGATTATTTTGTGCAACTAATTAATTTGTTTTATGGACTTTTCATTTTATGCAGGTTGTATAGTTGTTGATTATTCCTAAGGCTGGTCTCAATATTTTTTGGACTTGAGGCTAGCTCTTAATTCGGGATTACATATTTTGTTACAAGATTTTAATTCGATCTTGTAATATTAATTACAAGAAGTATATTTTCAAAGGTATATATATAGGAGGAGATAATAATTAATTGGCATATATATGTCACCGGTTTCGTTGCCTCCCGGTTTCCGGTTCCACCCGACGGATGAAGAGCTTGTGGCTTATTACCTAAAGAGAAAGATCAACGGTCGAAAAATTGATCTTGAAATCATTCCAGAAGTTGATCTCTACAAGTGTGAGCCATGGGACCTTCCAGGTACATATTTCAAATAATTATATCATACATTTAATTTAATTAATTAATACTCTGATCAATTTTCATTAATTTTATATATGTAATTAATTACCATGCTTATTGTCGATGTGGTTACAAAAATAAAACTAAATTCAATAATTAATTGTTGTGCTAATTAATAATCAATATTATCATGATATACTTGGATTATCATGAAGGCCAAGAATAAACAAGATTGAAGAAAGGCAAATAAATGAAACAAATGAAGAAATAAAATAAAGTAACAATGAAGAAAGGTATATAATGAAACCCCAATATTACACCATAATATTTTTCACTGTAGTTTTTTTTTTTTTTTTCGCAAAAACCTTGTACAAGATTGAATTTCATGATATTCATAATAATAACATAACAAAAAAAGAAAAAAAAAGAGAATTCATGTCTAGCTTGTGTACATTTATTGACAGTGTGTATGCATTTTAAGCGTTCAAACTTGAGACAAAAAAAATAATATAATAAAATAAAATAACAAGCTTTTTTGTTCCAATAGCAACTTTAATACATGAAGCTATATTTGAAAAAGAAAGTTTGTGGATGGTCCCTACATCTTTTGAAGTCCAAATTAAATTTACACAAAAATAAATGTAATCTCATGCATGCAAGATTGATTTTCAGAATTAAGTCATAAAAGCAACGGAAAGAATACTCATCATTGCACCATTATCCAATTACTTTTCTCCCTTTTCGGCTACCCATATATCCTTTAGATATATACATATGTGTGTGTGTAATTTAAGAAATTGGAAGAAATAAAATTATGATTTTTGATATAAAAGTTAATTATTTATTGTCTAATCAAATTAAAAAAAAGTAGTCACAAGTAAACAGATTTTAAATATCTGAAATAATTAGTTTTGAATACAAAATTGCATTCAAAAATTTGATAGTGAGTCTAGTGACGGATGAGGTCTCCTATTTCACTTTTCTTGTTTTACTCCCTATTTTATCCTGAGAATTAGTTTACAATTGAAAAATGGATAACAAGAAATTTTAATCCATTCATCCTAGGGACTAGGAAAAATGGATAACAATCTTAATCCTCTAGAGAGAGATACAATGGAATATCCGTGATAAAATGAAATATCAATCTGAATAGAAATTCCCATCCGAGGACCGCATAGTATAGTATAAGGACAAATTTTAAAACCGTAACAAAGATCAAGAAAAAGTTATTGTAATTTTAACCATATTTAGTGTGTGAGATATATGTGGTCCTAAATAGAAACTTTAATCAAATTGGATTGATTTCATCACAAATACTGGAAGGATAAAGAATAATTTCCTATTTAATTAATTGAAGATTCCCATGCATATCTTTTTTTTTCTAAATTTGTTAGTTATTTGGAGGCTTTAAAAGCATAAAACAAAGACCGACAAAAGAATATAATCAAAAGCACAAATAGAGATTATTGAGGGTAAAAATACTGTACATAAAGAAAATACATATTTACTTATTTAGTAATAAATTTAATAATTAAGCATTTTATTAGGGCCTTAAAGTACTGTTTTGTCCCCCGGACATATGATTAATTGCAGGAAAGTCATTATTGCCAAGCAAAGATCTTGAATGGTACTTTTTTAGCCCTCGTGACCGTAAATACCCGAACGGGTCGAGAACGAACCGGGCGACGAAAGCCGGGTACTGGAAGGCTACAGGCAAGGACAGGAAGGTAAATTCACAAATGAGGGCAGTGGGGATGAAGAAAACCCTAGTTTACTATAGAGGGAGAGCACCTCATGGTGCTCGAACGGATTGGGTTATGCACGAATATCGTCTTGATGAAAGAGAATGCGAAATTCCCACAGGCTTGCAGGTAAAACTACTTTTTTTTTTAAAAAATAAATCTAGAAACTTATCATAGAAAATAATTGTTTTTTACTTTTTATTTTTTGGTGCTCTTTCTGAAATTGATTTATTTATCTTTCCAAAAATACCATTAGCCGTCATATACTACTTTAAAAGAATAGTAGAAATACCAAAACTTTACTTTTTTCCTTTTTGGATAATTGACAGATTGCACCCTGAAATTATATTTTATTGACATAATGCCCCTAAAAAATTGTATTTTTGGCAAATAACACCCCTTAAATAAGATTAGTATTGCACATTGCACCCTCAAACCATTTTCCTTTTTTTTTTTTAACTTTATGTAAGAGAGAATGAAAATAAATGACCTAATTACCCCTGCTTGCAATTTGCACATACGATTTTCTTGGAATTTCATTGAAGTGCAATGTGCAACACTAATTCTATTTTTGGACAATCTAACAAAAAACATAATTTTAGGATGCATTAAATGGAGTGTAATTCGAGGTGCAATGTGCCAATTATCCTCTTTTTTGAAAACTATTATAATTTTTTAATTATGTCAATCAATTAGACTTATAAAAGTCCTACAAAAATGAAATATTTAGTATATCAATTAATGTAGTTCATAGGTAGAGATGACATACATTCACATGTATTGGCGGAGCTGGACAGTCCCACCCATTTTTTTTTCTATGTAATTTTTTTATTTAATATTTATATGGTTTTTATTTTGCTATTTTATCTTGTCTAACCCAATTTTGTATATCGCTATTTTTTACATTGTTCACCTGGTTTTAAATTCTTTAAATCATTGGAAAACTTTTTACACCTTCTATACATTCTAAACCAAAATTATATATCAATCATGATTTAATTAATTCAATTTTTGGTCACCTAATATTTTTTATTTGAATTAAATTACATCAGGACGCTTATGCCCTTTGCCGTGTATTCAAGAAGAGTTTGAACATCCCAAAAATTGGAGATCATTATGTTACTAATTCAGCCAGCAATCGGTCCCCAGCATTGACCTACAATATTGTCATAATGAAGGCGCAAAATATGACAACGATTTTCATGATAGTTCTGAGTTTCCGATTATGCCCCTGAACTCATCATCAACGGCTTTGAACATAAGTGGTTCCTCAAATGACCTAAGATGGTCACAATACTTGTCCGAAGATGCATTTAGCTTCACCACTAATCCGTATTCCAGTTCTGCCCCTGTACCATATCCACCATCAAAGGTACTAAGTGATTTAATTTTGTACTATCTCAATTGAATTAGTATAGTATTTAGGGTTAATTACAAAAATACCCTTAAGTTCGATCTAATTACAAAAAAAAGGGGTATTATCTTTCAAAATTGCAAAGTTTCCGTTGACGTTTGTTTCTATTTTATAAATTGCACCTTGAAGAGGTGTTTTGTAATACCATAAATTGGTTTGTAGTTTTAAAAGATTACTAAAGTTTTTTTTTAATTAGACTTAATATTATTTTGTAATTTACTCTAATATATATTTTAGACAAGATCGCAAAATTGGTCCTATAACTAAAGAGCGGTAGTAAAAGGTCCTGTAAAATCGCGTTTTGCAAAAAGTCCCATGACTAGAAAACTCCCGATATTGGACCCGCAAAATACATAGTTTGCAAAATAGTCCTATAATTATATGAAATCTCAATTCTGGCACTAATTTCACCGGGTCTCAATCAGTGAGCGACACATATTGTAGTTCCCAATTTCCGGTGAAATCAGGATCCTGAGAAATTTACAGGACTATTTTGTAAACCGTGTCGTTTGCAGGACCAAAATTGAAATGTTCATAGTTACGGAACTTGTTTGACAAATGAGATTTCAAGGATTTTTTGCTACCGCCCTATAGTTACAAGACTGATTCTGCAATTTTACCTTTATTTTATGATGGGACATTAACTCTTTGTTATCACCTAATACAATGTGGTCTCTTATATTGGTCAAGTTACACTTTTTATTTGTGACTTTGGAGTTTTTCAATATTGTAACATTGTCTTGTAATTTTTTTTTCCAGGTTGACATAGCATTAGAATGTGCAAGGTTACAACATAGGTTTTCATTACCTCAATTGGAGGTCCAGGATTATAACACACATCCTGTTTTCCCTAATGATCCTAGGATGTCACATTCAAGTATTCTTTTCCATGGGAATAATATTACAAATCAACAACCTGATATCGTACAAGAAATTCTTTCAGTTGCTCAAGCTTCTCAAGATCTTCAAAATCAGGACACATTGGCTGGAATTTACGCCCCGATCGATGATTTTTCATTTTTTCTTAATAGTGACATAAATTCATCCCAATATTTAGACAACATAGGACAAGAACATGAGAATCATAGGTCAATTGAAATTGGAGACAATGATAATGAAGTGTTCCAAACAGGGAGAATTGTTGAGAATTTGAGATGGATTGGTATGTCTAACAAGGAACTTGAAAAGGTAAGTTTAAAATTACTGCTAAATATTTACCTAAATTAACCTTTTTGTCCATAAGTTTTCTTGAAGAAATTAATGAATTGTATTTGTCCTTGACATTGACAGGCCTTTTCAGATGACTTTAAGACAGTTCCAATTGAAAACTTTTCCAATGTCCAAAGGGAATACCATGATTTTCAAGGTTTGTCATTTTAATTTCATCCCATTTCAATCTTTATTCTTAATTACTTTTTTCCAATAATTGACTTAGAGAGTGTTTGCAAAAACTTCTTTTTTAAAAGAAGTGATTTATTGTAGCAGAAGTGGAAGTAGTAGAGAATCAGAAGTTGTTAGTGTTTGAAAATAAAATCAGAAGTTAAGATTCAGAAGTTGGGAGTGTTTGGTAAATAAGTTGTAAAAGTGCTTATTTGTTTGAAAAAGTCAAACCAGAAGCAGAAGGAGAAATCTAAAGCACCTCACTTCTTGCTTTTAGATTCGTAAAGCTAGCATAATCAGAAGCAGAAAATGACACTTGCAAACACTAAAACTGTTTTTTTTTAAGCTAAATACGATAAGCACTTTTTTAGTGAGTGTAAACATTGCCTTAACCCTATTGATTAATTACAATAATGCAATTGAGTTATAGTCTAATTACAAAAAACTTCATCTATATTTCAACATTACAAATACCTTTGATATTTGTTCTGTACTACAAATTGCTCTATCAATTGGGTAATTTTGTTAAGAAAATGCAGACATGAAGACAATATTTGTAATTTTGAAAGATAATTGAATTTTTTCGTACTTATGTAGTTTTTGTACTTATGATCTCTAAATTTAGCATAACATTATTTCTTGATTACAGGGGAAACCAGTAACAACAATTTCAATGCATACACCAACACAGAGCCAACAAATGACATTAATGTTGGCAATGACAACTTCTTGGGCGATAACGGAGATATCGATGATTTTACTGGCGATCCAAACTTTGAGGTATACGAAAAGTCGAAATAAATCACGGGTTGCTGGTTTCGACCCGACAGGCGCCCAAGACATTTTACCACAAAGTGGTGCCTTCTAAGACTGTGCAAGTCCATATAAATCCCAACATGATGCCTAATTGTAAGAATGGAAGCTTGTCTGAAAAGTTGGGATCATTTTCAAGAAACATGCTAAGGACCATGAAATCATCCCATAATTGGGATTGTGAAGAAAAGTGCACAAGTCCAAAAGTTGTTGAAGTGAACAACATTAGGCCTTATTTAACCTTTGCTTTGGCTTTATGTGCCATATGGGTACAAATTGTAACACCTTTTAATTAATTAATTTGTAGGATTATTACTTGATTAACATGAAGGGGGGTAAGTTTAGTAAGACTTTGGAAAATTTGGTATATTTTTTTTAAATTTTTTTGTATTGGTTGGAAGGGAAAGTGTTTGGTTAATTGTTGTACTGTGACATTATAGAATTTGACATACGTTTCAGTGAATTGTAATTGTAAAATTTAGAAGATCTCCTTTTGGAGTCTATATATGAAATCTAATAAATTATTTGAATATCTTTTTTCTTCTTTTTCTGATTGGGTATTTGGTGTTGATATTCATTAAATTAAGCCCTTTTCAAATTCTTTTTCTTTGATAATACTGAGAAACAATGGCGGAGCCAAGATACCCTAATGGAATAGGACGATACACGGAAATAGAATGAACCGGATAAAAATCCAAGAAAAATCATACAAATTAACACTAACTATTTTTTTATAAAAAAATTCTCACTAATTTTCTTTTTAAAAAAAAAGAAGCAGGCCAGTGCCCAGGTTGGCCCACTTCTGGATCCGCTAGTGCTGAGAAATGCAGTGTAAAAATTTTCCAATTTCTTTATTTAATAGAGCAATTTACTCTCGATATATATTCATTTTTAAATGACATTATATTATAGTACTTTACGTTTCTTTTTCAATTCATAGTATATATAAATTTATTAAATAAAATAAATTTTGTTGACAATGGTCAGTTGGTCACACCAAAATGCTTCCTTTTTATGAATGAACTTAGTATTTCGTATCTTTGAATTAAATGCAATTTTAAAATTTTTAATTTTATTAGTTATAGGTCACAAAACCAGCTAACCCATAAGCTGATATATAGAGCCAATGTCTGATCCACACATTCATTGTAAGAACCCAACGGCCCATCCTACAAAAAAAAAAAAAAACATTTTCTTAACAGATATGTTGTTATGGGCCTCAAAATCATAATGGCAAAGCATATAACTTAAATGAAGCTAACATGGCCCAATTTCATTTCATTTCGATAATATGTTGAACTTCACATTCAGATAGATCAAATTTTGGCCCAATCTCTGTTTTCTTTATTTTTTTATCCTTTTTCTTAGGCCTTGAGAAGAGCATGAATAAATTGGATATCCGCAAATTATAAAATCAACATATTAGATATTTCTAAATCCTACTTGATGGATCACTATTTGGCTCCACAAAATGAAATAAATTGTGATATAAAAATTATTATAATTGTAAATCCACATTATTAAAAAGAAGAAAAAAATCCAACCCAAGTTATATACTATGATGAAGATAAGATGGTAGTCTAATAATGCCCAATTTTGCATTTTCAAGAATTTTTGTACTTCTCTTTTATATTTATCTGCAGAATCTGAGTTATAGTATGATAGATTAATTTAATTTAGTTTGCAGATTTTACAAGTGCTCTGTCACGGAATTAAGTGGAAATCCAGCTATGTAGATGAAGTGAACATGATGTTGCTCAATTCAACTGCTTTTGGTTTTTCCTTTTGTTTCTACTGCTGGGTGCATATATAGCAATTAGCAAACCAATCTCCCCCTCTTTAAGGTTTTTTTCCTTCCTTTTTTTGTTGAGTACACTGTACATATCCGGGAGAAGAGGGTGGTGGGAATCGAACATCAGACACCCGGACTGAATTTGAGAATCTTAACCAGTAGTTGATCACTTTCGGGGCGAGTTTTAATAATGTAAATAAGTTTGATTTGAATTTAGGGTTTCATTTTCAAATCCGGTCTAAATCAGTCCCGACTCACTTAATTTTCTATTATTTAAAAACATTGGACCTCAAGCGCCATGCGCTCCCGAAAATCACTTCCTGCGGGGATCACTCATCTCAAGCTACTCGCGCTAAACACGCTTAACCTTCTCTATCTATGGGCACCAGAATAGAAGATGTATATATTGGTATGTATAGTTCATATCTAATCCTTTAAGCTCCCCTTTAACATACAATTAATTCGCGAGTTCGAATCGCGGGCGCCACTCGCCTTTTTTTAAAGCCCATCAGCAGCGAGACGGAGATCTTTGGGCAAAACCCAACATAATTGTATAATCTTATAACCCCTTTATTTTTAGTCTACCCATCAATTTTGGTTTTGGATATGAAGCCTTTAAAAGCATTAGCGGGCTAGGTCCCATCCATGTTTGCCGACCCATTGTCATCCTGTAGGTACCACAAGTTCCATAACTCTACCAAAATATCAACCAGCCTTGAAATAAAACAACAAATAAATAAAAGCAAAAGGTAATAACATAATTTGCACTCTACAACATCAAGCTTAAATGGAAGAATAATTATTATTCGTTTCAATAATTTCAGCACAATTGAAGAAAAAAAATTAAAACATTGATTTAATCATTATTTAAAAATAAAACCAATATAAAGAACAAATGGTAATTTTTGCTACTCCTACAAATAGTAGAAAAGCTAAGTGTTGGTGTGCGTATCACATGCTAAGCTGCAATAGGGAAAACAAAAGTCGGTAGGCCAAATCCAAAAACGAAAAAAGTGCAAAGGGATGGGAAAGAAGATGACAGAAACAAAGGCAAAATTGGAGTTCACGGGTCTCTGTGGATTAACCACTAACCAACATCCCCTTTTTTCACATGCCAAACAATTCTGTCTTCAAATAATTCACTCACCCAAAATTCCAGGGTACCATTGGTTTTGTTCTTAAGAGCATTTTATTTTTTTATTTTTCACTACTTAAAATATTAAAATTATTGATATTTTACTCAATTTTCATTTAAAATATATTTTATTTTTTCAATTGCTCATTTTCAGAAAAGTCAACACATAATTACTACGCATAATTTAGTGCCACGGATAATTTTTTTAGGATTCCGGAGGAACCTGCAAACCACTACCTTTCAGGGGTATTGGGTAAAACCCCGGACTTGATATAATAACCTGCAAAGTACATAAATCATGTAAATCGCACTAAACAAGTTATGTGCGACCGACTCGACCTAGTGATGCAAATGTGAGAATTTGAACTCTTGACATTTGGACTCAAGAACGCAACCCTACCCCACTAGGCTATAAGGGCAAAACTTACCTTAATTTTCGAGGCATCCCATTCCCAAGTGTATTCTTGTCATTATACATACCATGCTTTATGTCTAAAATATCTTAACATGACTCATAACAAACAAAAATAAATAATATAAATATTTAAGAGATACAATTCCAAATTCCAACATAAAACCAAACATAATCTCATTTTGCAACACATATTTAATATTTTCTCATTGGATTGTACAAAAACACACTTAATTAATCAAACATCTTTGTTTTTCTTTGATAAGTAAGCGAGATGATGGTCCTAAGCCGACTGATAGGCCCAAGACATTGACCGACGATAGGCCCAAGACATTGGACCGATCCGTGATACCTAAGATTGGGCCGAAATGATGAGGCCCATAGCCTTTGGGTGGTTTGTTGTGTTGAATAATGGGGTCCGATCTGTGGAGAACTTATAAGCGGGAGATTGGCATAAAGGCTTATTTACTTGGGCGGCGCGTCAAGGCCCAAGTTCAAATTGTTGTGATGAGCCGACCAGTATATAGTCAAGCAGTGTTGAGCCGACTTGTTGTGGCGCCTTAAAGTTGAGCATGACTTGAGAAGAATAGGTCGGTTCGGCCTATAAGATGTATAAAATCGAGATGCCTTGTAAGATTTAAAAGGTTTTGTATCAACACAAAGAGCCGACGTGTTCGAGAGATCGGAGGTCCGTATTACGCATAAAATTAGGGTTTTTAATGAGATCCGATCCTAATCTAATGATGACTCGACACCAAATCGTACTTAATCCCTGATTTTACTAAACCCTAATCCGAGCTAAGGTATAAAAGGCCCAAGCCCAGGTTCATTCTAACCTAATTCCATTTTTTTGTTACATTGCTTTTTCTCTCTCTAGCTTGTTTTCCTTCTCAAATATCGACTTAAGATGTCGGAGAGAACGCTGGAGTCCCTCCCGCCCTTTGTGCGAGTTTCGTGGTGGTTTTCGTGCGGAAAGGTGATCGGCGGGAAAAGGTAATTTTTGGGTGTTATCAAGTGGCGCCGTCTGTGGGAAACATTGAGCGAGACGTGAGATTCAAGTTTTAGCTATGGAGGTTAGGAGGAGTTTGGAAGATGATTTGAACCGTGCGTTTGTTGGGAGATACTCCGGCGTAGTCACGCAGAGGATGTTCCACCTCCGCCCCCCACCCCCCTGAATGGCGGAGGCGCGGAGTGCGAAGAGGGACGGAACGGATGGACATGACGCCCTTATGTCCGGGGAGTATAGATTTGAGTCCAATGTTCTTCAACAATCAGGGTGGCTTATCACTAGAGTCGCGGAGCGAGCGGTGGAGAGACGCTGAGGAGATGCTTCCACCACCAGCTCCACCGATGGTCCCCCTCCCAGTGGTCCCTCCTCCTCCGGTGGTCCCCTCCCGTGGTCCTCCCGGAGGTAGGAGAAAGAGGTCGGGCCGTATGGCGGAGGAAGACATTCATCAAGGGGAGCATGTGTCTCACCGACGACCAAGATTGGTCGAATCGGATGGATGACCTTCACCGTGAGTGCGAGATATTCGTCGGAGGTGGGTGGAGTACCGGGAGCGGCGGCAATTCGGGTGAGGCGGGGACACCCTTCTCGGAAGAGGTGATGGCGGACGAGCTTCCGCCTCATACCGAGCTCGAGCTTGAATATGATGGTACCACGATCCGTGGGATCATCTTTGCCGTTTGAGAACGGTGTGATGTGTAGAGTTTTTCCTACCACCTTGACGAAATCGGCTCAAAGAAATGTTTAGCCAAACTTGCCCTGCTCCATTCGCACTTTGATGACTTGACTTTCGCTTTCCTTAATCGGTTTACAAGTTGTCATAAGTACCAAAGCGCCCCGACCTGTTTAGTATCAAGCGAGAGAAGAAGGGAAGGACTTCGGAGCTATATCCAGAGGTTTACAGCGGCAAAGTTGGAGGTGCCGTCAGCTAGTCCAGAAATTCTGGCTAATGCCCTAGCTCAGGGCCTGAGGGATGGGGAGTTCTTTGAATCATTAGTGATAGAGCCTGCTAAGACATTCGACGAGCAGTTAGCTCGGGCGGAAAAATATATAAACTTGGAAGAGGCGAGAAAAAATGAAAAGAGAGGAAGGAGATAAGAGAAGAGACAGGAGGAAGATCGGAAGACAAAGTACCTCGTCGAAGGCTTGAGGTCTGAGGCAATGGGGGGAAGGCCGAGGTTTGAGAAGTATACGCCTTTGGCTGTTCCTCAGGGCGAAGTGCTTGTAGCTATTGAGAGGCATCCCGACCTGAGATGGCCAAAGGCGCACGCAGAGGCACCAGTAAAGGCGAAATGTAAGGAGTTTTGTAGATTTCACAATGAGTATGGGCACACAACAGATCGGTGCACACACCTGAGGGATGAGATCGAACGGCTCATTCAAGCAGGTCACCTCAGGGAATTTGTGTACATTGACAAAAAGGAGAAAAAGGGGAGTATAAGAGGGATAACCGAGGATATCATCAACCTCGGCGAGAGCCGGAGCGTAGGGGAGAGGAGGAACTACCTCCACCTCCGCCCCACCTCGCGTGAGGTCATTCGGATGATTGTTGGAGGGCCTGGCGGAAGGAGATTCAAGGCGAGCTCGGAAAAATAATGTGAGAGCGGCGGCGGCACGGACCGGATCGGTGCAAGAGCAATTGAAGGTGGAACAGTCGGTCAAGGGCGAATATCCAATTTGGACCAGAGGATTGCGGGGGTATTGTGACACCTCACAAATGATGCCCTTGTGATCACATCGACGATCTCTAATTATGATGTGCAGCGGGTATTTGTCGATCTTTGGGAGCTCAAATGGGATATTCTATTCTATGATTGCTATAAGAAGATGGACCTCCAAGTCGGCTTGGAGACAGGGACACGGGCGTTGGTCGGATTTTTGGGGGGAATGATCCAACCAATAGGTATGATTACTTTGCCTCTCTTTGGGTAAGGAGCCTAATCGTAAAACTAGAATGATTCGATTTTTGATAGTCGAAAAGGCACCCCTCTTATAATGTCATGTTGGGTAGACCGGCACTAAATGCCTTCCAAGCAGCCGTGGTGTCGGTATACCATCTAAAAATGAAATTTCCGTGGGAGAGAAAGTAGGGGAAGTCGATGGTGATCGATATATGGCTAGAAGATTGTACGTAGAAAGTATTCGAGAAGGCGAGAAAGGAGTGCTTTTGATGATGATAGAAACAAAGACAAGTTGGTTAGGTTGACGAACCTAGTGGAGCATGTCCACCAATGATGAAATGATGATGGTCGAGCTAGTACCAGGTGACCCTGATAAGGTCACTAAGGTAGGGAAGGAGTTGCTTGGACGCATTGAGGATGAGTGGTGGAGTTTTTAAGGAGTAATGTGGATGTATTTGCTTGGACAAATAAGACCTGGTGGGGATAGATCCAAGCATCGCCGAACATAGGCTTAATGTTAATCCATCATATAAGCGGTAAAGCAAAAGAAGAGAACTTCGGTCTAAGAAGGATGCTATAATTAGGGCGGAGGTGCAAAAGTTGTTGAAAGCAGGGGCACATTAAAGAAATTCAATTCCCAGAATGGCTATCTAATGCGATTGGTTCAAAACGGAGGACGATTGGCGCATGTGTGTGGACTTTAGGGATTTGAATCGTGGCTTGCCCTAAAGATTATTACTCATTGCCTCGAATTGATCACCTGGTGGATTCGACGTCGGGGATGTGAACTCGCTTAGCATGATGGATGCATCACGGGGATATCACCGGATCGGGCAGCGAAAGAAGACCAAAAATGGTATGCTTTACCACCTCTTTTGGTACATTCTCGCTGCTGTAGTAATGTCGTTTGGATTAAAGAATACGGGAGCCACATATCAGAGGTTGGTGGATAAGATGTTTGGGGAGCAGCTCGGCAGGAACATGGAGGTGTACGTAGACGATATGTTGGTCAAAAGTATAAAAGTTGTAGATCATGTGCATGACCTGGCCGAAACGTTTGACACCCTGAGGAAGTATAGGATGAAGTTGAACCCCAAGAAGTGTGCCTTTGGGGTCAGGTCGGGAAAGTTTCTGGGGTACATGGTTACGGAGAAAGGAATAGAGGCCAACCCGAAAAGGTCAGGGCTATTAGAGAGATGGCACCACCTCGGGATGCCAAAGATGTGCGATGTTTAACAGTCGGCTAGATCATTGAATCGCTTTATTTCACGCCTTGCAGAGAGAAGTTTGCCCTTTTTTAAGGTCTTGAGGAAAGCCAAAAAGTTTGTTTGGGATGAAGAGTGCCAAAAGGCTTTCGAGGACTTGAAAAATTACTTGGCAGATCTATCATTGCTAACTAAGCCGTTGCCTGGGGAGCCCCTATACCTCTATCTTTCGGTAGGGGATCAAGGGGTTAGCACGGTCTTGATCGGGAGGAGAGATCGGTTCGAGGCCGGTGTACTATGTCGCAAGAAGTTTTGAGGAACGCCGAGCCGCGCGATATCTTTGAGATAGAGAAAGGCGGGTTTGGCCTTGGTGGTGATCATGCGAGGAGACTTCGGCCGTATTTCCTTTCGCATAAGGTAATCGTTCGAACTAATCTTCCGTTGAGAAAGGTGATGAGTAAACCTGAGGTAGCGGAGAGGTTAGTAAAGTGGGCTATCGAAATGAGTGAGTATGATATTGGATTCGAGAATAGATCGGCCATTAAAGCTCGAGGCTTTGGCGGATTTTGTTCAAGAATCAACTAGAGATGATAGCAGATGAAGGAGCTTGGGTGATTTATGTGGATGGTTCGGTAGGGAGTTCGGGATGTGGTCTTGGTATTGTTTTGATCGGCCCCGCAAGAGATCGAAAATGACTTTCTTTGTGAGGTTGGAGTTCAAGCTATCTAACAATGAGGCGAGTATGAAGCATTCATCGTAGGAATGCAAATGGCCATTGAGATGGGGTCATTAGGATGGTAATTTACATGGACTCTCACTCGTCCATAAACAAATTATGGGAGAGTTCGAGGTAAGGAAGAAAGGATGAAGAGGTATATTGAAGCATATCGAGCTTTAGAAAGAAGGGTGAAAGAAGTCAAGATATGTCAGTCCCGCGGGAAGAAAATGGTCGGCGGATTTTCTGCAAAATTGGCCGATTCGGCATTGGAGAATCAAGCTAAACAGATCACACTTTTGGTAGCAAAAGAAACGGCACTTTGGGGTTGGAAGTCGGAGAGATTGAGGAGAAGGAGGATTGGAGGTCACCTATCATAGCTTACTTAAAAGAGGGGATCTTACCAACAGGTAGGCGTGAAGCGGCTGACCAAAATTCGGGCGACGTTTTTGCATTATCGGAGATAAGTTATATAAGAGAGGCTTCTCTATGCGCTTTCTTTGAGGTGTTTGAGTGGAGAAGAGGGTACATATGTGCTCGAGAGAGATACATGAAGGTTGTTGTGGGAACCACATGGGAGCAAGAATTTTGATGAAAAAAGTCCTTAGGGCCGGGTATTTTTGGCCTTACCTGAGAGAGGAAGCAGAAAAGTTGGTGAGAGCATGCGAAAAATGTCGATCCATGCACCTTTGGTACATCGGCGTGAGAGGAACTCATGACGATGAGCTCGGCATGTCCATTTGCAAAATGGGGAATTGACATCGTGGGTCCCTTTCTCCGCTTCAGGTCGAGGAAATTCTTGATTGTGGCAATCGACTATTTTAGCAAGTGGGTGGAGGCGGAACCTCTTGCTAAGATAAATGAGGATGCAGATGATGAAATTTATTTGGCAAAACATAGTGTGTCGGTATGGAGTGCCTCGGGCCTTGATATCGACAATGGGGCGCACTTCGCGGGCGTAAATCCGAGCTTGGTGTGAGGAAATGAAGATCAAGCAAAACTTCACTTGATGGCGCACACCACAGCAATGGACAAGTGGAGGTAACTAACAGGATTCTTGTCCAAGGTTGAAAGCTCGGCTTGAAAAGCGCAGGAGGAGCATGGGTTCGAGAGCTCGCCGGTCTTTGTGGGCTTATCGAACTAATCCGGCCGAGGCCACCGGGAGGCTCCGTTCGATTTGGTGTATGGCATGGATGCGGTCATACCGGCGAGATCGGGATGGAAACACATCGAGTCGAAATTTTGATGAAAATATTAATGAGTCATTGACCCGAGAGGCATGGATATGATAAATGAGAAAAGGGAGATGGCATTTTTGCGAGATGGAAAAGACACGAGGAAGGATCAAAGCGACTTATGACAAGAAAGTAAAGAAAAGGGCCTTTCGGATCGGCGATTTGGTTTTAAGAAGGTCGGATGCTAGCAAAAACAAAGGGAAATTGGATGCGATCGGAAGGGCCACTTCGGGTAGTAAAGGTGTTGGCGGGAGTGCGTATGAGCTAGAAGAGATCGGAGGACTAAAGCTCCCGGGGCGTGGAACAGATTGCAATTTGAAGAAATATCATTCCTAGAATAGAGAAATATTTGATGTAATCAATCTACTCGTTTTGAATAAAATGATACGCCCCTACACTATAAGTTCGAGAAAGTGGAAACGATTAAAAATGACAAGTATTTGGAGCTCACTCGAGCTAGTCTCCAAATACTTGGGGGCCACGAGGCCATCTTTGAGCTCGGCGCGAGCCGCCTTCCTTTGAAGATCGACAAGTATTTGGAGCTTAGCTCGAGCTAGTCTCCAAATACTTGAGGCCACGAGGCCATGCTAGGAGAGCTCGCGCGAGCCGATTCCTTTGAAGACGACAAGTATTTGGAGCTCGGCTCGAGCTAGTCTCCAAATACTTGAGGCCACGAGGCCATCTTTAGGAGCTCGGCGCGAGCCGATTCCTTTGAAGACGACAAGTATTTGGAGCTCACTCGAGCTAGTCTCCAAATACTTGAGGCCACGAGGCCATGCTAGGAGCTCGGCGCGAGCCAGCTTTGAAGATCGACAAGTATTTGGAGCTCGGCTCGAGCTAGTCTCCAAATACTTGAGGCCACGAGCCATGCCGGGAGCTCGGCTCGAGCCGCCTTCCTTGAAGACGACAAGTATTTGGAGCTCGGCTCGAGCTAGTCTCCAAATACTTGGGGCCACGAGGCCATGCTTTAGAGCTCGGCTCGAGCCGCCTTCCTTTGAAGATCGACAAGTATTTGGAGCTCACTCGAGCTAGTCTCCAAATACTTGGGGCCACGAGGCCATGCTAGGAGCTCGGCTTGAGCCGCCTTCCTTTGAAGATCGACAAGTATTTGGAGCTCACTCGAGCTAGTCTCAAATACTTGAGGCCACGAGAGCACGATATGCTAATCTTTTAAAAAAAAAAATTTAATTACAGGAATAATAGACAAGAGATCGAGGAATGAAAGTGCGAAGAAACTTTATTAATCATTCAAGATAAATACAAGTACACGATAGAAAATTACAAGAAGCGTAATCGAATTTCTAAGTAGTAGGGGAACATTCTCGGTATTCGGTCATCCATGGAGATGGTCACATCGTCTATGAGAGCGAGTTCGTGATCGTCATCCCGGGATATCTCGAACTTGACTGCAGGAAGCCGAGAGGATGACCGAGCTCCGAGAGCTTGTGAAGGACCGCCGAACCGGAGGCGGGGAGGAGGATAAAAGGAGCGAGATAAGGACTCTATGAACTCCTACAGAGCGAGTTGAGACGCTCCGCCTCGTCGAAAACACGGCCTTTTGGG
Organism: Rehmannia glutinosa; assembly: GCA_016081115.2. Taxonomy (NCBI): domain Eukaryota; kingdom Viridiplantae; phylum Streptophyta; class Magnoliopsida; order Lamiales; family Orobanchaceae; genus Rehmannia; species Rehmannia glutinosa. The sequence continues at coordinate 83,948,567 of CM071930.1, read as the reverse complement.
TCGGGCAGATCCTTCGGGGACCTCGGCGATCGAAGGGCTCGGTAGTGATACTGCGTTCCCGAGTTGAAGCTCGGCCTGGTCAAAAGCAAAGCCATAGACTCCATGGCGTATACATAGAAAACTCGATAAATTCCTTGGAGCTTAGAAAGGCTTGCTTCACCCTCTCCCGAATGGCCTGAACTATGGAAGAGCCCTCGGGAGGTAAGGAAACTTTGCCGACCAGCTTCCACGCCTCGGCTCGGGCTTGTCGACGTTGATGATGCAGATCGGATCCGGAGATCGCTCGGCTCGATCTTGAGGTCGGCATTATCGCCTCTCGTAGCCTTTACTTTGGCCTCTGAGAAGCCACCGTAGCCTTGTTGACCTCTTCCCCCTTCCTCTTGTACCTGGCGATTCTCCTCTAGGAGCTTAGTCTCCCGAGCTTTCAGACGGATGACCTCCTTCGGAATTGTTGAGCTCGGCAATATTGGAGGGATCAAGAAAGCCAACCCGAGCTCGGGAGATCAGTCTGCGATTGTGCTTCGGCTGAGTGGTTTAAGCGAGAATGAAGTCACCAACAAAGATCGCCGAGTTTCTCCACGGATTGGTCGGGTTCTGGCATTGCCACGAACATATTGAATGGCAAAAGTTCCATCGTTGTTCTTCGGATGGAATTGCTGTGAAGAAGGTCCGATTGGGTGTATGAATGGGAGTGCGAGAGAGAGAGAGCGACGGGAGGTGGAGTGTTCTTCGCCCTCTTGGCACCTCCCCGTGGCTTTAGTGCCGACAAACCGGCCTCTTGGAAGGGGAGGCGGATAGAAGGTTGAGCTCCCGGGCCGCAAGATCGGCCATCACCGCGGCAACTATGTCTCGTCGCCGAAGTGGAGGAGGCCGACCTCCGGGCGTGGAGCGGCGGCAAGACTGGATGAAGGAGGTTGTGAGCCGAAGCAGGACTTGCTCCTCATCATCCAAATTCGGCGACCATCCCTGCCGAACATATCTCGCACAAAGATAAAGGATTAGCCAATGAGTAAGAATAAAATAAATCAATTGCAAAAAATCAATTACCAATGTCGCAGCGGAGGAGCCACGATGGGGCTCGGCTCAAAAAGTAGTCTGAAAGAGGAGGGGTTATAAGGCGAGAGAGGTCATACTTGACTAAAGTGAGTTTATTTATTTGAGCCTGGAGGTCGGAGACCGATCTCTCCTGGGTTGTGTTTGCGTTGAAGTGGAAGGGTCCAGTCCAAGCAATAGGAACCCCCAAGCTCGGGAGGAAATGAAAAAATATTTGTCCTTCCGAATTTGTTGGAGGAAGGATACTTGCTTAAAACGAGCATCACCTCGGGAGGTGATGTAGAAAAGACCTTGGTGTTTGAGTTCTTTATTTGGAATAGGGCAAAGAATGCAGATCTAGAGTGGGCTCTATGTCTAAATACTTGGTCAAAATAATGAAGCCCTCGCTAGAATACGGAATGAGTTCGGGGCTAGGCGATTTAAAGGCACCGGAGAACTCGGATACCCCGACCATGAAGGGATGGATGGGAAATCGGAGGCCGCCCTCTATCCGACCTACGAAGAAGGATAGGGCATTGGGTGGAGGCCGGTTAGGTCGGTGGCCGTCTGCTGGGAAGATAGAGTTTGAAAGAGGACGGAATTTGGGGCGGTTCTTTTAAGGGTTTGAAGATTGGGGCGATAAGGTGGTCCCCTTAAAATCATGAGGATATACGAGTAAAGGGACCCGAGCACGGAGCTCGGATCTCTATCGAGTTAGAATCACGACCGAATCGAGCTAGATTCGATCGCGTCGAGGGTCCGATGGGCGGACACCGGTGAGGAAAGGGGCGGAAGAACAGAGCCGTAGTCATCGCCACCGTTCTAAGTCGGCGACAACCGCGTCCGACGGTGTTGAGTGTGAGGAAGAGGATGCCATATTTAAAGGAAAAAAAAAAAAGCGAGAAGAAAGGTTTACTTACCGATTAGAAATAGGAGGTTGAGGAGGAAGATGGTCCGGACCGTGAAACTTTGGGAAGCCTACCGGATCGGGAGAATACTGCGGAGAAGATGAATATTTTTGGGAAAGATTTCAAAACTCGGAAGAAAGAAAAATGAGAAATGGAGGAAGAGTGTGGCTTTTATAAGGGGAAAAGACAAAAGGGGTGCCTCGATTTTTGAGAGATGATTGGACGGTCTGAGGCGTCGGGAAGCCGAAATGATGTCTAATCAATCAAATCCGCGTGTCGTCGTACTCGAAAGGCCAAAGGGCGGCGTAAATTTGAAAAGCCAAGAGTCGGCGGGAAAGTGAAAAGCACAAACCCTAAATGTTAGGTCGGTTCGGCCTATAAGCAACTATGGTTGAGGTGCAAAACCAATCCATAGTTGGGGAGGAATTGATAAGTAAGGCGATGATGGTCCTGGCCGACCGATAGCCCAAGACATTGGACCGATCTGGTGATACCTAGCATTGGACCGAAATGATGAGGCCCATAGCCTTGCCGGGTGGTTTGTTGTGTTAAATAATGGGTCGTCTGGAGGCTTATAAGCGGAGATCGCATAAATGCTTATTTACTTGGGCCGGCCGCTGTCAAGGCCCAAGTTCAAATTGTTGTGATGAGCCGACCATATAGTCACAGTTGTTGAGCCGACTGTTGTGGCGCCTTAAAGTTGAGCATGACTTGAGAAAGAATAGGTCGGTTCGGCCTATAAGATGTATAAACTCGGAGATGCCTTGTAAGATTTAAAAGGTTTTGTATCAACACAAAGAGCCGACGTGTTCGAGAGATCGGAGGTCCTGTATTACAGCATAAAATTAGGGTTTTTAATGAGATCCGATCCTAATCTAATGATGACTCTGACACCAAATCGTAACGGAATCCCGGATTTTACGGAAACCCTAATCCGAGCTAAGGTATAAAAGGCCCAAGCCCAGGTTCATTCTAACCTAATTCCATTTTTACTGTTACATTGCTTTTTCTCTCTCTAGCTTGTTTTCCTTCTCAAATACTTGACTTAAGCATCGGAGAGAGGTACGCCGGAGCCTCCTCCTACCCTTTGTGCAGGTTTCATGGTGGTTTTCGTGCCTGGAAAGGTGATCGGGAAGAGGTAATTTTTTTGGGTGTTATCATTCTTCAATAAATGGAAATATATATAAAGAAAGGAAAAGTCTTGATCACAAACCGGTCATATAGCAAATTTTTGGGGCCTCGTTAAAACCGTTGAGGGTAAAAACCCACTATTGTGAGTGAAAACTCCTGGAAGGAAAAATTGTATCCCCATAGTCAAAATAAAAACTCGAAAAATCAAACATCTTTGTTATTTACAAATACTTATATGTATATGTAATCTTTAATTATTCATGTTTATATATTCTCAACTTTTACACAAAACTCAAACGTCATTTAAAATACTAGAAAATTAAATTATTGTGGTAAACAAAATCAAACAAGCCAAGCTCTGTTATAGCTTGCCCTACTCATTATTGTCCTTGAATCACTCATTACCTCCCCCCAAACCCCCACCCCACCCCCACCCCCACCCCCAAAACACACACACACACACCCCATATATATATATATATATATATATCAATATATGACAAATGGATTTTATAGATTTTTGGTGTTAGCATTTTCTTTATATATAACATTCACTCACTACCAAACTTTGGTAGAGTGAACCATATCAATGATACTTGTAAGAAAGAGGGTTTAACTAAAAGGGTTTTAGTTAGTCATTTAAGGATGTCTGTTCTTTGTCTCATTTTATAAATTTGTGTTTTCCCATTTTGTTGGTATATTTCTGTAGTCTACAAATAGAAGAAATCCAAGAGTGAAATTAGTGGGAACATATCGAAGTGGAAGATCTTTCTTATCTACACATGTATTATGGATGGACCTTTAAAGTCATCAAGAATGGCTTTGATGGCAAGAGCTATCTTCTCATTCAGTTCTTTTTTTCCCCCTTTATTTCATTTTGATTAATTATCTCACTCCCAGTCCATATATATTACCAACAAAATCTAAAATTGTTAATAAATATTGATACGTGACACCTTCGGAAACTAGTCGGTATAGTTTGGAGAAAATGATCTTTTTTACTCGTCGTTATTTAGTAGGTAACTCTTGAATAAACTCGATCTTGAATAAACTCGAAGCATAAAAGAGAAAGAATAAGTCCGTATTATTGAATGAATTAAATTGATACAAGTACATCTTTATTTATAGAGGAAATGAAACACTATTACTAACTAACTATCTACCACTATATCGCTTAACAAACTTAATCGCTATTTTTAACAGATTGAAATAACTAATCGTTGGTTGAGTTGGTATCTTGACACCCCAAAGTGGGGCATGGATATCAATTAAGCCCAACTTGGAGATGAAATGTGAGAACATATGTGGGGTAAAGGTTTGGTTAGTATATCACCGATTGATGAATGGAAGATACATGAATAAGCTTTATCAATCCTTCTTGAATTTTCTCTCGAACAAAATGGCAATCCAATTGTATGTGCTTTGTTCGCTCGTGATGGCACGGATTTTGAGCTATGCAATATCTTTGATTTACTATCCGTATATATGATAGGCCGGATGAGTGTGTTGGACTTGCGATCATTGAGTATATATACAAGCCATTGTATTTCACATGTAATTAAAGCTATGGCCCCGTATTCGAACTTCAAATCAACTTGACTAATCGTTGGTTGCTTCTTGCCTTCCAAGATATCAATGAATCTCAAGGTAAACAAATGAATCCATCGATGCTTCTTCTAGTTTACGAACATCTTGCCCAATCAAAGCATCAATTTGAATCCTTTAAGATGTAGATGGTCATTGGTGGATAAAATAACCCCTTTCCTGGATTAGTTTTTAAATATCTTAGTACCTGTGAAATGCACTTAAGTGTTACGTAGTTGGTTGAGACATGAATTGGCTTAATGTCCGTATCTTATAGGAAAGATCGGGCCTTGTTATTGTTAGATATAACATCCTCCCAACTAGTCTTACAGTAAGATGCGGGGATCGGGTAGAAGTGTGCCTCCTTTGGTAGATAAAATAGCTTTGGGATCCATGGGTGTTGAAGCAGGTTTGCATCCTAGATATCCAGCCTCTGTAAGGAGATCAAGAGTATATTTTCTTTGACAAAGAGTGATTCCCTTTTTGCTACGAGCAATTTCAATGCCCAAGATATACTTAAGTTGTCCAAGATCTTTGATAGTGAATGTGGCATCCAAATGTGCTTTGATTTGTTCAATTTCTGTGATATTGTTTCCAGCAAGGATAATGTCATCTACATACACACACAAACAGTAATGGAATTAGAATTAGATTTTGTAAAGAAGGAGTTGTCAGACTTAGATTGTATAAAACCATAAGAAATCAGACAAGATGTGAGTTTCTGGAACCATTGTCTTGAGGCCTGTTTTAAGCCATAAAGACTTTTGTTCAATTTGCAAACTCTAGTATCATTAGAATTACAATATCCCTGTGGTGGCTTCATATAGACTTCTTCATCAAGGTCACCGTGGAGGAATGCATTGTTCACATCCAATTGGTGAAGAAACCGATTCTTAGAAAGTTCCCACGACTAATACCAACCTTTGCGATGGTGAGTTTTGTGGATCGGGAGAAAAGGTATCAAAGTAGTCTAACCCTTCTTCTTGTGTGTATCCCTTTGCTACCACCTTGCAGATCTTTCTATGGAACCATCCGATTTATACTTGACTTTGTATACCCATTTGCACCCAATACAATGCTTATTTGGAGGCAAATCAATCATTGTCCATGTGTTGTTAGTTTCAAGAGCTTGAAGCTCTTTCGCATGGCATCTTGCCAATCTTTGGATTCTTTGGCTTGGTTATAGGTTTTAGGCTCAATAACTTGACTAATAAAGCATTGTAAATCTCTTGTGATTACCACACAAACTGATCGGTTAAAAAAAATTGGAAATACAATAGGGCTTACTGGAAATCACACTCTGTGTAGATTGAGTTGGGCTGCGAGAGAAGGAGGTATACCACAATCATATACTGCCAGATATCTTTGGTATGGCTCTAGTTCTGGATGATTTTCTAGGAGCAACAACTATCTCAAAGACGATCAATTTGTCTCGGTATGATCGGCTCTCTCAATATGATCGGCTATCTCGGTTTGATCGGCTCTCTCGGTATGAATAGTCATGTCTCGAGATGATCAATTCTTTCAATAGCTCTCTCGGTATGATCGGCTCTCTCTCAATGCTCTCTCAACAAATGACTCTCTCAACAAATTGTCTCGATATGATCGGTTGGCTATTATCTCTTTGATTAGTGAGTGCATTTGTCCAAAGATTAGAAAAATTCCAATGATTTACATTGTTGAACATAGGCTCGAAACAATTTCTTGTAAGTGATTTTCATAATCAACTTTTGGAAAAGATTTAAAAGGAAAAATATCTTCACAAAATTGGACATTTCTGGATATAAAAACTTTCATTTTATCAATATCATATAGTTTATATCCTTTTGTGCCAATAGGATATCCAATAAAAACACACTTGGAAGCTCTAGGCTCAAATTTTGATCTATGTGCGGTTAATGTAGAAGCATATGCAAGACAACCAAAAGCCTTTAGGTGAGAGTAATCAGGAGGTTTGTTGAACAACCTTTCAAAAGGAGTTTTGTTATCTAAAATGGGTGTTGGTACTCTGTTGATTATGTGAGCTGCAGTAAGGACACATTCATCCCAAAAAGATAATGGCACTTGAGATTGAAACATCAAGGCTCTAGCCACTTGTAAAAGGTGTTGATGCTTTCGTTCAACTAAACCATTTTGTTGAGGAGTTTCAACACAACTTGTTTGATGAATAATGCCATTGTTTTTATAAAAATCAGTTAATGAAAATTCTAGACCATTATCTGATCTAATGCATTTAATCTTAACATTGAACTGAGTAAAAACAGAGTTATAAAATGATTGTAGGTGAATTCTGGTTTCAGATTTTGTTTTCATCATGTATAACCATGTACATCTTGAGTAATCATCAACAATAGTTAAAAAATATCTGAAACCATTGTGAGAAATAGTAGAAAAGGGGCCCCATATATCACAATGAATCAAGGCAAATATAGAATCTGAAGCAGTAATACTTTTATAAAATGGGAGTTTCTTTTGCTTTGCAAAATGACATATATCACAAGAGTCAAAGTTTATATAACTAGCAGAAGGTAACATAGGTAACAAAGATAAACGTTTTGCTGAAATGTGACCAAGTCTAGAGTGCCACAGATGAATGTCTGACTTAGAAATAGAAGCAGCAACTGGATTGTGAAGGTGATATAAGCCATCTCTTTGCTCAAAGAAAAACCAATCATCTTCATTGTGTTCATGTCCCGCAATGCACAATTTGAAGCTAAAAAATGCACAAACTAGATTTGAATGTTTGGTAAGATTAGATATAGATATCGAGGTTGTAAGAAAATGAAGGAACACATAAAGCTTTATGTAAAATTAAAAATTCAGAGATCTTCACATCACCAATGTGAGTAGCAAAAATGTAGTGTTACCATTGGGAAGATGAATAGGGATGGAGACAGGTAATGGGGTATTGATATAAAGAGATAAATCACAGATCATATGATCTGTAGCACCTGTATCCAAGATCCAATTAGAAGTGCTAAATGAAAGATTGCAAGAGTGTAAGATACCTGAATTGGTAGAATTAACAATTGCTGTATTGGCAGATGTTAGAACAGCATTACAAGAGGATTTTGTAGAGTTTCCTTTATAATTAGGTTGAAAATTCTTAGCATAAGAGAGGAATTTTTCAATCATAGCATGAGAGAACATAGAATTCTCCTCAGAAACCCGCGATTAGAAGTCTGCTTGAGTAGAAATTGTGGCATTAACAGCAGAATTGCTATTATTGTCAAGCTTCTAGCCCTTTTGTCCCTTCCACTGGGGGATAACCAATGATCCGAAAACATTTATCCACAGTATGCCCAGAAAATCCACAGTGAGAACACTTTGGCTTTTTCTTGTCTTTATTTTGAAATCTTGAGTTAGAATTCTGTCTAACTAACATAGCCATAGAAGAATCTATGGGAGCACTCGAAAGAGGATGAATTGTGAAGGCCTCTTTGGGTTTTAACTTCTTTGCAAGAACAATGAATATACTTTAGAAAGAGAAGCGATGGAGATGTTAGAAGAATCGCGCTCACGAATTTGATGGTAAGATTCATGCGGACCAACTTAAATTTAATGACGAGTCATTTTGTTGAATTGCGGCCATTTGAGTAGAGATATTACATGTGCAATTTCCACGAACATTTGATGATAGGCCATAGTTAATGTATTCATCCCACACCCCCTTAAACCGATTATAATAGGTAGTGATGGTTTGATTACCTTGTGAAATAGAACTCGGGGATTTATCTAGGTGAAAGACCGAGGACCATCACTACGAACATATCGAATCGTAGTTCATCCCATACGTCTTTGGAGGTAAAGAACAATAAACTTTGTCTAATCTCCTTAGAGATGGAGTTTAGAAGCCAAGAAAGACCCAGGTTGTTGGCCTCCGCCAACTAGCATAAAGAATCGGAGAAGAAGGGGTTGGGATGTTCAAAGAGCCATCAATGAAACATATCTTATTCTTGACACCGAGGGCCATGGAAACCGCGCCTGCTCCAGGATATGTAGTTATCTCCATTGAACGGTTCGTGAAGCGATCATTGCGCCCGGGTTGTCACTGGATGTAAGTAGAATGGTGAATTGAAATCTTGAAAGCAGAGTTGACAAAGGGTTGACGGTAGTGGAGCACCATTTTCGATTGAATTCCATGTTTCTTGAGTGAAAGAAGAGTTTCTTCCAAGAAAAGTTGCGGAGGATGCTTGTGAACGCAAGATATAGGAATATAGAATGGTAATCAAGGCAGTTACCGCAGAAGATGATCAATGTAGATCTCGGCGGAAAAATTATCAAACGATACCATCTTGAATAAACTCAGTCTTGAATAAACTCGAAGCATAAAAGAGAAAGAATAAGTCTGTATTATTGAATGAATTAAATTGATACAAGTACATCTTTATTTATAGAGGAAATGAAACACTATTACTAACTAACTATCTACCACTATATTGCTTAACAAACTTAACTGCTATTTAACAGATTGAAATAACTAACTGTTGGTTGAGTTGGTATCTTGACATGAATCAAATTTAGAGACAAAACCATTTTTGTCGATAAATTGGTTAGTAAACCGGAAGTTTTTTTTTAGTGAAAGTGATATTATGACATCGTTAATTATTTAAAAAATAAAGAATCGTTAAATATTAATGTAATTTTAGGGTTAATTACAAAAAGTACATTGAGGTTTGACTTAATTATAAAAAATCCAGATAGCCTTCAAAATTATAAAAAAATCCCCGAGATTTAATTTGTCTAACATTTAAACATCATCATAAGCAAAAAGTATTTCAAGATCCCCCATCATATTTATAAAAATATTGCAGTTTACTCCTTAATTTTTAACAATGAATAAAACCTCGAGGTACTTTATATAATTTTAAAAGTAGTTTTTTTATAATTAGGTGAAACCTTAGGGGTGCGTTTTGTAATTATCCCTTAATTTTATAATATAGTGTTCAGTCAAAATATGTTATTATGAAGTAACCTAGTATAATATGATACGAGTATTTGATACAAAATAAAAGGATTAACAGGTATTAAATCTGCAGACTTTTTCCTTTATTTTTATATATTTTCATTTATTAAAAAAAAGTATTAAATCTGCATTTTTAAATTTGCATATAAAATTTGTACTTGATTTTAACATGGGGTGTCCCTACTTGCACCTTTTTTTTTTTTTTGAGAGACCTACTTGCACCTTTATATGGTCCATCAAGTACCTTTTTGATTGGGATAACTAATGGCTGTATTTTGTTCTTGTTCTTTGATTTTATTTTTTAATATTTTTGTCTTTTTGTTAGAGATAAGAAATCAGAATATTCGGTTCCTGTAATTTGGTTTGCATATAAAAACATTTTTCTGAATCTTTTAGCAATAGCACTACTCATACTTAATATAATAATATTAATTCATTATTATTTTACATTTTTTATTTTAACTTTTAACAGGCCCATTAAAAAATAATTCTAGGAGAAAAAATTGTAGTACTTTTTTTTGGTTGCATTTGCGAGAATATATTGAAGAATGTGTGATACAGTGAAATTAAGGACAACAAAAAGATGATTTCAAATGTTAAAAAAAAACATGTATAAAATTTTTTCTGTGTTAATTATTTGAAACTCAAATCGTCTGAATATCTATTTTTTTTTCTTTTGCTTGGTTGCTAATTTTTTATAATAAAATGTTTCTGCAGAATAATTCCAAGATGGCAGCCAAAACAAAATACTGCACGTCAAGGATAAAATCATTTGTCATTCCATTAGCCAACTATTCAATTGATGCTGATTATTTTCCTGGTAATTAAATTTTATTAAACTAGTTTTTATATTATTAATTAACTCCTCTGATATGATGATTAATTCCTCTTACTGATTTTTTTAATAATTTATTTCCTTTTTTTATTCTTTCTGAATTTTTGCAGTTTCTTTCTTTGAGGTGAGGATTGCCAGTTGCAGTAAGTAAAAAACTATGCTGTTTCTTGGACTAATTTGCCCCTGTTATAATTTTCTGTATAATAAGATTCAATTTGTTTCACATTTTCAATCAACAGTAAATAAATGTTTAGAGAATCAATCTCTTTTGTATAATCCAAATTAAGGGTGACAATTCAGGTTATCGAGTCATGTTCGTGTTTAGCCACGGGTCAATTTGAGGTTATGTCCAAAATACATTAAAAAATAAATAAAATTCAAGATATTATGTTTTTAGACAAATTGTAACTTCGTGTCAGATTCGTGTAAGTCGTGTTCGGTTTCTCGTGTTCGTGTTTTGGTTTCTCGTAACTTTACATTAGAGTTCGTGTCCTGTTAGGGATTGCAACCCCTAATCCAAATGTCTACTTAAACTTCTTATGTACTTATTCTCATCAATGAAAACCTTATGGAAAATGCATTACTACATAATTATGTAAGTAAGATATTATTGTATTCTTCCTCAAATTTCAAACACCATGTATTTGTGCATATTTTTAGTGATAATTACAAAAACTACCCTAGGTTTTGGTTAAATTACAAAAACCCAAGAGATGTTTGAAAACTATAAAAAAAAAAACTATTGAGGTTTAATTCTATGTTAAATTCTGTGTTATCGTAATTGCAATATTTTAATAAAGGGGGTGTTTGAAATGTTTTTGCCTATGAAAAAGGTAAAATGTAATACAGAATAAAATCTCAGTGTTTTTTTTGTAATTTTCAAAACCCTGTGGGGTTTTTTGTAATTAACCCAAGCCTCAAGGGTAGTTTTTGTAATTATCCCTAATTTTTTTTACAATGAACATTAGTGTTTGCTCTCATGGTTCTGAATATATATCCTTATTGCCATTGTTAAATTGAGGACAGCTTCTAGGATTACTTGGGACTTTGAAGGGAATAACATCAGAATATGTGGCTTCTCAATGTGTGCTAAAACTGTACAATGAAGGGCAAGTGCAATTGATCAACAAAAGTGAGATACAACAGTTTACTCAATTTGCAGCACACTTTATTGTCAATACTGATCAGCCACAATCCTGCAACTTTGCTACTTTTCTACCTATGGGTGAGGAGGCTCCTCTCCAGGTACGTCGAAAATCGCCGACGAAAAAAAAACGCGCAAAAACATTGATTTTTATGAGGGATAATTACATAAAAACCCCTGAGGTTTGGATTAATTACAAAAAAACCCAGAGATTTTTGAAAATTACAAAAAGCCCCTTAAGGCTTGATTCTGCTGACATCTTCCCTCTTCGCAAGCAAAAAATATTTCAAAAAACTACCCTGATATTTGTAGAATTTAAGACAAAATCAAACCTGAGGGGGCTTTTTGTATTTTTGAAACATGTCTGGGTTTTTTTGTAATTATCCCAAACGTCAGGGGTGTTTTTGTAATTATCCCTTTTTATAATGTTGTAACCATATTTGTTATCAAGAACTCAATCCATATGAAGCTCACAATGACAATATTACCAACTTTAAGGCGAAAAAAATCTACGAACAGAATGATCACAGAATTATAGAGCGTATCCATGTAAAGTTTTTTGCGTATTTTGACATAATCGTACAAAATGACGAAATGTTTTAGGTGTTACAAAATTAATCACAATACACAATGCAAAAATACTATAATATGAACTTATGCTTGTGTAACATGATGTAATGATATCTGATAACATTGTAATTCTTGAATTTTCTCAGAAAGCCGAGTGGATCAAGTTCCTTGGAGTTTTCGCGAATTTGGAAACACGAGCTAATCAAGTCTACGGTGCAGTAAGTGAAGATTTTACGATTAAACGAATGTTAAAAGTATTAGAATCACCAAATTAGTCGATGAATGGAAATTAATATAAAAAATTGAAATTACTTGCTGATATATGTATAAGAATTGTCCTATCTCATTTTAATAATTCTGAAAATCACTTTCTTGAGTATAATTGACAACATTGTAATTAGAAAAGTGTTGTTTGTTCTTTTGCAGATTAAGCAGAACTACTTGTGCCTTAGTAAAGCTGCAACTAGCAAGAAATTGTCGTTCAAACCGATAGTCGCTTGGATGGCATATAATGATGTATGAACCATTATTAATACTTAAAGAGTTCAAGTCATTTACTTAAATCTTGAAAAAATGTTCTTCAAAATTATCTTTTATTCGTTTTCATGGTACAGGGTGTCTGGTCGTTCACGAAAGAATCGTACAAGCTAAAGGTACTCAACTGGAGAATCCAGTACACAATTCTAAACGATTTTTCACGAAAGAAATGATTTATTTTCGTTATTTGAATTTTTATTATCATTCAAACAGTATGTGGAGGATTCGGGCGGTGAAAATATTGATGATTCAATTAACAAAGTCACGTATAACATCTCTATACCGGACGACTTGGATGCATTTCATGCCATCCTATGTGTAAGTCACATTTATGTGTTGATATTTTTAAGCTCAAATTGATCTTATTTTTAAGTTACACTAATGAAATTATTATTAGACTGTCGATGTGGTGATTGATGAGACATATACGTCCGATCCATTGGCCTACAACGCCTCCACGTTTCTTCAAAATTTGAACGTGGAAGATCAATCTTGCTTCGCCTTCAATCAAAGCCTGTGGCGATACGATAAAAGAATTCAAAATTCTGTCGTTCTTGGTAAGTTCATCACTAACTTCTTTTTCTTGCTTCATTTTTTGCGGTGTTTTTTATGAATGTACTAATAGCGATGAAATTTATTTACGTGCTCGATGAAGATTGGTACGATGGAGCAATATCTCAGCCTCATCTAGTCCTGGCAGATCTTATTGAAGCTTTATTCCCATCAGGAAACTACAACACGACGTATTTCAGAAATATCGCTAAGGTAAGAGGCTCATTTGACTTAAATTGCGAAAAATCTAGTAGCAGCATATGGGAGTGTTTGCAAAAACGTTTGCTTTCAGAAGAAGATTATAAAAGGAGCGAAAGTAGTTGAAAATCGGATGTTGGTATAGTGTTTGCAAATGAAATCAAGTTGAGAATCGAAGTTGAGAGTGTTTGGTTAAAAGTTGTAAAAGTCTTATTTATTTGTAAAAAGTCAAACTAGAAGTAGAATCAAATATCTAAATCACCCATCTCCTGTTTAGAAAATAGAAGCAAAAATTGACATTGTAAACACTAAAAAGTGGTTTTTTTCAGCCGAAAATTGAGAAGCAATTTTTTTAAGTGTTGCAAACACTCCTATATATAAGGGATAATTACAAAAACAGCCCTGAGGATTGGGTTAATTACAAAAAAAAACAGAGATGTTTCAAAATTACAAAACCCTCCAGGTTTCGTTTTGTCTTAAATTTAAGGGGGTTAACTGTAATATTTTTGTAAATATCAGGTGGTTTTTTGAAATATTTTTGAAAATTACGGGGAAAAATGTAAGACAGAATCAAACTTCAAGGTTTTTGTAATTTTCAAAGAACTCTGGATTTTTTTATAATTAACCCAAACCTCAGGGGTTTTTATGTAATTATCCCATATATATAATTATCTATTTAGTCTCCTTATTTTGCAGGGAGAAGGAGTTGTAAGCATTGGCCCTGAAATGTGTGACAGAGATAGCTCAATCCCCATGGAGCCCTCAATTGTAGCTTGCCAATAGAAATATATCGTAAATTCGGAGATTTTTTACTCATATTCTCCGAATTTTGCTTTATATGAACGCCAAAATTTCGATTTGTCGTTCTACATTTTCAGCTCTTAGATGTCGTAGCATAATGTCACACGGTACGTTAAGATGTCGTATAGATGATGTTCATTTGAGGAATTGTTTTATCAGACAGAACATAATCTTTTATGCAGATAACAGTATCAATATAAATTAGGCTCTAGCATGTTACAGAATTGAGTATATTGTTCTTTAGAGGGATTCATTTGTAAAAACATGAAAAATATGTCCAGAAAGATAATATGCTAACTTTCTGAGGACAGAAAGATAGTTCATCTAATGGGCAGATATCAGCAGTCCAATGGTATGCATATAAGCTTGTGGACCAAGATTATGGACAGGAACTTCCAGTGGTCATTCTTATTTTTTTGGGATAATTACAATAAACCCCCTGAAGTTTTGGGTATTTACAAAAACCCAGAAAAGTTCAAAAATTACAGAAAACCCCTTGAGGTTTGATTTCATCTTAAATATAAGAGGGTAATTATAATATTTCTATGCATATAAGGGGTGTTTGAATTTTCTTTTCTTATGAAGGGAGTAATATTCAAGACGGAATCAGGGGTTTCTGTAATTTTGAAATTTTTTCCGCAAATACCCCAAACTTCAATCTTTTTCTTCTTGTAATTATTCTTTTTTTCTAAATTCGACTTACCGAATTACAGAACCAAATAATCGAAAAAATAAAAATTTGGATAAAAACTGAACCGAACCGATTATTTTAGTTTGGTTTTTCGGTTTCGGTTTAATTCAAGACGATTTTACCGAATGAACACCCATACCAACCAAGATGTTTCCAGACTTGATGCATGCTAAAGCTTACCCATAACTCACATTTCCCATCACCTACTGGTTTGCTTTTTCATGTGTAACTCCCCTAATCCATCATGCCAAAAAACCAACTTCTATACTTTTATTTTTTTTCACATTTTACATCAAGTCCAGTAAAAATGAAATAACACAACAAATCACCCTCCAAACACAAATATTTAGTCCATTTTCTCTGTATGCCTACAATCAGTAATACACTAAAAATAATGCTCAGACCAAAACTAACACAATCCATATTATTATTATTATTATCCACAATTTCTATTATCCTTTTCATATTCTTCATATCCTTCAGCATCCAATACAACAACAACTCACCTACATCAACTTTCACAAACAAAACCATAACACTCAAAAACTCATCTCATCAATTCACCCTATTAATCGGAATCCTAACACGGCCCGATAAGTACGACCGACGACACTTCCTCCGTCTCATCTACGGCACGCAATCCTCCTCCCCCATCGCCAAAATCGACGTCAAGTTCATCCTATGCAACCTAACGAAACCCGAACAAAAAATCCTCATCGCCCTCGAGATAATGCGTTTCGACGACATAATCATCCTCGATTGTCACGAAAACATGAATAGTGGCAAAACATACACATATTTCTCCACCCTCCCGAAAATACTCCCGACTAGATACGACTACGTCATGAAAGCCGACGACGACGTATTCATACGCCTCAAACCATTGGCACTATCTCTTCACACATTGCCAAGATTTGATTTGTACTATGGTTTTGTGATACCTTGTCCTAGCATGAACCCTTTTGTCCATTACATGTCTGGAATGGGATTTGTGCTGTCTTGGGACCTTGTGGAGTGGATAAGCGATTCATTAGTGCCGGTTAATCGTACGTTCGGACCGGAGGATAAGCTGGTCGGAGAGTGGCTGAATAGCGGGAAAAAGGCGAAAAACCGGTTTTCGAACAAACCGGCTATGTATGACTATCCTGGGACTAATGGGAGATGCTCACATGATCTCATACCAGATACAATTGCTGTTCATAGAGTGAAGAGGTGGGATCAATGGTTACATGTCCTTAGTTTTTTTAATGTGACAAAAGATATTAAACCCTCCAAGCTTTACAATTTATGACTTGGATTAGTAAAATGTGGTGTTTTTTCTAGTACAATAGTTTCAAAATCTCTGTTTTTATGGTGTGTGAAAGAATTGAAGGGTCCAATTCTTAGAATAGTGCGATGATGTGAATTGTGTTGCGGATTTTTGAAAACACAAAAAAGTCTTGTAACTTGGAAACACAAATCACAACAAAAATGGAATGACGGATATTAAAACGAACACAAGAAGTTTCAAAATTGTGTACAAGTATAAAAATACTTGTACGATGTCCTTAGGACAAAAACTCTTAAACGAAATATTGTTACAAAATACAAAAATACAAAAACCAACAAGACTAAAAGATATACTCCCTTTTAAGTCTTGTAAAGTAACCAATACTTCATCACAAACTGAGAGAATCCTCCAATGCACGCCCTATACACTCATCTATAACATAGGCTCTCTCAAAATGAACAAACTAACAAATCTAGGGAAGATGATGCCAAAGATGTCAGCAACATTGCTGGCCACATTATCTTCCTGCAAATTTCTTGTGAGTAAAAAGAGTGTCTCTTTGATTCTTCAATTTAATATCACACTCTCAATCAGTGCTCTCATCTATGATTTTGGTTTGCTTTAAATAGACAAAAGTGTAACCACTCCATGGTGTAACTTCCACATCTTAAAAACCACCTGCACAAAACAAGGAAAAGAAAAAGTAACCTCCTACCACTACATGTAACTTCTAAGGAGTTAAAGAAAAACTGAATAATAAACTTCTAAAAATAACTCCTAAAAACTGAAAGATATTAATCAAGATGATTAACCGGAAAGTGGAAGAAACTTAAAACATAGATAATGTTTGAAGAATTCAAACATTAACAATCTCCCCTTCTTCTGATTTACGGACAAAACTTGCACAAAAACTCACGATTAATATTCTCCCCCGAATATAGGAAGTCAAATCTCCCACTTGAATATAAGACATAAACAAGAAGTACCAAAACACATCAAATACTCTTCAAACAAACAAGCAAGTTCAAATTTGTTAACAAATGATGCCTCGGTGTTGGCATCATTCTCGGAATCACTATCTCCATTGCCTTTGCTTCCAAACTTGTTTTTGTGCCACCTTCTCCCCCTTTTTGGTCAAATCAGCCATCGTTTTAAAGAGAGAAAATAACCACATACAAGCTACTTAGTGCATTTTGATACCCCATTATCTCCACTTAAAAGAAGTTAAGATCGGGTTATCTAACATAGGAGAAAAAGTATAAAATGTAACCACTCATTCTTTGCAAAAACATGAGCTTGCAGAGATATATATATATATATATATTTAAATGCATGACCTACATTTAAGTCTAAAAACATGTATTTATGATAAGAAGGAAAAAAACACACACACACACATATATATGCAAATCAAAAGATCATAGAATGTCATGGACAATGTTGCCATCAACGCATAAAACATATTCTCGCATATTTCAAACTCGTTTTATATGTGAGCAGTTGATTAAACTTATTCCCTTGCCTTTGAAAAATCAAAGGCACATAGATTAAGTACATAAAAGACTTGTAAAAGTCCAGTTAAAGCTCAAATGTTCCCACAATTTAAGAGCTAAATATGTACAAAAGTACCAAAAAGTGCAAGACAAAATAAGATAATAAATCTGTTTGCTAACTTTATGAAGAGTTTGATTTTAACAAAATCAATTTTTTTTTAAAATGGCACATCAACACATGAAAAATCCCATGATACATAATGCAAAAAGAAATATGCCTAGAACCCTAAAAAATAATAGAAATAGAAAATGTGTTACAATATAAGATGTGACTCATTATGCAACAAATACAGTTAAAACACACAAAAACCAAGAGTTTTCTTTTTGGAAAAAAACTCACAAAGGACTGACCAATGAAGTCCCTAAATTTCCATTATAAAATACTGCACAAAAACACGGGATCCCGCTTAGTAGCGTCAAGCGTGAGCTCGATACCAATTGAAAGAATTGAAGGGTCCAATTCTTAGAATAGTGCGATGATGTGAATTGTGTTGCGGCATTTTTGAAAACACAAATGAAAGTCTTGTAACTTGGAAACACAAATCACAACAAAAATGGAATGACGGATATTAAAACGAACACAAGAAGTTTCAAAATTGTGTACAAGTATAAAAATACTTGTGCGATGTCCTAGGACAAAAACTCTTAAACGAAATATTGTTACAAAATACAAAAATACAAAAACCAACAAGACTAAAAGATATACTCCCTTTTAAGTCTTGTAAAGTAACCAATACTTCATCACAAACTGAGAGAATCCTCCAATGCACGCCCTATACACTCATCTATAACATAGGCTCTCTCAAAATGAACAAACTAACAAATCTAGGGAAGATGATGCCAAAGATGTCAGCAACATTGCTGGCCACATTATCTTCCTGCAAATTTCTTGTGAGTAAAAAGAGTGTCTCTTTGATTTCTTCAATTTAATATCACACTCTCAATCCGTGCTCTACTGCAGATTTTGGTTTGCTTTAAATAGACAAAAGTGTAACCACTCCATGGTGTAACTTCCACATCTTAAAACCACCTGCACAAAACAAGGAAAAGAAAAAGTAACCTCCTACCACTACATGTAACTTATAAGGAGTTAAAGAAAAACTGAATAATAAACTTCTAAAAATAACTCCTAAAAACTGAAAGATATTAATGTTAATGATTAACCGAAAACCGGAAGAAACTTAAAATATAGATAATGTTTGAAGAATTCAAACATTAACAGTGTTTTTCATGTTCTGATTTACTATATTTGGTTTCAATTCTTTGAACATTTTATCATTTTATGTAGGGATAATTACAAAAACACCACGAGGTTTAGGCTAATTACAAAAAAAAAAAAACCAGAGATGTTTCAAAATTACAAAAAAAAACCTTCCAAAGTATAATTCGGTCTTAAATTTATTTAAGGAGATAAGCGTAATACTTTTATGAATGTCTGGGGAATTTTGAAATATTTTTTTCTTATGAAGGAAAATGTCTGACGGATCAAATCAAACCTCAAAAACTTTTTGCAATTTTCATAGATCTCTGGGTTTTTTTGTAATTAGGCCAAACTTAGGGTTGATTTTGTAATTATCCCTTTTATGTATTAGAGCAAAACGTGTTGGTGTCTTTGATCACTTGATGTCTTACTTTTGTCCAAATGTTTTAGGATAATTACAAAAACTACCCCGGAGGTTTGGACTAATAAGAAAAAAACCTAGAGATTTATGAAAATTACGAAAATCCACTTGCGGTTTGATTTACGTATTACACTTTGTCCCTTCATAAGCAAAAATATTTCAAACACCCTCTTTACATTTGTCAAAATATTACAGTTACCCCATTACATTTAAGACATAATGGGGATTTTTGTAATTCTGAAACTTTTGTGGGTTGTTGTGTAATTATCTCAAATCTGAGGGGTAGTTTTTGTAATTATCACCTTTTTGTTCTGGTTTTTCTTTTTCATATAATTGTAAGTCTTGGGGTGGGGAGGCAGGGCAAGTGATGCTGATCCATGTACATTGTACAACAATTAAATTAAATTAAAATAAAAATGTAATCTAAGTAATTCAGTATTGTAAAACTTGAATATATTTTGGTGTGAGAATACAATCACAATTAGGCAGTGAGTTTATTTATCAAACTTTGGCTAATATAAAAACAACCAACAATTCATCTGTTCTTTTTTTTTTCTTAAAGGAATTTACATATGACCATCTTTTAGCAATGTTTTTGTAGTACACTCTTCTGTAGAAACTGTAAAACGAAAGGTATATCGCCGAGTCCAGTTCAGCTCACAGATGCTGTTCCACATGTTGTGATCTTTATCCTGCTTTCGTTATTTCGGAACATTCAAGCTCCAAACAACCTTAACATTGATAAAAATTCTATTGTTATTTCAATAAACAGAAAGTTTAGTATGAGTTTTTGGACACAGATTAGTTTGTCTTGTCTTACCTCTGCAATGTGGACGAAGATCGCCTGAGGTTTAAAAAAAAAGACATAACATCAGTTCAGTACTTCAGTTTGCTGTGCAAGCTTTATAAATAAATCAATCTTGAATATAGAGATGCTTATGTCTGAAAACTATATTGATAATGCAAACGGAAACCGATTAAGGAAATATGAATATAAGTTTATCAAATTTACGCGTCTGGATTCTTAAAAGTTAAAAGGGATAATAACGAAAACTACCCTGATGTTTGGGGTAATTACAAAAAACCCCAAGAATTTTCAAAATTGCAAAAACTACCCGAGGTTTGATTCTGTCTTAATTTTACGAGGCTAACTGTAATATTCCTATAAATGTAAGGGGGACTTTTGGAAAAAATTGTTATGAAGGGGAAAAATGTAAGATGGAATCAAAGGGTTTTTGTAATCTTAAAACTTCTCTGGGGTACTTTTGTAATTACCCTAAACCTCAGAGGTAGTTTTCGTAATTTTCCCAAGTTAAAATCATGCCTTTGTGCGACTTGCGACTTTGGTTTCTCCTGTGGAGTTTCATCCATCTTAATCGGCATATTCTTCACCTGTATCAAATTTTCATCATGAGGCTGTTAATAAATTTTCACTTCACAAAAATCGATCAACAAATTAGGATTAGTGATAATTACAAATACACCCCTGAGGTTGGGTTAATTACAAAAAAACCCAGACATGTTTTAAAATTACAAAAAGACAGGTTTGATTAGGTAATGTTTTTGGGGTTTTTTGAAATGTTTTTGAAATCACTGGGAAAAATGTAAGATGGAATCAAACTTGAGGGTTTTTTTTTAATTTTGAAACAAGTCTGTTTTTTTTGTAATTAACCCAAACCTCAGGGGAGTTTTTGTAATTATCCCTAAATTAAAATTAAATGTCAGTCCAACATACCAAGCTCTTGTATTGAAGATTATAAAATGTCTGAATATATCTTCCCTTGGCTTGCTTTTCAGCATTGTACAATCTCCTCCAGAAGCTATAGATGCATCCCATATTCAGAACTTTATTTGCATATATTTTCCATGTATAGCTTCAAAAAAACAATCCGATAAATGCGCTTAATTAGTTCTTCAAGAAACAATGTTCTAACATGGAAACAATGTAAGATCCCAAGTTGCCTTAGTTGTCAATTTCATTGCATGAAAAAACTTAAAACTTACTAAGGGAGTGTTTGCAAAAACTTCTGCTTTTCGATGAAGTGATTTAATGTACAGTCAGCTAACAGTTGAATAAGTTAAAAGAGAGTGTTTGGAGAACATTTTGTAAAAGTGTTTTATTTGTGCGTAAAAGTCAAAACTAGAAAAGGATAATTACAAAAAAGGCCCCTTGAGGTTTGGGCTAATTACAAAAAAAAAAACCAAGAGGTTTTTGAAAATTACAAAAAAAAAAACCTTGAGGTTTGATTGTGTATTAAATTTAAGGAGATAATTGTAATATTTTGATAAATAAAAGGGGGGCTTTTGAAATATTTTTCGCATATGAAGGGGGGAAATGTAATATAGATCAAACCTAAAGGAGGTTTTTGTAATTTCCGAAAGTCTATGGGTTTTTTTTTGTGATGAGCCCAAACTTCAGGGGGTATTTTGTAATTACCCCAACTAGAAATCAGAAGCACCATTTTCTTGTTTATAGATTCTGATTAAATTATGCAGAATCAGAACCAGAAGTTGACATTTGAAAAGGCTGACAATCACTTTTTTTAAGCGTTTGCATAACTCCCTAAGACAAACAATAAACCGTTAAAGCGTGTCGTTCGAAAGTTTACCATTCGTTTATACGCTGCAGCCCTTGGATCGACATCCTGTTCCAATACTCCTGATCCTCCTTGCACTTTTGAAAAAAGTCGGCAATCTTATTGCTCGACTCATCCCCATTGCTAGGATCAATGTGAAAACCGGATACTCCATCGACAATGATCTCAGCCGGCCCCCCTTGATTAGTCGCGAAAGTCGGTAATCCACAGTTCATCGCCTCGATCACCGTTAGGCCAAACGCTTCATACAGAGCTGGCTGCACGAAAGCGCCCTTTGTATCAGCAACCGAACGGTATAGCTCACCGTTCCTTTTTCTGTCCGTTTGAGCAGCAATCCATCTCATCTGTCCTTTGAGTTGGTACTTTTCGATCAACGTGTGCATTTTCTTTATTTCGGCTGCTTCTTCTCGGTCTTTGGATTTTGACGGATCGAAAAAACCGCCAACTATAACGAGATTGACTAGGTTTCGAGCCTTTTGTTCTTGCCATACCATTCTGTTAGGCGGTAATGTTTTTCACCGTGTCAAGCCTTGCCATGGAGAATATGATAGGTTTCTTTCTGTCATCTAAATGTCCACTGTTTTTAGAAAAACAAAGTATGAAAATAAAGAGTTAAATGTTGAACTACTTTGGAATAAGTTCAAGGGATAATTACAAAAAGTACCCGTGAGGTTTGCTAACTTCTAAAATTAAAAAAGGTACGAGGTTTGATTCAGTGTTAAAATTAAGGGTAAATTGCAATATTTTTATAAATATGAAGGAGGATTTTGAAATATTTTTGCTTATGAAGGGTTTAAATGTTAGACAAAATAAAACCTCGGAGGTATCTTTTGTAATTTTTGAAACCTAGTTGGGTTTTTTTGTAATTAGGTCAAACCTCAAAGGGTATTTTTTGTAATTAACCCTAAGTTCAATGATGCACAAAACAAAAAGGGACAATTACAAAAAAGGCCTTGACGATTGGGCTAATTACAAAAGATTCAAAGATGTTTCAAAACTACAAAAAAAAACCTCGATTATTTTTTTAATATTTCTATAAATATTCTGAACTGTTATAAGCATGAACAGTTTTTTGCTTACGGAATCTAATCTCAAGCGTTTTTTATAATTTTCAAAAACCTTTGGAGTTTTTGTAATTAGTCCGAATGTCAGTTTTTTTTTTGTAATTAGCCCAAATAAAAAAGGGTTAATTACGAAAAATATCATTAAGTTTGGTCTAATTACAAAAAAAACCAACTATCTATCAGAATTACAGATACCCCCTTACAATTTTCATCCTTGATAGGGGGAATATGTTAAAAAAACACAAACTTGATCAAGGGGATATTTGTAATTTTGAACGATAGCTGGACTTTTTTGTAATTAGACCAAACCTGAGGGATAGTATTTGTAATTATCCCAAAAAAAATACCGGAAATGTAAACTAACATGTGTTCGGCATTATCGGCTTTGCTATAGAGGAGCTCTTCGATGGCAGGACGAAACGGCGTAAACCGTTTCTGTTTCTCTGTATAAGGAAAATAGACTGATTGGTCTGCCCCAGGTGAAGCAATATTGAACTTAGGATCAAACACATTTATGCCTGATACAACTCTATGTAGCCCTGGAAGTGTAAATGCAGTATGGCTTTCATACTGTCCTGGCCTTTCTTGGCTGCAAAACCGAAAAAAAATTCGTCGTTTAGTATACCGACAATACGAAATCTATCGGCCTTAAATCGTCGTGTTGGAAAGTAAAACTCATGATCAGAGCCTAATAGTGTTGAAAGCATACAAACATGAGTGTGAAGCATCTGTTTTAGCTGTAATTACAAAAACCCAGAGACTTTTTAAAATTACAAAATAGCCCCCCAGGTTTTGATCCATCTAACATTTTCCCCCTTCATAAGCAAAAAATATTTCAAACATTTATAGAAATATTACAGTTACCCCCCTTAAATGTAAGACAAAATCAAACCTGAACGAGGTTTGGTAATTTTCAAAAATCTCGGGTTTTTTTTTTGTAATTAGCCCAAAACCTCAGAGTCTTTTTTGTAATTGTCCCAAAATTTAATGACAATTATACAAAAATGAAGAACAGCATGTATTGCTATATTAGGTCTAGTGAGCAATTATAGAACTCAAATTAGGGATAATTACAAAAACACTCCTTACGTTCGGGCTAATTACAAAAAAAAACTAGGGATTTCTGAAAATTACAAAAAAACCCCTTGAGGTTTTGATTCCGTCTTACATTTCCCCGTCATAAGCAAAAACATATCAAAAACCCCTGATATTTATAAAAATACTACGTTAGCCCCTTAAATTTAACACATGATGAGGTTTTTGTAATTTTGAAACATTTCTGGGTTTTTTGGTAATTAGCCCAAACCTGAGGGGTGCTTTTGTAACTATCCCCTCAAATTATTCAGAAATTATACCTTCCGGCGATTTCTTGGTATGTGCTTGTAATGATAAAATCTGCTGTATTCATTGCAATTAAATCAGCTGTGAACTGGCATGAAAAGTGATACTTGGAGTCCAATTCCTTCCATTTGATGTCTGAGTCTTCATACTTTGTTTTCTCTAATGCATGTGCAATTGTTCCCTACTCAAAAAAAATGTATTATATCAGCAATCTTTGTTTATTAATCAAAATCTTATAGCTCAAAACATATGAAAATATATCCACAAATCAATGAGCAAAATAGTTACCAGAGTTGTGTCAAGTTTACTAGCCATAAGTGATGCCACCAGATTTCCATCAGTATAGTTTCCAATAATCAGATCAGGTTTTCCTTCCATGATTTCGATTATTTTGTTGGTGGCGTCCTGTTAAATTACGAACGTAATAAAATCCGACGATAACAAGATTCTGTTACAAATAGTTTGCAGAACAATGTTCTTTTTTCACACTAAATGAGTGTTTGCACAAACTTTAGAGGAGTGATTTATTGCAGTGGAAATAAAAAGTAGTTAAGAATCATAAGTCGGTAGCGTTTGCAATTTGAATTTAGAAGCTAAAAGTTAAATAAGTTAAAGAAATAATTACAAAAACTACCAGGAGGTTTGAGTTAATTACAACAAAACTCAGAAATGTCTGAAAATTACAAAAACCCTTTGAGGTTTGACAATGTAAGGGGTTAATTGTAATATATTTACAAATATAAGGGGTGATTAAAATAAATTTGGCTTATGAAGAGGCAAAGTGTAATACATATCAAACATCATGGGTTTATCAGTAATTTTCAAAAACCTGTGGTTTTTTTTTTTTGTAATTAACCCAAGCCTCAGGGGTAGTTTTTGTAATTATCTCTAAGTTAAAAAAATATTTGGTGAAAAAGTGTTGTAAAACTACATTATCTGTGTGTAAACATCAGTTAACATTTGAAAATAGGGATAATTACGAAAACAACCCTGAGGTTTGGGCTAATTATAAAAAAACCCAGAGTTCTTTCAAAATTACAAAAAAACCATAAGGGTCTTATATTTTTTCCGTGATTTTTAAAAACATTTAAAAAAACCCTGACATTTAAAAAAATACTACAATTACCCCCTTAAATTTAATACAAAATGAAACTTGAAGGGTTTTTTGTAATTTTGAAACATCTCTGGGTTTTTTTGTAATTAACCCAAACCTCAGGGGTGTTTTTGTAATTATTCCTTAAAAATATTTTTCTCTAATCACTTATTTTTAAGTGTTTTGCAAACACACTCTAAATGATAAATCATCTGGCACAAAACCTGTGTATACTTCTCAAGGTAAGGATAGATATCGAATCGGAAACCCATTGTCGAAGAACTCCATTTTCGGTCCTAAACGGCACTCTAAGGATGTGAGAATGCTTCGTATTCATCACCGGTTCAAATTCCACGTTGCATTTAGTCCCCTTAGCATCCGGGATAAGTCGTGTGACCTGCATTACAACAAACGATAATCGTTACACGTTTTCGTTCAAATCTTCTATTCGTACGAATAATATTTCCACTTACCACAAGAATCTGAGGCTTCACATTGAGACCTTGCTGCTTAATCCTTAGAAGCAACTCCTCTTCAAATGCAACTACTTGATCCAAGACATAAACCACCTGCCAAAAAATAGCAGCATTTTGGATAAGTTCTTTTTTCTGTAAGAATGTTTTTGAGGGATAATTACAAAAACCACCCCATGAGGTTTGGGTTAATTATAAATAAATCCAGAGAAGTTTCAAGATTATAAAAAAATGGGATAATTACAAAAAACTCCCTAAGGTTTGGGCTAATTACAAAAAGACCCGGAGATTTTTGAAAATTGCAAAAATCCCCTGCATTATATTTTCTCCTTCAAAACAGAAAACATTTACAATTACCCCATTAAAGTTAAGAAAGATTCAAACTTGAGGGGTTTTAGAGTAATTATAGAAACTGGGTTTTTGTGTAATTAGCCCAAACCTCATGGGTGTTTTTGTAATTATCCCTAAAAAATACCTGAAGTCTGATTCTGCCTTATGTTTTTGCTTGTAAATGGGATAAAGTGTAGGGGTAATTACAAAACACCCCTGAGATTTTGGCTAATTACAAAAAAACCCCAAGATGTTTCACAATTACAAAATAACCCATTAGGTTTGATTATGTCTAAAATTTAAGGGGTAGTTGTAATATTATTATAAATGTCAAGGGGGTTTTTGAAATATTTTTTGTTTATGGTAGGAAAAATTTAAGATGGAACCAAACTTTTAGGGTTTTTTTTGTAATTTTCAAAAATATCTGGGTTTTTTTTGTAATTAGCACAAACCTCAGGGGTGTTTTTGTAATTATCCCTAAAGTGTAATACAAAAACATTTTTCAAGGGGATTTTTGTAATTGTCAAAAACTTATGGGTTTTTTAGTAATTCCCCAAACCTCAGGGGTAGTTTTTTAATTATCCGTTCTGATCATTATAAGCCGTAAAATTCCTACCTGTCCACCGGTGTCTGGCAAGCCAAGAACATCCGATTGTCCGAAGTATCCATGGACAGAAAAAAGTACAACATTGAAGATTATTGGAAGCCTTCCAAAAAATCTTTCCATGTTTATTGGATCAGGTGCCTGTAGTATTTCAGACAGGGAACGCATCATCTCGCGAACTCTTTCCGCATTGTCACCCCATCCTTTCTCAAAGCCCCACTCTTTAAACCTGTATTTGATACTTAGTTGATAATACAAACCAAATACTACCACATTGGGTTAGTTACAGAAAAACTCGGGTTATCTTTCAAAATTACAAATACCCCCTTAATATTTGTTTCTATTTTACAAAATGCACTCTCGAAAGTACATGTTAAACAAATGCAAAAACTCATGGAGGTGTCTGTAATACCTCAAGGGTTATTTGTAATTTTGAAAGATACTGGAATTTTCTGTAATTTACCCTTTATATATTTTGGCAATAAAACCGCATATCAACGAACTCGTTTCTCAGCACGTTGTGTAGACGAAGAAAATGAGACGAAAAGTAGAGTTATTCACCTCATCTCAAAGCTTTGATAAGGTGTATCATTAGGCAATGAAGACAGAGCAGCTTCAGCTACTATTAGTGCAGATTGAAGCTTTGAAACTGTGTTGAGGGTCTCATTTATCATAAGATTCTGCAAAATTTTAAGACCATATTATCATGTTACAAATTTATTTCAAACCTTTTTTTAGGGATAATTACAAAAAGACCCAGAGTTTTTTGAAAATTACAAAAAGAACTGTTTGAGGTTTGTTTCCTGATTTTCGAAAACATTTCAAAAAAAAAAACCTGACATTTACAAGAATATTACAGTTACCCCCTAAAATTAAGACAAAAAGAAACCTGAACGGGTTTTTTGTAATTTTGAAACATGTTTGGGTTTTTTTGTAATTAACGCAAACCTCAGGGGTGTTTTTGTAATTATCCCTTTTTTTATCTTAAAACATGGTTAAGATCATAAGTTGCATATGAGATAATCATACTTCTCCTTGGTGGTTTAGAGACAGCAAGTAATCTACAAGAGATTGTGCACTCCATGGGCTGTTATTCAGCTTTGTTGTAAGAAACTTGGAAATGTAGCTAACTCCATTACCGATCGAAGAAGATAAGGTAAGGTGAGGCAGAGAAAAGTCCATTGCTCCAAAATCAATTTCCAGTGCATTTTCATCATATGCCCTGCAATTTTTTATGAGGATGTTATCTCTCATTCCACCCAATTTAGGGATAATTACAAAAAACCCCAAAACCAGAGGTTTTTGAAAATTGCAAAAGCCCGTTGAGGTTTGATTCATATTACATTCCCCCCCCCATATGCAAAAAACATTTCAAAAAACCTCTGATATTTCCAATAATATTACAGTTATCCCTTAAGACAAAATCAAATCAAACTTGAGGGGCTTTTTGTAGTTTTAATATATGTATAGGTTTTTTTGTAATTAGACCAAACCTCTGCATACATACTAATATTCACACCATGCATGCCCATAAAATTTAAATAGAATATGGTTTAATTACAAAACCTACCTTTGAGGTTTGTAAATAACAAATAAGGGTGTAAACTGATCGAATCCAGTCGAATACGGTATTGTGTTCAAGCTAATATGATTTTTTATCGAGCTTGAAATTGCATTTGAGCTTGCTTTGATAATTAATCGAATTGAGCTTGTATGCGAGGTTTAATCGAGCGAATATGAATCGAGCTCGAGTAACTTGACATTTTCCCACATATCATGTTATTTTTTTACTACGAGTCGAGCTTATATTTTATGGAACGAAACATTATGTTCAAGCTTGGTTCATTATACTAACGAACCAACTCGAACTCATACGATTTTTATCGAACGATCTTGAGTCAAGTATCGAGTAACTTGGTTCATGTTTCACGCCTAATTACCAAAAAAAAAAAAGAAGAAAGAAAAACCAGATATCTTTCAAAATAACAAATACCCTATTGATATTTGTTTCTATTTCCCAAATTGCACCTTTTGAAGAGGGTATTTGTTAAGTACATACAAATTTGAATGGGGTGTCTGTACTATATTGAGGGGTTGTTTGTAATTTTGAAAGATAACCGACTTTTTTTTAATTATGCCAAATCTCAGGGGTAGTTTCTGTAATTTACACTAAAATATGATGGATAGACTCAATCTCCTATTGTTTTTCATTTGAAATTTTATCATGTTACCATTTGTTTCCAATAATTAAATGATTTAGCACAATAAACAAAAAAATGAGCCAAATAAAAAAATAAATCATGAATTTATGTACCAGGTTTCATCCACTGTCATCTCTTTATATTTCAAGTACTCTGTTCCAGTGAGGCCCTCCACAGACAGATCATTTGCATTCACTCTAACATACTCCCAGAATCCAGGAGAAGGCCTTATAGCAAAGGCAACATATGGTGGAATAACTGCTGCTTCCTGCTTTTTTTTAACATGCAAAAAGTGATTGCCATTAGTAAAAAGAAACACCGGGCGCGTTTGCAGACGCTTAAAAAAAGTGATTCTCGACTTCTGGCTGGAAAAAAAAATTATTTTGTTTTAAATGTCAATTTATGTTTCTAATTGTACATGATTTAATCAGAATGCGCCTTAGGTGCTTTAGATTTCTGATTCTACTTCTAGTTTTATTCTATCAATTTGTAAAGGTTCTTTTGGAAATTTTTTGCCTAAAAATTAGGGATAATTACAAAAAGATCCCTGACGTTTGGGTTAATTACAAAAAAAAACCGTAGATTTTAAAAATTGCAAAAAAACTCTTTGACGTTTGATTCCGTCTTACGTTTTCTCCTTCATAAGCAAAAACCATTTCAAAAATCCCCCTTGATATTTCTAGAAATATTACGATTATCCCCATATAGAAATATTCAGCTTCTATATGGAAACACTACCAATTCCGAGTTCCAAATGCTTTCGACCACTTTAATAAACAACTTCTTCTAAAAGCATAAGTTTTTGCAGACGCGACAAAACAAAAGTACAACAATAGAACCACAAAGAACAAATAAGTCGTACTGAGTCGTGCACAAGATGTATCCGAGTAATCCTTCTAGTAACTGAGTCCTTTCGGCTTTATCATCCACAGCTTGCTCCATCTCTAACATTAAATGGTTAAGTTTCATTAGCCGTTTTCCTTTCTCAATGTATTTCGCGAAGCATTTCTTCATGTGGTACCGGCTTTGTCTTAACGCCTCCGGCATGCTGTCTGCTATCGACTCGGACCTCTTCAAGACTGGTGCATTAGAAGCCATTTTGATTACAACTAGTTAAAGAGTTAAGGTTTGTTTGGATAAGTGATTACAGAAAAAGAGATTGGTTTTATGGGCTATTTCAAGATTTTTTTCATGCATTTATAGATGGATGATATTGTGTTTGTTTTGTGTATAAGGCAAAGGGAGGTGTTAGGAAGGGAGAAAGAACATTTTTGTGGTCAGAAATTGCAAAAGAAAGGAATTTTAGGTTGCAAAGGTAAACTTGTGTCTGTCATTGGGATTTTGGTTTTGGTATCATTCTATTCTTTTCTTTTAGACCTTAATTAGAGAAAATAACACATGCCATAGTACAACTATCTTAGTATTTTGAGAAGTACTAGGAAAGAAAAGTGCATAACTTGTTAAGTGGGCAAAAAAAACCTTTTGGATTTCTTTTCCCTTTGGAGTAACCAACATTTGCAGGCAATTTTGCTGTAAGAATTTGTGTTGTTTCATTTTCTATTTCAATAACACTAATATATGTTATGTGTGTATTGATGTTTAGATTGTCTATTTTAAATTATGTTTCATCTCTTATTTCAATAAAATAGAGAGAATGCAAATAGAGAACGTAGTGTGTGTGCTGGTCATATTATTTTGTAATTTTGGCGTGTAATAGTAATTTAAAATGTGTAAGAAAATATTATTTGGAATAGAAGATTCCACTTGATAATTTTGAAGTGTGAATCATGTGTTTGCTAAAAAACTTGGGTTTATTGGTTTGGTTTCATTGAACAATGATTCTAACTCCTATTACACATCTTTGAACTCATTGCTCAAAGGGTAAAGAAAAAAATGATTTTTTTTTTGTCATCTATTACCAATAATTTATGTTGATGTGTGTGAGGAGATATTTTCTCACCCAAATTATTTATATGTACTAAAAATAAGAGCAACTTTTAGTATATGCATAAGATTTCCATGTTACACATAAAGGTTTAGTTGCTTCACCAATTTTCATTTGTTTTTATTCTAAAAAAAAATTCATTTTGTTTTAAAATCTAGTGCTGGTTAGATTGATATACAAATATAAGAAACTTTCTCCAAAAAAATCAAATATAAGAAAGACATTTAAATTTTCCTTTTCTTTTTCTTTTTTGGTGAGGGAACATATTTCCACCTCAAATTAATATCCGTTGGCACTCAACCACTCGAACTATCAATTTTGCCCCTCATACTATGAAAACAAATCCTAAATTGGTGATTTATCTTGCATACTTTTCCATAATCAAAATATTGTGATTTAATTTGATTTGACTTGACTTATTTACCAATACATTAATAAATCACTTCATTATTTGCATAATCATTTACTTGATTGTCAAAATTGAAAATCTCGACCAATTAAATTCGGGTGTCTACACGTCGATAGAACATACTAATTATTAACTTTATACTAAAATATCATTCGATATTATATAAGCAAAAATAGAACACTATATCAAACAATCTTTATTTTCATATATAATATTCATGCAAGCTTAAATAATGTATATACCCTCGAAACTACACTAAGTTCTTTTTTTTTAATAAGTTTGAAGTAGTGGTTGGAGGTAAGGGGATAAATTTCAAAGAAATTGAAAAGATCTGAAAGTTGAACTCT
This sequence comes from Rehmannia glutinosa, assembly GCA_016081115.2. Classification (NCBI taxonomy): domain Eukaryota; kingdom Viridiplantae; phylum Streptophyta; class Magnoliopsida; order Lamiales; family Orobanchaceae; genus Rehmannia; species Rehmannia glutinosa. Next base: position 83,916,769 of record CM071930.1, on the reverse strand, counting down.
TGTCAACATTCTTCCAAAGGGTGTGTATGATCTACCACTTGTCTTTATAAGCTACGTGGTGAAACTACACTAAGTTCTTAACAATAATCTAATTTTATTATAAGCTAGTAAGAAGTTTGAAGTATTCTGCTCAATTAATTAAAATTTTACTAGAATTGCTTATAAAAAAATCTTGAAATTGTATTTTTATGAGGGGTAGACATGAAAACCCAAATTTTCATAAAATGTGGCTGTAATTTTTGTTTTCAGTAGATAAATTGCGAAAGATATTACATTTGGTACACATCAAGAAATTTAAGCGTTATATTTATACATATAAAGTAAGATTTTCAACATAATAGCAAAAACAATAATCTAAGAATCAAAACACAGAAATAACAGTTTACCCCCAAAATTTAGATAAAGTCGCATGAGTATATTAACGCGTTTCAGTCCCCAAATTTCTGAAATTAGGGTTTTCGTAAAACCCTAGCTGCGCCACCTAAATCTCGCCTATATATAAGAGCTCTCTCACCATTATCTCACGATTCACAGCGATCCCCATCTCAACCTACACTAAACGCCGTCGTCCTCTTCGTCTTCCTTTTCTCCCCCAATTTCTGAATAACACAAATTTTTAGGTTTTTTTAAGTGCATTTATCGCACACTGATGCGTCGATTTACTGATTACCGGCGCTCTAGATTGAAAGTAGGCGTTGCGTATGAGCCGACGCTAAACCTCTTTACCCGTTTCTGTCTTCGAACGGAGCTCCGTTTCTGTCGAGCTTTACTCTATCAGAATCGGTGATATCTCTATTATTTTTTTGATAGATTTCTTTTTCGTTTTGTACTGTTTTTGTGGAGATGGAAATGATGATTATTTCCCCAGATGATTCGACGCTGAAATTACTGAGCGCTTATTTTTGTTTTTCTCCTTTATTGGTGAGAAAATCCAAGCCAGATTTTCTGATCCATCTCCACATTTTTAATTCAATGTTTTGGGTGAGTTTATGATTTTTATTTTCGTAAATAATATACCATGGATGTGATGATTATTTCCCCAGATGATCGAAGTTGATTATACTGTGCTACTATAATTTTTCTCCTTTCTGGAGAAAATCAAGCCATAAATCTGATCCATTTCAAAATTGGAATCTCGTTTTATTTTTGGTAGCTAATATTGGTACACAATTTCTACCCATAATTTTTAATGTAATTCATTTTTAAATATTATTAGGTGATTTATAATATACCATGGAGGTGATGAATTTTTCCCCAGATGATTCGACGCTGAAATTACTGAGCGCTATATTGTGTTTTTTCTCCCCATGTGGTGAGAAAATCCAAGCCAGATTTTCTGATCCATCTCTAAAAATTATTTTACAGAAAATTATCACTTTTTTCTTCTAAAAACCGTTTCTTATTCTGTTGTATAAAGATATACATGTCTTCTCTTAGTTTTTTTGTTTTTTTAATGGCGAAATTCAATTTCCGACCCTCTTCCATTCAAAGCTTTTTTAAAGCTTTCGTTAAAGTACCAAATCCTTGTATTTGATATTTGAATATTTAATAAACTTTTGTTAGTTTGTGTTTTGTTTATTTCTTCTTGGTAATTTATCAACCCAATTATGAATTCAACAATTACACACCCTAATATGCAAAATAATGTGTCCAAGCAATGGAACATTTAGACTACCAACAATAAATAAAGAAAGCACAAACCTACGAAGCAAAGGGTACCAAACATAAATTGAGACCTGATAGCCTAGTATTGTACTTCATTGTGAAGGAGCTAGAAAGCTTTGCGAAACTTCGTTTGCCCTATGGTTTTACATGTCAGTTAACAGAAGATTGGAATTATCCCATTTGATTATGGAATTATCTTAAATTTAAAGAGGTAACTAAAATAATTCAATAAATGTTTGGTCTTTTTTGAATTTTAAGATAAAATCAAATATGAGAGGATTTTTTTTATGTTTGTAATTTTGAAACATATACTTTTTTTTGGGTAGTTATTCTTGTATTTAAATCAAATATGAGGGTTTTTAATTTGTAATTTTGAAACATTTTTTTGTAGTTATACATAATAAAATTGCAACACATTTTTTTTTTTAATGATTGAAGAGATGACTTATGATAGCCATTTTTTTTTGAATAAATTCGAATATATAAAAATAAAAGAGTAAAAATGCAACCCATTTGAGCCATTATCTCAGGTGAACTAATCAATAAGTTCAACTCCACCAAAATTAGAACAACAACAACAACAACAACAAAGTTCAACTCCACCAAAATTAGAAAATAACTAATTTTGCCACAGCTCTGAAAAAGGCTTGCCTTTTCGGCATGTTATCACACATTCCATAGCAATCTGTCTCAGTTGTTTCTCAACATCTTCCATTGGAAGGGTTGCATCTAATATCTACAATGTAAAAGCCAAAATAAGACCAAAATTAATCATCAAATCCTGCTACAATACAATCCCACAGACATTCTCTAATTTTGTTGATTGTGATGCAAGTCCAAGCAAATGTTGCGGAGGGTCATAGTTGAAAAACGAAAGGCAAATATATACTGCATAGTGCAGACTACAAATAGAAATAAAAAGTGGTGTATCCTTTTAATACACTTGTTCAAATTTTGATATGAGTTCAATGTACACTTGCTACTGAAAACTGAAAGTTGATATTAAAGCTAGGAGAAAATATTTTTTTGCAACATGAACTTTCGCCATTTTTATATTTTGCAAAAACTATTTATTTTTTCAATTAACCACCTAAACTTTGCGATTGTAAGACTTATAATCTTATACTATGTTCTAAAGCATCATTTTATTTTAAAAAGTCCAAATGAAAATAGGGATGATTATTATGAATTTATGATGTTTTTTTTTTTTTTTGAAACTGAAAAGGTGAGCTTCATTAAGGTAGTAAATCCGAAGATAGGACATTACAAATGAAAGGGGGAGGATCACTTCTCCACTCCTTGACACCAGTCATAGAACTTGTTGCTCTAGCTAATTCATGTGCAACACCGTTCGCTGGTCGTCTAACAAAAGAAAAATACACCTGCGGCATATCTAGAAGTAAAGCCTTACAATCATTGATAATACCCAAAAAATATGATAAACCATCCAAATTACCCCTAATAGATTTGATAACATTCCACGAATCGAGTTCGACACAAATAGAGCGGCCTTTGAACTCTCTCTGACCAACTTAGTACTTCCCGAAAGCTCATCGCTTCCGCCACCTCCTGGATCCATCGGACCCCTTAGAACCCCCTGGATGGCTGCAATAAAATTACCCTCTTCGTCCCTCAAGACACCTCCAAAACCCAAACTTCAAAATTGAGAAAAGACAAAGAAATCGACATTGCATTTTAAACTCCCGGCCTTGGTTTCCTCCATTTTATCGCTCCATCGATATGTAAGATATTCCAATTTGCGAGGTTCCGTCACCGGGCAACTTGCCACTGGAAGAGAGACGTACTCGCCAGGTTGAGGACCTGATAGATCGATTTACTCGTTGGTTCCACACTCATTCCGATTATGCCATAACGCCCGTAGAATCATTGCGATTATTATGCATCGTCATCTGGCGATTTATGTTCCCATAACTCGTAAAAAGGCCGGATAAGAAAAGTAGTCAAGCTCGGGACACCACCCACCTTCAAGAAAGCCCGGCAATCTTTTGCAAATGAGCGGGAAAAAGAAAATATGTGCCACTTGTTTCCACGCCATTGTTACATACTGAGGGCATAAGTACGAGACGTCGACGTGCTGAGATGAGTCTTTCCTTCGTGGGTAGAACATTCCTACACGCTCGCCACAACAAATTTCTTGCCTTCGCTGGGATTTGTAATTTCCATAGGCCTTCCAATCAAAATTTTGAGCAAAATTAAGTTGATCTTCCATGTCCGCACACAATCTACGATAACCGGACTTTACCGTGTATACCCCCGTATTGTTACTGGTCCACATCCATCCGTCGACTCCCACATTGGCGCTCAACGGTATCGAGAATCAAGGATCGATCCACGGGGTTGAAAAGATCAACAATTATATCTTCATCCCATTGAAGCGCATCCTCCTTCATCAAGTTGTGAACCCGTACATCGCCCGTTGGCACAACAGAGAAGAACCCAAAGCATTGTCGTCGGGGGAGCGAGGATCGTTCCAAACCGAGATAAGTTTCCGTCCCCACTCTCCATCTGCATCCCCGCGCAACATGATCCTTCGTTTGCAAAAATACTACGCCAAACAAAACCGGGTTCGAGCGATGCGTGCGAAAACAATCTGAATTGGGATAGTACACAGCTTTTAAAAATCGAGCCACAAGGGAATCGGGATCGAAATAAGTCTCCACACCTGTTTTCCAAGCAATGCCAGATTAAATTGGTGCAATCGTCTAAAACTGAGACCTCCTTGGCGTTTATGCGTACAGAGCTTCTGCCATGCTAGCCATTTTATGCCTCTTGAAGAATCTCTACTTTTACCCCACCAAAACGCATTCATTAACTGTTCAAGTTCATTACACAAGTCCAATGGCAAAAGGAAGATACTCATAGCGTACAGGGGGACGGCCTGTGCCACTGTTTTGAGTAGGATCTCTTTACCTGCGCGTGAGAGTAACTTTGATTTCCATCCTTGTACTCGAGCCCACACTCTTTCTTTGATGAATGCAAAAATTTGTCTCTTGTTTCGCCCGACTAAAGACGGCAACCCAAGGTAGTTACCATGGTTGGATAAATGTGTTACATTCGGTGTTCGCAAATAAGTCGGCAATCGACTTCCCTCGTGTTTTGACTGAATGAAATAGATGATTTTTGGAAATTAATCAATTGGCCCGAGGCTTTCGAGTACATGTCCAGACACTCTTTGATTCTCCAACATTCTTCTAAATTAGCTCTGAAGAATAAAAAACTATCATCGGCAAACAACAAATGGGAAAGACTCGGGGCCCTACGAGCAATGCGACACCCATGCAACCAACCCCGATTCTCGAATTTCTGTATAATAGCAGACAATCCTTCCGCGCACAAAATAAATAGGTAAGGCGACAGCAGGTCGCCTGTCTCGATCCACGACTCGGAGTGCAAATATCGGATTCAAAATCACCATGAATAATTTTATATCCGATCGACCGCAAAAAGCATCATCAAGTTCACCCACCGACTCTTAAAACCCAACTTGGAGCATGACCTTTAGAAATTCCCATTGATTCGATCGTAGGCCTTGCTCATGTCAATTTTGAGAGCCGCAACGCCATGTATACCTACTGTCTCTTCTTCCTTTCGAGGTAATGATTCACCTCAAAAGCCACTAAGATATTGTCGAGATTAATCTCCCAGGAACAAACGCACATTGACTTTCTCGATATTATGTGAGGAATAATTGTTTTTTTGTTAGCAAGTGCCTTGAGATAATTTTATAAACGACATTACGAGAGGGCAATCGGCCTCGGTCCGCATCCTGGCTCGGGTTACTCTTCTTGGGAATAAGTACAATATTAGGTGTCGTTAAAAACTCTTTGGAAAAGAGCGAGGAATTAATCTGATTGACCGTAGTCACCACATCCTTCCCCGTGATGTCCCAGAAGCGCTGAAAAAAAGCGGGCTTCGTCCCATCCGGTCCGGGGGATTTATCGGGGTGCATAGCAAAGAGAGCTTCTTTTAATTCTTGTTCCGTGAGCGGTTGTAAAAGGACTTCATTCTGTAGCTCATTCACTTTAGTTTCCACGCAATCAATAATCGGGTCATAGAAACAATTCGAAGAAGAAAACAACTCAGAGATATATTTCACAATATGATCACCCAGACCTGACTCCCAAGTAATCCAAGATCCCTCTGGAGATAGTAACCTCGATATGGAATTATGATGTTTGCGCGTGGAGGACACGGTATGGAAATATCTGGAGTTGGAATCCCCACCCTTAAGCCATAAAAGTTTGGCCCATTGCTTCCAAAAATCTTCCCTTTGGGCTAATAAATTGTTGAACATTTTTTGAGCTTTTTCGAATTCAAGGATGGACTCTGAGTCCCATCGCCCTCGAAGAAGTCGCATCCTGTCTCTGGCACTGTCAATTCTGGATTTAAAAGAGTTTCTCAGGTTGTCACCCCATTTGAACAAAACCTCTCCACACCTGTTAATCTTATTTTGCAAGTCTCCCCCAACCATGTCATCCCAACCTTTTTTCACAATGAGTTTGCAATCTTCCTCTCTTAACCAGGCATTTTCGAAATGGAATCTTCGAACCTTCCTCACCCGGTAAATAGGGCCAATTTCCAAGAAGATTGGGAATGGTCCGACATAGAGGCCGAGATTCCAAACTTTACTCGAGGAAAAAGAGCGCACCAAGTTTGGGAAGCTAAAGCTCGATCTAGCCTTTCTTCCACCCATGATTTGTACCTCCGCCCGCTCCCAAGTAAAGGGATATCCATACATACCCAATCCACCAAAAAGCAATCGTCAATAGTCTCTCTTAAAGCCCGATAATAACCAAGAAGGATGGTTAATGTTACCTTTTTCTCCGAATTCGATAAGAGGTCGTTGAAGTCTCTGAAGCGACACGAGGAGAGTGGATTGGGAGGATAATTGGCGAAGAAGAGACCGGGATTGGCGCCGTCTACTACGCTCCGGAAACCGTAGTAGAACCCGTCAACCTCCACGGAGCGAGATCTTTTAGATTTACAACGACATCTATGTGGTTTGAGGAAAAAGCGAGGAGATCTGCCATATCTTTATATTTCCGGAGAGAGGGCAATACCACCCGTGACCGGGTTATCAACAAAGAAAGAGACCTTCATAACCCAATTTAATTCTAATAGACTAACTTTTTCTTATTAATCATTGTTTCAATTAGAAAAATAAAACAAGGCTTTTTTAATTGGACTAAGTCGATAAAACTTGAATCTGTCAGTGGGTTGCCAAGCCCACGACGGTTCCAACTTAATGTACTCATTGGGCTTGGTGGGCACTGGGAACCAGAGCCCACCGTCTTCAAGTTTTTTGGATCATAGGACCATCGGTAGAGCCCAAAATATATTCCTCCTGTTCATTACCCACTTCCTCCTGGCGGTGTGCTCTCCTCTACACGCCTTCTCTTATGCTCACCTTTTTCAGAACCAAAGTATTTTTGTCCTCCATTTTGGCTGTTCCCCACGTGGCGGTCAAGAGAAGGGATAATGTCTCCTTGGAAAACCACCAATCCACTACTCCCATAATTCTCATTATAAAAATTACCTTGGGCCACGATTTTCTCTTTTCCTTTTTTTTTTTCGTAACCGATTTTTGGGGCTCCAAGTCCTAAGCTTCTTGGTTGGTTGAGGGAGTCTATGCCTGTTCCACGAGAGATCCAGGAAAATTCCGTCGGAGCGGTGTGCGCAACCACCGAGACCCGTCATGAGAATTCTCGCTTTCGAGATGGAGCTTTCAACCAAGTTAAAATATGCTCTCTCTCTTTGTTATCCTGATTTGTTAAATAATTCAAGATGAATTTATCGGAATGACCCAGGCGACCATGATAAAAGCAAAAAACGGGAAGACGTTCATATTTAAAATTAATCCAAACCCAATCTCCACCTGGCTTCTTCAACTTCATACGTCTTTTGAGAGGGTTACGAACATCCAAAGCAACACGAATCCTCATATAATTTTTCCAGGCTCCCCAAAATTGTTTTGGTCCGCCTCGAGAAAAACACCCGTGAATTTACCTATCTCTTGGGCTATTCGTTCACATAAAACCAGTGGTAGGTCGTATACTTGGACCCGTATTTCGTATGGAATAATTGTATTTTTGATGGTTGCTCCCCAATACTCGGTCTTTTAGTAATCAACGAAGATTGTCGAACGCGTCCGTGGGCGTTGCTCGGACTCTTAAGGCGTCGAGCTCATGAAAAAATTGAAACAAGAACGATTTGGTCCCGAGGTCCTTTATAGCAACACCTTTGGTAATCGCCGGATAGAAGCTAACGTATTCTTCATTGCACGAAAGTTAACGATTACTGTCGGATAAAAATCTTCCAACAAGGCACCATTGGAAGTCTTGACTTTGTTGTTCTAACTCACGGGCCTCGAGTATTAAACCACATTCTTCCTCTTCCGCAATTTGCATACGTCCGCATAAATCTTCTATAGATGAGTTTTTGTAGGCCATCGAACCTTCCAAAGTAATGAAACAATGGGGAAAGATATGTCCAGCGACTAACTTATCGGATGACAAGACCCAACCCACTTGTCAAGAGACAAGAAAAACTCTTTTATGATGTTAACAAAAAGAAAAAAAAAACAGTCTAGGCTCATTACCTTCCATGTGGCATCATCGCAAAGCAACTTTTTTCTGAAACTCAAGCTTCTCATACCTTTCACCTCCATAACCTCCTCTTTCAGCAGCCTTCTGTAATTTTTGAACATAAGTTCAGGGTCAGCCTGGATATATGTCAACTTGGAATGGAATACTTAAACAGCAATCTGACAAAGGTCTCATATCAGAAAAGAACACATAATTGATGCAATGAAAAATCAGTATGAATACAGATTCTCTAGTATAAGAGCCTTTTTAAGAGAATGATGGATTTGGGACGATGCAGATCCACTTGAAATTAATGAAGATAATATAATTTCTGAAACTTGAAAATATTCTGCATCATGTAAATGAAAATCCGGATATTTGATCTAAAAGGGTGAATAAGCCATTACAAACGCATTTCTGGTACAAGTTGATTTAATACTAAACCACTCAGTATTGAAGAAGTGTGCAAAAAAAAAAAAACCATATACCTCTGGGGATATGTCGAGGTATACAACTAGATCTGGAGCTAGCAATCCTGCCTCTGGAGCCTGCAGAACAACAAGATATAACCAAGGCATAATGAGTTCCACCGAACACAAAATCTGATAATGGTTTTGACAACCAATAGTAATATGCACAATATCTCCACCTTGCACCATTCCACATCAAGTCCTTTAGCAGATGAGAAAGCAACCCCAGAAAAAGAATAACGATCAATAATGAGCGTGGTTCCACTCCTCAGCTTAGACTCCATCAATGATCTAAAGCCACATAATCAATGATCCAGTTAAAGTGTTTGAATTAAAAAAAAAAATAATTGACAGTTAAACTCGTGAATTCATAATAAAAATTTAAAGCATCTTACGGGATGGTATGATTCATTACACAAAGGGAAGAATAATCCATCATCTGTTGGCCCAACCCTCCACCCTTTGGGTGTTTTTACCAACAAGAGAGAAAGAAAAAAAAAAAGAAAAAGAAAAACCACCATAATCTTGAATATCGGAGAGAATTAATACCAGAAAAAGGAGTAAGTTTATCCAGCTTCTATAATAACCAATATCTTTCTCAAGCTGAATTATATGTGCCACGGTTTTGTAGAAAAAGACACAAGCATTTCTAAAACAGCTTGTTCTGATATATTCCACAAAGCACATTATAAAAGATAAATTAAGTTCTGTTCGACCACTGAATTGACAACATATTCAATATTTTGAAATTTTATCACTAACTAGGCAGACATGTTTACATTTTCCATGTACATGAAAATAAGAAATGTTCAGTTTTTGGCAAAAAGAAATTGCTAGGTAATGCATGTCTTTATAAAACAGGACTTTCACTATATAAAAATACGTCTGAATCAATGTCCATATGGACAAATACTGGCAAAATCATCATTATGCACAAACAAGTAATAGCTAACCTCTTCTCCCAGCGATTTGCACTGAAGAGGAGATGAATTGCATGATCATCCAAATGTGATTTGTTGGCCAGATAGGAAGAAATCATTTGTCCAACACCTGTATTTCTATCTGGAAATCTCCATAATTCAACTGCATGTCCCAACTCTTCCAGGTAAGAGTGCAATCGGCCACACTGAGAGGTTTTCCCACATCGATCCAAACCTTCTAGAACAATTAAGGCACCTCTTGACTCACTTTTGTCACTAATTTCCATGTGAACTTGTCTGAACGAGCACTTGGACAGGTATGATATATTGCAACGAGAATTTAGTGACCGCCCACGATTTACAGTTGCAAAATTTCTGAAACATACAACATGACTTTGAATATCAATATAGAATCTTTGATATTTCAAAATATGGTATATTGACTCCATATAAATTTTGATTCAAACTTCATCTGTAGATGGAGAAATGCAAAAACCATTATGTCAAGCTTCAGATCGAAGCATTTGAGATTTTATACTTCAGTTTTAAACCCAGAAGAGTTTAAATCCATTGATTGCATAACTAAAGAATTTTTCCCTTTCGATAATAATCTTTATATGAAAACCGTATCAGAAACTAAGAATTAAAAAAACCAATAACGAAATCTTCAATCCAAACGCCCGTATAAACGCATTTTATCAAACAACTTGCGAGCACGCCCCACTCCCTATGCCAAACATTATACACACTTCCAACAAAGAAACAAACTGGTAATTAAACAACCATTCATTAATGAGTATAGCAAATTGTGCGTAATTGAACTTACAAAGCCTTAAAAACGGTGGGATGATAATTGATAAGCATTTGTCATGTCCTATCGCCCAAACCCTACACATTATTCCACACCCACTTCAAAATTTACCAAAATTCCATATGCGAGAACTAATATTAGAATGTATACTTCAATTATGCATGAATCAAACGGAAATTAATGATAGCTTTTGCAGAAAGAAATAAATTACCTGCTCAAGAGGCCATATCTTTCGATTGCTCAGAAATTATTCGTGTGAAAGTATATGAACACTTCAGGAGGGGAAAGGTATAAAATTTTGGTGTTTCGCGGTTTTGTATAATTAAATTAAATAATAAATAGTGGTGTGTCTAAACAATTTCAAAGTTGGGCCTGGACCTCGTGCACCAGTCTATGATCATGTGGGCTTATGGGCCTGTCCTCACTATATAATATTTTAGCAGCTTGTTGGAGTATAGGCCTGTTTGTAAGTAGATTGGTTAGTCGGAGCATTACTTTTTTGTATTTCTGCAACTTTGGGCTTGTTAAACCCTCGAGAAAGAGTGAGTGACTGTGTGCGGAATTTCTGGGCCTTCTTTTTAGTATATTTTGGCTAGAAGTTGATCTTTGATCCAGCTCATATGATTCAATCTGGATGCAGATTATAATATTGAAATTTGAAAAACAGCCTTTTTAACTTTTTCTTTATGTTGTTTTATGTTTCATTTTTTATGTAGTACACGTTATTTAGTTTTGACTTATCTCATAACCACATTTCATCAATTGAAACAGTAAAATATAAATGAAATAGAAAATTTAAAGTTCAAGAAGTGTAGACATAAAACTTTTTGGGATGTCCAAATTAGCCATTTATTAGTCATTCGTCCATGGAGTTTTTCAAAAAATGAGTAATTATGTTGGATTGCGTGCACCGGGTTGATACATTAATTTTATACAAATATGTAAAGTGTTAGGATAAAAATAGAGAATAATAAGTTTATAAAAATATATAATATTGATATGGTATCAGTCCGATTGTAGTACTTCTATTGAATTCAACTATTTAGGGTCACCACATGTGTCACAAAAAGTCGCTCGTGAGTCACGATCAAGTCAATTCCAAAGCAAGTACAAGCCAAAAAACTTGAGAAAACTGAAGTCTTCCTTGTGAAGTGGTTTTTTCTCTCTCTAGAATGTCTTGTCCTCTCCAAGGGTGGTTGGTTACTACGGTTTTATCTCTTGTCATTTATTTCCGCCGTTTAACTTGACTCTCATTTACACTGCTTCCATTACTCTTCATTAATGCTCTTTAATTTCAGCTCTTACATGTGATCTTGCCTTGTGGTATTTTTCCTTTATTCTCTTACCTTCTACTGTTCTATCCCCCAACTTCTCTTCTTTTTAATTTTTCTGCTTACCCTGTTTTTTTTTTTTTGTGCGTTTCTTTTTTCTTGACTTTTTTCAGGTCTGGAATTGATTCTTCTCTAAGTCAACAATAGTTCTTGGTCTATCCTTCCAAGATGGACAACGATATTGCGAGAAGGGATGAGAAAATTTTCTCTTCGACATCATGAAGAGAAAGGAGTTAATCTTGAATCTACGGATATTATGAGCAGCACCATTGAATGTCGTAACAGTTTGGTTGGGAAAATCTTTGGGGCAAAAAAGGCGAATTTCTCTGGTTTAAAAAATACAATGTCTCTCATTTGGCATGTAAAAGATCCATTCTAACTTAGAGAGATTGGTTTGAACATGTTTCAGTTTGTGTTCTCATCCAAGGAAGATCTGAATCGGGTTTTTGCAAGCAGAATTTGGTCTTTTGACAATCAGTTCCTAATCTTGAAAGAGTGGGGGGAAGCGGACGACATGACCAATACAGATTTCTCATTTGCCAAACTCTAGATTCAGGTATGGGGGCTTCCGTTGAACTGGATTTCTTCGGAGACAACAAGAAAGATCGGAAAAATATTTCCCTCATTGTCCGATATCTTCATCCCGGAGTCGGGGAGTGCTTGAGGCAGTCATATTAAAATTTTGGCATCGATAAACCTCAAAAAACCGCTCCTCAGGGGTACAATTATCAAACTCGGAAATACCTCCCATTGGGTTACCTTTAAATACGAAAAAATGGTTGGTTTTTGCTACTACTGTGGTCTTATAGGTCATTCTGAGAGATCTTGTGATAAAAAAACGGAATGATCTGAGTAAGAATACCTTCAAGGAAGGTGAGTATGGCGAATGGCTGAAAGCGGAAGAGTTTTTGGTGGCTCAGAAATCTGCTTGGGTAGGCACTAAACAAAATCTAAATCAAGAGGATTCTGTTTCTGGAGGTCTTGAGAAAGAACAGGAAAATAAAGTGAACAATGGGAGTGTGGCGGAGAAAAGGTATGTCCAAAGCTTAGAGTCGCCATCTAAGACTCAAAAAAATTCTATTCAATCTATCCCTATTCCCACTATTCAGAAGGAAAGTCGCGTTGAGCCGATCGACATCGAAAATCGCAATAAAGCCTCCACATCCAGGCCGGTTACTGTTCCATCCCCGATGGAAGTAGAATTTTGGACTAGAGAAGTCCCTTTAGCCAATGATCCAAGCCCCTCTCATCTGATTGAAATTTAAGTGGAAAATGCCCCCCCATAGAAGTCCTCTCAAGGAGATCCAAATCTTTTTATCCCGGTGGAAAGCCTTCAAGCTCTTGACATTCCTATGAAAAAAGAGAAAAATATTAAGATTCCTACAGCCCTAGGAAGGAAAAAAAGAGAACCCATTGCCCAAAATTCAGTTGTAGAGGAAGTGGGTACCAAAAGAAACATAAGTCTACTTGATGAGAATACAGGCCCCGGACCGCAAATGTCCAGATACAAAAGAGGAGGAAAGATACTCCCCTATTCCACAGTCAGTTTGCAAAGGTGGTGGAGGCCAACCTAAATTGGCCCCAAAATTCCAAATGATTCCTGGAATTGTAGAGGTGTGGGAGGGCCCTCTACAATTCCTCAAATCAAGGAGATTTATCGATCCCACCACCCGAGGTTCGTGTTTTTATGTGAAACTAACAGGAAAAATAAATTTATTAAAACTGTTGTCCGGAATTTTAAATGTGGTGATAGATGGGTTAACGTGGATGCGGTTGGAAAGAGTGGAGGCCTACTTGTTTTTTAGGGATACTTCTATTGGTATTCGAAATATTCATAAGCATCTGTTTTGTATTGAGGTGGAGTATGAGTTTCAGGGAGAGGTCTCGTGGATCATTTTCGTGTATATCAGTCCGAATGGAATTTTAGGAGAGAGCAATGGGCCTACCTGAATCAGGCCAGAACAAAATGGGGCGACAATTGGATAATCGGCGGAGATTGGAACGATATTCAGAGTCCGAGTGAAAAAAGGGTGGTATTGATCGCACCGTGTACAGTTGCCAAGGATATTCGGGTTTCGTTCGTGATATGGAAATGAAAGATATTAAGTTTGAGGGTCATCAGTTTACGTGGGCAAATAACCGAAATGGCGAAGGTTTTGTGGAGGAGCACCTCGATAAATTTTTTGCCTCTCCTTCGTGGTTTTTAAATCACTCATCGGCCGTGGTTCATCACATTAAGCGTCACTCGTCGGATCATTTGCTACTACTCCTCAGTCCTAGCCCCAAGAACATTAAAAGTAAACAAAGATTTTGTTTTGATAAAAGGTGGGCTAGTATGAATGGTTTTCAAAAAGTGATCGAATCAGCCTGGAACATTGATCAGAGAGGGACCCCTATGTTTAAGCTTCAAGCCAAAATCCGGAATTGTAGAATGGATGTCTTGACTTGGTGTAAAGACTCAAAATCTAATTTAGCTAAGCAGATTTCTGTTATCAACAATCAAATGGATATTATGTGTGAACAAGGGGGAATCGCGATTGGGATAAATGGAATGTGCTGAAAAAAGATCTACATTCAGCTTATGCGTGCGAAGAGGCCTATTGGAGGGATAAGTCGAGAATTCAATGGCTTAACAAGCGGGATCGGAATTCAAAATTCTTTCATGCAAGTGTGATTCAAAGGCAAATAATGAATTCCTTCCAGAATCTTGTGAATAGCAGTGGCAAAATCTGTGAGTCAAAAGATGAGATTGAAAAAGAAGTTGTCGATTTCTACAGTGGATTATTTAAATCCTCGTCCCCTGCTTTTAATTCTCCAATCTTGGAAGGGCTGCCAAGAACTATTGATGACGACCAGAAGAACTTCTTGACCAGACCTGTTGAAGACTCTGAAATCAAAAACGCTCTCTTTGATCTCCACCCGAACAAAGCCCCGGGACCCGACGGTATGACTCTTTTTCTTTCAATGCTTTTGGTCTATTATTTCGGCGGATATCTGTCTTTGTTTGAAATTTTTTTCTCGAGCTCTGGACTCCTTCGTAGTATGAACCACACCTTGATTACCATAATCCCCAAAGTTAAGAATCCTACATCAATCTCTCACTATCGTCCAATTAGCCTTTGTAATATTGTGTACAAAATCATCTCTAAAATTCTTGCCAATAGAATCAAGCTCTGCCTCTCTAATTGCATTAACGAGTGTCAAACTGCTTTTATTGCTGGAAGAAATATAAGTGACAATATTGTTATGGCCCATGAATGCTTTCACTACCTCCAAAATCGTAGAAAAGGTAAAAAAGGTTATATGGCTTTAAAACTCGACATGTCAAAAGCATTTGATATAGTTGAGTGGACTTTCCTCTTGAGTATCATGGATAAAATGGGGTTCCCCCTGACCTCTTTCTTAATCGGATCCGTCTTGTATTTCTACCTCCTCCTTTTCTTTATTGATAAATGGCCAGGCCGCTTGGTTATATTCAACCATCCCGAGGCATTCGTCAAGAAGACCCCCTCTCTCCATTCTTTTTTGTCATCCTCTCTGAAGCCTTCTCTAATCTTATCTACCAAGCCAGAGTGAAAAACTTGTTCTCGGGCCTCAAAGTTGTAAGAACAACCCAACCATCTCCCACTTCTTCTTTGTCGATGACTCTCTTCTTTTCTGCGAGGCCAATCCTGTTCAAGCTTTAGGGATTAAATCTTTGGTCGACGATTACTGTGAAGCCTCTGGCCAACTCATTAATCTTGATAAATCAGCCATCTTCTTCAGTCATAACGTTTATATTGATTTTAAAGATCTTATATGTGGGACTCTGAATGGGGTTCAAATTCATTTGGAAATCAAACACTTGGGTCTCCCCTTTCTTCTTGGTAGATCCAAAAAGGACATTTTCTGGTATGTGGTCGAGCGCGCTAGGAAAAAAGTGTCTAATTGGAAAAATTCTTTTCTTAGCCTTGCAGGAAGAGAAATCTTTATTAAATCTGTTCTTAGTGCTATCTCTACCTACATCATGTCCAGTTATCGTCTCCCTTGGTATCTGCAAAGAATTGGCGAGAATCTCTTCTAAATTTTGGTGGGGATCTCCTTTGATGGTCAAAACAAAATTCACTTGGTTAAATTGGGATAAATTGATCTTTTGTTAAAGATGATGGTGGGCTTGGGTTTCAAGATTTTAAAAGTTTCAATGACTCCTTCTTGCTAAAAATCTTTGAAACTCCCCACTCAACCAAATTATCTCATGTGTCAATTAATGAAAGCCAAATACTTCCCAAAAGGGGGCTTGCTTAATGTTAAGACCAAGAGTCTTGATTCTTGGATTTGGAAAAGTTGGGTTCGTGCTCTGTATGCTTTAAAAAATGGTATTTGCTTGAGTTGGGGATGGGAAATCTATTCGTATTTGGGATCATCCTTGATCCCGAGGTCGCCTTCTTTTACCCCTTCATTTTCTCTTTCATCTCCTTCTCCCTAACCTGGGTTAGTGAGCTTTTGATTCTTCGAGCCGCATTTGGAATTGATTTGATCAAAAATTCCTTTAATGAATATGAGGCCATGGCCATCCTATCTACACCTCTAAATTCTTATGGGTGTAGACAGACCGACATGGCTCCCCCTGTTCTTCCGGGAAATTTTCGGTTAAATCGGCCTACCAAGCTATCATGTGCAAGAAAGCTTTTTTAGCTGATAATCCGGGTTGTAGTTCGGGTACCTCACAAATCAAACATATGTGGAAGGGTACTTGGAAATTAAAAGTTAAAGACAAAATTAAACATTTCCTTTGGCGTTGTTTTCATGATATTGTCCCAACCAAAATTAACCTTACCAAAAAAAGGTATTCCCATTGATACTCGGTGTCAGTTTTGTGGTGAATTTAATGAGAATTTGGACCATATTTTGTTTCATTGTGATAGGGCTGAATTGGCGTGGAAACTTGCTCCTATTTCTTGGGAGTTCGACACACATTCTAGCTTCACCTTCAAACAGTGGTGGACCTTCATTTCCAAGCCCAAGAAAAATGATTATTGGCAAGAAAGGATGCAACTTTCTTCATACATCCTTTGGTGGCTTTGGAGAACTAGGAATTTGTGGATTTTTGAAAAGGTTTGGACTTCAACTAAAGATACTATCGACGGAGTTGTTGCCGAATGGATTGAATATAGCAACGTATTTAATTTTAGTGATTGGCCTGCTACTGATATGGTTTTTTCATGCTGATTTATGCTGCTCGATATTGTCTGCCTGTCTCTCTCTCAGGTGTTTTTGCTGTTTGGTTGCTGGCCTTGGTTCTGTTTGCTTCATGTCTTGGATCTCAGGAAGTTGATACTAGGGGCTCTTTGCTCAGTGGTCACTCATTTTGCTGATTCTCTCCCTCTCCAGGCAGCCGCTCGGACGCTTCTTGCTCCGGATTGTTTGAGATCTTTTGATGCTGCTGTATTACCAGCTTTTGCTGTTTTTTTGTGTTTTTCCTTGTAATATTGCCAGCATCATTAGTTTCTTGGTGAATTTTACCATTAACTCTATTCAACCCCTTGGGGTGTTGTTTTGTTTTTGTTTTTGTTGGTCTGTTTCTTGGCACTGCTGGTGTCCTTTCCCCTCTCAACCTTAAGTGTTTGTTGGAGAGGGGCCTCTTAGCCATTGGGCTAGTTTGTAATGGTTTCTTGATTATTGATATAAAATTGCTGTCGTTTGATTAAAAATAAAAAAAAAAAACTTGAGAAAACTAAGGATATAAGTGTAATATGTTTACATTTTGTACATGGAATGTTTGACAGGGTTTTGCTTATTAAGGAGCTAAAATGTAATACAAAATCAAAACTCAGAGGTATTTTTATAATTTTCAAAAACCTCTGAGCTTGTTTGTAATTACCCTAAACCTCAGGGATAGGTTTTGTAATTATCCCTTTATTGTATTACGAGATTACCTAAACATGTTTAGTGTGCTTGTTATTATGGATCTGAAATTGTTAGCTTCATGTTCATCAATCCAAACCAAGCCTCTTTGTTTTTTCTGCTAAATATATTCATCGTCTTGGATTTATATCATGGCTTTAAATATGGTCGAATAATATCATCAATAATAAGGATTATCCAACACCTTAGTACAATATGAGATGCAATCAGATAAAATTTTCTTGTACCTGTGTCTCCACTGAACTGCCAATTTCCACCTATAAATGGACCTTCTTGTCTTTGAACAAAGATCTAACTTAGTAGACTCTACGAAAGTACGAACCTCATCACACAACGCAGTCGAACAATCCAAATCTCCATCATAATCTTGAATTTTGTCGATGATACGCATAATCAAAGCATCTTCATCAATTGAGGCCGAAAAACTGCTCAACATTACCTGACATTTCTTTGCGAACCATTCCATTACGGCAATCTCGTTCTCATTTGAGATGCGTTGACCCGAATATGCAATGTGTTTAACTGATCGCCGTTTGGTCACAGGGGTGGCCCACAAACGGACGGTGGAGAGGAGGGCAAATGATGGTTTCCCATCTTGGGAAATGTATAGTGATTCTTTAGGCCATGAACAAAGGGAATACATTTCAGTTTCTAAGGAAATAAAAGCCTTGTCGTTCGGGTTTTCCTGCAGGATAAATCCGTAGTGTTCGAGGAGCTCCAAATTTGTGTATGTGCCGTAGCTTAAAAGAACCTGCAGACAAAAAAAAATTGCCATGAGACGACGCAAAAAGTACTTTTGTGTTAGAACAAGATTCTATGAGATAGAAAAACAGAGATTGTCCGTTCCTAAAGCATTTTAAGTGTACTACTACAAGTTAATCAAGTGTTCCCATTAATCCAACATTTTATAATTACAAAAACACCCCTGGGGTATGGGCTAATTACAAGAAAACCCAGAGTTCTTTGAAAATTACATTTTTCCCGATGATTTTCAAAAACATTTTAAAAATCCCCCTCATATTTACAAAAATATTACATTTACCCCCTTAAATTTAAGACAAAATGAAACCTGAAGGGGTTTTTTGTAATTTTGAAACATCTTTGGGCTATTTTGTAATTAACCAAACATCAGGGGTGTTTTTGTAATTATCCCTAATAACAAGACTTTGAATAATCATCATTCTATTCAGCAAAAAGGTTCAGTTTTTTATATTTAGGTAGCAGTTGGCTTAAGCTTCAGTTTATTTTCTCAATTGAGTTTTTTTTTTCTGATTGCTCGCTCAAGTACAATAATATATGTGCTTTATATTCAGTACCATCTCATTGAAAAATGTTAAAATGGAATCATTATACTATTTGTTAATAGATTAAAAAAGTCTTTCATGTTTCTTACGACAGAATAATGCATTATCGCCTTGCAGCACTAAACTATACTAGTAGAAAGAAGGATGTGAGCAATACCTGTTCTCCTTTACCATAGTTTCTCTTAGCATAGAAGCAATAACTAGCAACTGTTTCATCATAACCAGCATCCGTTAACCTATCTGTGTTTGCATCTGACAGCTGTTCCATTGAATTTCCTTCGTTTTCTCCTTCCAAAGAAGAGGTTACGTGCGAGAAAGAGCCAGCACCACAAACCTTTCCATTGTTCAAATTATACGGATCTTCTTCAGGAGGCGTGTAATTAAAGTAATCTCCCACAGGGCATAAACATCCCGCAGTATCCCATGGTATATGCATAGTGCGCGAAGATATCTTTTAAAAAGAAATTCATGATAAAATTTGCGACTTAGATTTCTGCGAAATAATAATGTCATGCATATTGAAAGTGAATGGGTGAAGGCAAAAATTATTATTACCCTCTTTGGCATCGAACAGCCATTATTTTATACTTAAAAAACGGAATGACAAAGATAAATATTTTCTGGACCATAACCGAAGAAATCAATTGAACTACAAACATACGAATATATATATATATATATATATATATATATTAATTTAATTGTTTTTTGTTGCAGGCGGGAGGAGGAATGACCACTTTGATGGCTCAATTGCAATTTTAGTCCTATAACTCTTAAGGCTGGCAATCTTAGTCTTGTAACTTTTTGATGAGGCAGTTTCGATCAATGACAATTTTACCCTTTAGACAAAATGGGAATTTTAGTCCTGACTTTTAACGGTGATAGGTATTTTAGGTACTTTGGCTAAAGAACAAGGGCATTGTGGGAAAAAAATATTGAAACACCAAGTTGAGACCAAAACCAAACAAAATTAGAACTTAGGAGATCAAATTGCTAAGAATCAAAATCTCACAAGATCAAAATTGCAATATTTACAGACCGAAATTGCTAGCCCTGATAGTTAAGGGACCAGTTTTGCAATTAAGCCAAAATTTGATCATGAATCAAATGACAAGTGCTTACCGTTGCAGAAGCCCAGAGCCATGCGTTGAAGGTGGTGAGCCGAGGCTTGAGATTAAGTTCACTCATAAGCGGAGTAGCTTCTTCCCATTCCTCTTTACCTTTAAGAACAGCTTTTTCTGCAGTCCAAATGGCATCATCAATCTACAATTGATTTTTACATGCTTCGCATCAAAACCATCCCTTCCAAAACATAGTCATTTTAAATCAATTTCTGGAAATTCAAATCTTGAGACCGTCAACAACTGAATCAAACAAAACTAACCTGCAAAGCTTCTATCTCAAACTGACCAAAACTCGCTAGCAAATCATAAGTTCGAGGCAACTGCAATAGGTAAGTGTACCACCAAGAACTCCTACCCTTGTTTACTTCATTCAGTAAAGCAATGGACAATATCTGGACCAAATTCAAATATAGCCAATATCACATTCATGTTCTTGAAAGATTCTAATTGAATGAAACTCGGTGTTGTTGAAAAATCATGTTTATACTTCTCCAAATTTCATGAGAGGTGAAGAATTATCAAATCTAACTTTTCACTCTATAATCAGGAACCAAACTAATATCCCTGCCTATTGTCTAATTTGAAGCTGCAGGTTTTCCTCATCATTTCGATGTAAACAAAAGATCAATCCAAACAAATCATTTTTTTCCCTTTTCAAGCAACTAAGACGAGCACATTTCCTAAACATAGCAACTGCATTCAAGAAAATCTATTTAAGAACTTCTTTCTCTTGATCGTCCACAAGTTTCCAAAATGCACAAAACCGAAAACTCTTGCCATGCCAATCACCTTAGTAACACCTACAGTAGGTTGCAAATGAACCAAGTCGTTCGTGAGCTCTTCGAGCTCGACCCGATAAAAGCTTGTTTGAGCTTGTTTAATGAGACTCGTAAAATAAATGAACCAAACTCAAGCTTAATGATAGTCGGCTTGTTAGCTCGTGTACATGCTTGTTAGTAGGTTTGTTAGTAACTAGTAAGCTCGTATACTTCAATTTTAATTTTTATATGTTTACTTATGATAAATATAGATACATTTACATAAATTTATTTGTTTAAACAAAATTATAGATTTTAATAGATATATTATGCGTTTTAGAAATATATAATTTTATTTTTGTAATAAATTGAAGAATACATCAATTTATATTTGATATTTACTAAGCTCGTTTAGACTAGATTTAGCTCGAACAAACTCATGAACGACCAATATATTCGATAAATTAAGCTCGAGCTTGGCTTGATAGTTCAAACTCTAAAAAGCTCGGCAACACGTTCCTCCAAGAAACACAACAACAACAACAACAATAGAAAAAGAAGAAAAAGAAAACAAAAGAAACAATTCCCAACCTGAGTAGAAGAGAGTGAAGGATATTTCCCCAAAGCAGCAGACAACTTGTGATCTTTACCAATTAGACAATCGCTAGTCATCAAAGCCGCCTTTGGAACCCTCAGAACCAACTCCCCTTTCCTCAAATCACGCGTAGCAGCTAAACCTCTCCTGCATCAATAATCACACTACTTTACAATCATTTGCAGAAATGTAATGCAGAAACCTACGTTTACATGTGCGAAATTTTACCCGCCGGCTTCAGGAAAATAGGAGACGGACAGAGAATGGCCGAGACAAGACGAAGAAGAGGTATGCGAAATTGGAGAGTCTGAGATTCCAATTGCAGCACCCCATTGGAGGAAGCTCTCTAGGTTTGCTGCTTCTTCCATTTTCTGGTCTCCGATTCCGGTCCGACGACATGGGCCGTTAAGGTTTATTGAAAAAGTTTGGGCTGAGAAGTAAGTGGATACTGTGGATGGGCTCTGAAAGTGACTTATAGTTATTTGAGTTTCAAATTACTTCAAAGCCCAATTTGGAATATATATATGTGTGTGTGTGTGTGTGTAAATTAAAGTTATTTCTAAGATTTAATCTAATTATAAAAATAAGAATATTTATCTTTTCAAAATTATAACTACACGATTGAAATACTACCGTCTACAAGACTACAACCACCCCGGGAGGTTTAGCCTGCGATTGGATATGGAAGGATTTCCATTTTCGTTCAACTGGAATGTTTTTTTTTAACCAAAAATACAATTATTTATGAATATTTTCAAAAAATATTTATTATCCCACTTTCATTTTGTCTCTTACCAATCACATATGCACATTTTTTTCGCAAAAAAACTAATAATTATTACACATTCTTCCACAATTTCATTATTCGCTCACTCACACATTTTTAACTATCAATCATATCGAATTATTATTTTTAAATCAAACCAACTTTTATCATTAATTTTCCATCTACATCCAATCACACTTTTAAAAGGGTCACCTTAATAGGGTGCAGTTTTGTAAAATAAAAACAAATGCCGATGAGGTATTGTTAATTTTGATAGATAATAAATCTTTTCTATTGTTAAACGTAATTTTAAGAATAGTTTTTACTATTTATCCTACACATACTTTTATTGTACAATATTTTAAAATTAGCGTGACAATAAAAAATAAAATTTATTATTATACCTGAAAATAGTTTGATTTTGGTGTTTATTTTTTTAAATCTTTGTGTCTCCGAGTAATTGTATGTAGGAATAAAAATACTTTGTCATTATAGTTATACTTGTTTTTATACTTTGGCTAAATATTTTTTATAGCATTTTTTTCTATCATGTAATGTCCAAAGGTGACTCTAGCGGAAATATTTCGCATTTGAACTATTAGAACATATAGGTTATGAAATAAGCTTTGAGACGTTATGAATCACTATATTTAAGATATTCATTGTCCATACTTTAATTTATTGCAATTTGCAATAACATGGTAATATAAGAAAAAAACTATATAGTGATCTACAGACAAGTAATTCTATAAAGCTCGAATAGAACTTTTGTAGTAATTTGAATGTGACAGAATGTGATAAAATAGAAGGAAGAAGTTGTAATTATTTTTGGCACATAGCCACATACCACGTATTTATAATTATAATAAACTAAAAAGATAATTAACACCCTCTGATCACCAAGAGTTATGGCTGAAAATAATAATAGTTATATTCACACTTTCACAAAAGATGTGTCTGAAAATTGAATAAATAAATATAATTGTATCATAATAAGATCATTATGAAAATTAAAAAAATATACTAATTGTACACGCGCAGATACCCAAGTGCCCATCATTTATTAGATCAGTTATATATACTCCATCTTATTCAAAATAAGTGGTGTTTAGGAAAAAAAAATACATATATTAAGGATTGTATTAAAGTACTCATTATGCCCTTAATTAATCATACGAACGGAGCAATTTTTTTTTCTTTTTGAAAAAGAACAACGCAAATCTAGACATTAATTAATATTAGTTGGAAACGATATATTTAAGGGTAATTTGAGTAATACATTTTATCACCAGTTTAGAAAATATCTAAACAACATTCTTTTTGAAAATTTTTATTCATCAAAAAATCACTTATTTTGAATTGAAGGAAGTATAATTAAAATGAATTTTACAACCAAATTCTGAACGAATTTGGCATTTTTCTCCAATTCTCTCCAATAGCCAAATCAAACTGAATTGGTAGGCTCTTTAATACACACAACTTTATAGTTTATCAATGTGAGACAAACATTTTCTCCTACACCTAATATTACAAGCTAATTGAATCGGTTTTCTAAATTCAATTATTTGAACGAATACAAATATGTTCAATACTAAATAAATAGATGCTGCTTAGTTATTTTCTATGATAAAAATAGGGATGGCAATATACAGGTTTATCTAAACCTGGGATCCACATGACCAAAAAAATTAAGAGATGGGACCCTTAACCCGCCTCGATTTGGACCCTTAACCCGTCTTGTTGGACCCGACCCAACCCTTTTTAATTACAAAATTTACGAAACTGTAATAATGATTTAATACAAAGACATTAACTAAATGTCTATTTGTCGCAGCAACTTCGGTCGTGGCCAAAAATGTGTAATCAATGAATTTAAGCTATCCATTTGGTGAACCAAACAACCCTAATTGAGGGAGAATAGTATGAAGAATGTTTTCTACAGCTAATTACAAAATGCATATATGTAGGGAAAAAAAGGGAATAATTACAAAAGCCCCTATGGTTAATTACAAAAATTCAGGAGACCTTTGAAAATTACCAAAATAAAAAAAATATTGAGGTTTGATTATGTTTTAAATTTAAGTGGGTAAATGTAAAAATTTCATAAACGTAAGGAAAACTTTTGAAATATTCTTTGCATAGGAAAAATGTAAGACATATCAAACCTAAATGGTTTGTTTTTGTAATTTCCGATAATCTTTGTGACTTTTTATAATTAGCCCGAACCTCGGGGTGTTTCTAATTATCTCTAAAAATATAAATAAAATCTCTGAGGCAAGTCCCTCGTGGAAGCGATTATCCGCCTGACATGGACATGTTTTAAGAATCTTACACGTGACCCGTTTGACTAGGTCGAAACCGGCCTCATACCGAGCCACCCATTTACATGCAAATGAGACTTCAATAGTTATTTTTTTTTCTAGAGTTATTAATTAGATAAATATTTTTTTAAAATTTTACATCATGACGTTGTTCAAGCATGTTTTTGATTTTTCGACTCTCAAATATGATATTTGAACTTTATTTCAATATTAAATGAATCGAGCTTGAACAAGCACTAATCGAACCGCACGAACCTTTAATAGTTTAATTTTTTATATATTTTTAATAATAATTATTATTGTTATGTTTACTTATGGGGCTCGAGTTCAAATTAAGATTCAACTCTTATCGGACACAAAATATATTTAGATTTGGTTTAATATGCTAAGGAACCGAATTCAAATGAGTTTTCAACTACAGATGTCCTAGGTAAGGTATATAAAAATATGATTTTTATTTTATAAAATTTAAATCATAAAGTATGCACATGCATAATGCATGGCAATAATGAAAACATTGCATTTTTAATAAAGTGGTCAACTTTGATCTATTATTAATTCTAACTACAAGTAGAAACTGATAAATAAAATATGATTCATATAGAAGCAACCAAAAAAAAAGATTATATTTAAAGGGTAACATAAATTTGTACGAAGTCAACATTGCAAATAATATTTAATTATTTATATTATCTATAAAGATACTCAATATCATTGTTTATACAGGACATTAATTAATTAGAAGTTCTAAATATGCTCTTCCCACCTCATTTATTGGTTTTCCAATGTATACAAAGAAAATTTTCAATTTATTATTCCAACTTCCATAATGTTAGCTGACTAAATCATATAATACTGTAGGAGACATAGTAATAATTTTGGATCCAAATATTGTTCATTTCATAATATACTGTTATTCGTTATTTGGGAAGAAAAAAAAATGTTCGCCCAAATCTCGTCAACACAACCAGATTTGTCATTAAATTTATGATTAATTTGGAAATATATTGATGTGAGTAATTTCGATTCTAATTATTTTTAATTTTTAATTATTATTCACGGCCTTACTACAAAAAAAAAAATCCATTACCAACAAAAATAACTTTGCCATTAAATTTACAGATTTAAATGCGGAACAAAATAAAAATATTGTTTTCCCTAAAACTATATCGACGAATCATAACAATTTTAAATATGCCGACATAAATATTTTAGATAATTACCAATATTTTTAGATTTTATTGGTAAATATTTATTTACAACGATTTTGTACCTATAATATCTTAATACTTGAAATATGTAAGTAATTGGTTTTTTCTGTAATGGGCCTAATCAATAATTTGGGCCTAAATTACATCACTATCAAATTACTGATCTACGAGGCCCAACCCATTAAGGCACGTAAGACCAAACTTCCGAATATAAATAGTCAATCTTCATTCATTTATAAGATGTACAGTTTAATTTATGCATTTACTCTATACGCTTGATTCTTTAGATTATTCATTAAAATTCTTGCGGAATTTAGTGGGGAATTTTTTCGAGACATGCAACCCAAAGCCCTCCTAAAGATTTCGTGTTTAAGGCGAATCTCACTTTAAGGGTTATATGTAGATTTTAAGCAAGATCATATATATCAATACAAAATTCTGACTATGTTATAATAATTTGCATTTACAAAAATTATCATATACATATATTGAAGAATAATAATAAGAAACAACTTCATATAATATAATCTTATTAAGATTGAAATAAAATTAGAATAAATCACAATATTACTTAAGAAATATCGTATTAATGGAAGACATATACATATATACGATTCTAACATCCATAAAATATCGTATTTTATTAGAGTTATTTTAAGAGAAATAATAATCCAAAAAATTATATTACTGGAGTTCGTGATCTGTTAACATTTTAATATTTAGATTAGATGCTTTTCATATTACAAACGACAAATTGCCACTTTGACCTCGTAAACATTTAATTGAATAAAATACTTATCACATGTAATTAATTATAATTCACGAAATTGCTTCTAAATCTACTCTTCCCACCAATAATTCCTATTAAAATTTAAGCTTCGTTGGGCCTTGATTCAGAAGAGTTGATTTTGTAGCAATGTAACTAATTTTCAAAACAATTATTAGAATCATTTAATTTCTAAGATTTCTGAGGGAGTGTTTGCAAACTTAAAAAAAAAAAAAAAGTAATTATCAACTTAATTCTAGGTGAAAAAAATACCTTAATGATTGAATCCCTAGAAAAAACCCTAAAACTTTTAACCCCTCCCCCTCCCCCCATCCCAGCCGCCCCTTTCCCCTCCCCTCCCCTCCCTCCTCCTCCTTCCCTTATCCCCCCCCCCCCAACCATGTTTCATGATGGAGCCAATGAAGGTATATCCTTGTGTTATCCTGGAGGTGATCGGTTTTTCCGATCGAGAGTGGAGGCAAGTCGAAGGTCGGAGCTACAAAGAGGAGAGTTGGAGCCGAGTAGGTGATGGGTTGCGGTTGTGGTTGAAGATCGGGTGAGGGAGAGGCATTTTCCTTTTCCTTTTTTTTTTTTCGATTTTTCTTTTTTTTTTCTCTTTTTTTTGTCTTTTTTACCTGGTTGATTTGCGAAACTCGTAGGCATTCGGTAATTTCGGGCTTGCGGTGCGTGTAGTAGCTCGTGCCCGGATTTGTTCGAGTTGGGTAGTCTCCCTTGCGTGCCTTAGTCCTCCTTTCGGAGGTGGTTTAGTTTCCTTTGGAGTTCTTAATTTTTATTTGTTTTTTAGTAGTTTCTTGTTTTGCTCCCTCGAATTACGATGGTTTTACCTCTCGTGACGAGTTCTTCCCTTGACATGTATCAATGTATGTATGTTCAAGGTGGCCATTTGCTTGGGTTAGCGAAATTTATTTGAGTAATGAATATATTTCTATCGTTTTTAAAAAAAAATCCCTAGATTGTAGAGTGACTTTGATTTGTTTAATTATGAAGATAGATCTTTATCACCAACCAATTAATTCGATCAATCTAGGTGAAAAAAATACCTTAATGATTGAATACCTTAATGCAAATGTGTTAAATGCTAATCGGCTTTGATTGGAAGTACAAACGGTCACTAATTCAATTTAACCCGATGCTTTATATTATTTATTGTATCAATTTAATTTTGTTATGAAAGATGGAAATTTAGTTATTTGGGATTTTCCGACTTTAAGATTTTATATCATGACTGTTTCATATTGATTAACAAAAATGCAATTTACTTGTCAAAAAAAGTAGATGTCACATAGTTATCTTTTAACATACAACTTGGGCTTTATTAATTTTTTCTGGAATTATTAACTATATAAATATATTTTTTGAAGTTTATATCATTCAAGCTTAATTGGTTACTTTATAGCGACTCTCAAATATGATGTTTGAGATTTATTTGATTATTAAAAATGAATCAAGTTTGAATGAGTTTCAATCGAGCCGAATTTAGTTATTTTTTATAATTTTTAATTATTATTATTTCAGTTATAGAGCTCATCAAATTCGGACATTAATTCAAATCTTAATGAGACAAAAAAACATATAATTAAGTTTGGGTTGATATGTATGGAAACCGAGGGTTCAAACGTGCTTTTAACCATCGATGTGGAGTAAGGTATATAAAAGTATGATTTATTTTATAAATTTTAATTCGTAAAGTATGCACATGGCAATAATGACAGCATTGCATTTTAAATAAATTGGTCAACTTTGATATTTTATTAATTTGAACTCCATGGGGAAACTGATAAAAAAGAAAATACAATTCTACATGGGCACGCTTTAGTGAAGGGAAAACGATGATCGATATATGGTTCAAAGTATAAGTTTCTTGAAGTACATTATATATATATATATATATTTAATGTATTCATGTGAACCACTTCACGAATTTCTTATGTGAAAAAAATCCATGAACAAGATATAGAAGCAACCAATTTTTTTTTAAAAAAAAACAAAAGGGTAAAAAAATAAATTACAGTATAACCTCGATAATTTAATATTTAATTAATTAATAACTTCGTTTAAATAATACTTTTGGGCGGTCCGACTTGGGGACAACAACCAAAATTAATAATTCGCTAACACTACAAAAAACAATCAAATTCCAACGAAATAATTCCAACGGTATGAAAAAACTGTTGGAATTTTCAAAATTCCAAATGGAAATTCCAACGTCTTCAACATACCATCGGAAAATTCCAACAGAGAAGTCAACGATATATGTTGGAATTTTCAAAAATACTATTTCCATTAAACATCTACCGGTGTTATTAATTTCTTTATATAACCAAACAACCTTATGAATAAAATGAGCCTCACCAATCACCGTTCCCTACCCAACCACCGACCCAATATCCACCATCACCATGTCAACCTAATCCTTTACCCTATCATAACCACAGCCTCGCCCACAGGGACAGAAAAGTGGAATCGAAGTCAGAGAACGACAGAAAGAACCGTGTCACCTTTTTCTTTACCAACTTCCCGTTAGGCTGGAGAAAAGATGAGATGATTAGGACGTTCCGTAGAATAGGAGAAGTGAATGATGTTTTTGTCCCCCATAAGAAGGATGCTCGAGGCAACGGGTTTGGTTTCGTGAGATTTATTGGCGTCAAGGACGTCAAAGAACTGGAAGATAAGCTGAATCTTATATGGCTGGGATCTTATAAATTGAGAGCCAATATACCTCGTTTTAACCGTCATCAGAAGGAACAAAAATGAACACGATACCCACCCCTAACCCGAAACCTCTTATCATTTCCAAGCAAGCAAGGAGAGACAGCAGAACATTCGCAGAGGTGGTGTACAAGGAAGAAAACCAGACGAGATCCCTTGGTCCCGTGGTCACTTTCGAATTCACATCATCGGAGGAGTCGAGAAAGTGGGCTGAGGAGTGCTATGTGGGAGCACTAAGAACACCTAATTGTGCTGCATTTATCCAAAGTACTCTATCCAAAGGAGGGTTTCAATCCATTCGTATTTTAAAGGCAGGTCATAATACCATTATCATGAAAGCAGATTGCAAGAAGGACATGGAAGATCTCTTGAAGGAGGAATATCAATGGTTTGAATCATGGTTTGAGTGGATTCATCCTTGGGATTCAAGAGCCTACCGCACGGAGAGAAGATGCTGGATAAAATGCTTTGGAATACCTATTCATGCATGGGAACCCAGATTTTTCATAAAATTGCTGCAGCGCTAGGGTCTCTTATCGAATGCGATCGTCACACTACGGACAAAGATAGAGTTGATTTTGCAAGGTTACTCATCAGCACAAAGGAGAGCTTCCCGATAATTAAATCCCTCAATATTCTAGTGGATGGTCTATTATTGGAGATTAAAATTGTGGAAGAGGAATTTATCCAGAACGAGTATGGTCACGAAAAATGGGAAAAAGGTTTCAGTCTGAATCAAGCTCGGAAGATAGCTCGCCGGAATCCGATGAAGATAGTTTCATCCCAGACACGGAGGATGGAGAGGCAAGGAATTTTGAGAATCTCGAAGCTTTGACGATTGGCTCAAAACACGATAGGGTGGAAGGTTCGGCGCCCGAGAAGAATGTAGCAGAAACACCGCATGCGAAACATATTAAAATATTATCTGGGCATAGTGGACGTGAGGTGGCTGAAGGAATAGATACTAATCTATTTGAGGAAATGGATTTTCTTATAAAAATGCGGATCAGGCCTTGTCTAGGCCCAATAACTATAAGCAAGCTTTCAAGGAAGGAGAGATGGAGGTAGCCCATGATCACGTAATTGGGCCAACTTCAGGAATTGGAGTACATGAAGAGATGGGCCATCAGGACCCAATTCCCTAATCCAGGCGAAGATTAACCCAGCAGGAGGCGTGGAAATATTGAAGGCTAAGGAGTTAAGCCTTAATACAACGACCCATAATCAGCATGGCGTAATTGGATGGCAAGAATTTGTGAGGGACCTGGAGTCAGAGAAGGAGGACGAAGCTAAGGAAGAGGTTAATAATAAAAGGAAAAAAGGTAGAAGAAATAAGGGAAAAAATAATTCCTTGATATTACCAACGGAAGCTCTTGAGAACTCATTAAATGATTCTGACATACAATGCGGTAACAAGAGATTCCAAAACAGGGAGTTTGAAAGAGAAGCCAAAGAAATTTGGGATTTTGCTAAAAGATTGGAATTTTCGGCAATGGGTCGAGAGAAGGAAGTCATCGAGAAGTTAATCGAGATGGAAAGGAGGGATCAAGACGCGACGAGGAGATAATTTTCGGAGGCCAACAAGACAGAGGTTAGTATATTTATTTATGAAGATATTAACCTATAATATTAGAGGCTTAGGAGGAAAGTTTAAGAGAAGGGAAATCCGACAATGTATAATCAAGGAAAATGTCGAGTTTGTCTCGTGTCCAGAAACTAAATTGGAGGAGGTAAATGAGAAGAACATGCAACTCTATTTGGAAGAATAACAATTGCGCGTGGAGGTTCACAAAATCGAAGGTGCATCGGGTGGTCTGTTGTGTATTTGGGATAATTCTATATTTATTGAGGAATCCTACTTTGGGAGATTGAAGGGCTCTTGGGATTCAAGGAAAATGGGGAAAGGAAGAAAGGGACTGTGAAATTATCAATGTTTATGCGCCCGCAACCATAGAAAAAAGAAGGAACTATGGTCGGAACTTTTAAACAGATTCAACCAAGACCCGGATAGAAGGAGATGCCTCGTCGGGATTTCAACTCGATTCGGAAGCCGAGTGAGAGAAAAGGGACCGAGAACACGAGGTTGATAAAGATATGGAAGCTTTCAACACCTTCATCGTTGTGAGCTAATTTAATCGACTTGCCATTAAATAGAAGAAGATTTACGTGGATTAAACCGAACGGAACATGTAAGTCTAGATTAGATAGATGTTTAATTTCGCAAGTCGGAATGATTCTTGGTCTCATTTGATACAACGTGGATTAAGGAGAACTATCTCTCGATCATTGCCTCGCTTCCTTGTGGATGAGGTGAAGGATTGGGGGCCCATACCTTAGGACCTTTAACCGTGGCTTCAATATCCTAGATTTCAGAATTCTTGTTAAAAGAATGGGAAAATATTAAGATTGAGGAAGGGCTTCTTTGTTATTAAAGAAAGCTTAAGACCTTGAAAGGCATAATCAAAAAGTGGAATCATGAAATTTTTGGGAAATTGGAGGTTAATATTGAAAAGCTTAAGAACACCATTGATGATTTGGACATGAAGGACGAGATCGCAACATTGTCCACCAAGATATTGAAAGGAGAAAGGAAACATTTTTTGAATTGAAGAAAAATCAAAAAATGCAAGAGAGCATGGCATTTCAAAAGCTAGAATCAAGTGGATAGCACACGCGATGCGAATACTAGATTTTTCCATTCATGCATTAATCGCAATCGTAAGAGAAACAACATTAACACAATCAAGATTGAAGGTAAGTGGGAAGAATCATTGAGGAGTTAGACAAGGCATCAAAAATCATTTTGAGAAGAGATTTTCCAAACAAACCGATTCGAACCTATTAGAGACAAGATGAAATTCCTTAAAATCTCCGAGGAGGGCAATAAATATTTGGAAGCGGAATTTAGCGAGGAGGAAATAAAAATGCGGTTTGGGATTGCGACCGAATAAGAGCCCCTGGCCCCACGGATTTAACTTCGGATTTATCCGAGCTCTTTGCCGATTTTGAAAGAGGATTTAATCGTAAGTTTAAATGATTTTCACAACAATGGCATCATTACGAGAGGGTGTAACGCGTCTTTCGTATCACTTATTCCGAAACGAACAGCCTATCAAGATCGAGGAGTTCGTGCCAATTTCTCTCATTGGGTGCATCTATAAAATCTTATCTAAGATCCTCGCCAACAGATTGTCCACTATTCTTGACGGGCTTATTGATCCCAAATCATCGGCCTTTGTTGGGCATAGACAAATCCTTGACAAAGATTGTGATTGCAAATGAAATCATCGAAGAAGCTAAATCCTACAAGAAACAATGCGTGATTTTAAAAATTGATTTCGAAAAGGCGTTTACGACATGGTCGATTGGGAGTTTCGATTTTGTGATGAGAGAGATGAATTTTTCGGATAAATGGAGAGGATGGATTGGGAGCCGCCTTAAATCATCAACATCATCTATTCTCATTAATGGCACCGACGTCGAATTCCAACTACATAGAGGTCTCGAGCAAGGCGACCCACTCTCACCTTTTCTATTTTTGATTGTCGCCAAGGATTGAGTAAATTGGTGAAGTTAGTCCAGGACTCCGGTTACATGACACCTGGTCACGGTTGGAGATAATAAAATCGAAATTTCCCATCTCCACCCGCAGACGACACAATCTTCTTTGGTGATGCCTCTAGTCGGACCACATGGAGATTTAAATGCATTTTACGATTCTTTGAACTCATGTCCTATCTCGTAATTAATTTTCATAAAAGCGGCCTCTATGGGATTGGGGTGGAGAAGGAAAGAATGGATATCTTTGTCGCGACATACTTAATTGCAAATCGATAGCTTACCATTTAAATACTTGGGAATCCCGATTGGAGGAACACCATCGAGAATAAATTTCGCAACCGTTGATCGAGAAAATCAAGAAACGCCTGCGGTTGGGATAACAAAAATATATCGTTTGGCGGAAGGATTATTATTCTAAACTCAGTCCTTTGCTCCCTGCCTATCTATTTTTTATCTTTTTTTAAAATCCCTAAAACGGTTGCTAATAATATTGTGAAACTTCAGAGAAGCTTTCTATGGGGAGGTGACTCGGAAAATCACAAGATAGCTTGGGTGAAGTGGAATAATATCTGCAAACCAAAAGAGAGTGGAGGGTTGTCGATCAGGAATATCAGCATTTTTAATGATACTCTCCTAGCTAAATGGGTGTGGAGATTCCTTGTTGAGAAAAAAATCGGTTGTGGGTTAAAGTGCTTTGGAATCGAAGTACGGGGAAAAAGGATGGCTCGAGAGGGAGAATAATAGGTGGAGCAAGAGTAACAAATCATCAAGATGGTGGAAGGATATCTGGAAAATTTTAGAAAGGGAGAATGACAGAAATTGGTTTATTGATAGGCTTGGAAAGATAGTAGGAAATGGTGATGACACATCGTTTTGCACGACCCCGGTGGAGGAACGAGACTTGATCACAAATTTGAAAGGTTGGCTAAATTAGATACCCAAAACGGACGAAAATCGGCGAAAGGGGAAAATGGGAGGAGGGCGTATGGAAATGGGAGTGGCAATGGAGACGCGAGTTGTTTGAATGGGAAAATGAGTTATTCTATGATCTCACTCTGATCCTGGAGACACAAAAATGGATATTAATAAGCAAGACAGCTTGGAAATGGAATGGTGATACAAAGAATATTTTCACAATCAAGGAGGCCTACAAAATTCTCGAAAAACCCGGGCCTACATAGAAGAAGCGGACCATAGTAATCTCAAGTTAGCTTGGAACAAAATTGCACCAAACAAAGTAGCGGCGTTTGTGTGGAAGCTACTTCAAAACCGAATTCCTACGAGAACTAATCAAAAAGAGGAGAATTATTGAGTCGGGAGGGTGTATTTTGTGTCCTTTTTGCAATTTAGAAGAAGAAGGCGTGGCACATCCGTTCTTTTCATGTGGATTCATCTATCATGTATGGATGGAAATTTATAGATGGTTGGGGGTACAAACCGTACTTTGCAAAGAAGGCGGCAATAATCTTATCCAACACGAGGGGCTTGAGCGAAAAGAGAAATCAAACAAGAATGGAATTCAATATGGTTTGGAACGATTTGGAGCATTTGGATCGCTAGAAATAGATGTACCTTCCAACAGAAAATACATCCGTTTCTCAACTCGTGGAACTCATTAAAGTTAGAGTGTGGCTTTGGTTGAGGGCTAAAAATCAAAACTTTGTTGTGTATCGTATTCGGATCGTTATTAGAACCCAATCTGTCTTAGGTCGCAGCTTAAATTGTACATACGATTATTTTGGGTTTGGGCACCCTTGTGCTCATTTATTAATATATTTTCTTTGCTGATCAAAAAAAATATCAATACAAAATTCTTGACAATCTTATAATAATTTCCATTTATACGTAAAAATTATCAATAAATATATTGAAACAAAAAGAAACAACTTCATATAATTATTATATTCATCTTCACAATTCATGACATGCCGCTCTCGAAAAGTTTTTACTACCTTGACAAAAAGTGAACAAACAAAAAAATTGGGTCATTTGTTTTTAATGAAATCTTCATATATTAATCATAAATGTAGTGTGTATTAAGTAATTAATTTATATATTGTATGAGGCCTATATGAATTCTCGTATATGTATCATCTTATTAATTTAGCGAATTTAATGGCAAAAACTTATGTGAGACCGTCTCACAAACTTAAAGTTCATGAGACGAAGCCCTTACACAAAGTTTTAGATTTTTTTCTTTTATAGTTTATTTTTCTTAGGGTTTATATTTGTCCTTTTTAGGGTTTTTTTAATTGATTTGTTTTTTTAGGATTTTCAAATGTTTTTCGTGTTTATTTTTCTTTTTTAGGTTTATTTTTGTTTTTCTAGTTTATTTTTAAGGGTTCATCTTTTTAGGATTTATATTTGTTTCTTCATGGTTTATTTCCATTTTAAATTTTTTTTTTTTTATAATTAGTTTATTTTCTTTTTATGAATCCGTCTCACGATGTCTCACGGTAAGTAAGACCATCTCACAGAGACTTTCATTATTAATTTAGCACGTTGTCCCCGAGTTGGAATCAACGAAATGTATTATTTAAGCAAGATTATTAGTTAATCGAGTATTAAATTATCAAGGTTATATTGTAGTGATATTACTGAAAAAAATGGTGGTGAGATCTTGTCGGTTCCTATTAATGGAAGCCAATTAAATATTTACAGTATTAACATCCTTAAAATATTGTGTTTTATTATTTTTTCAAAAAAAACAAAGAATTTTATTACTGAGAAAAAAGAAATCGAGTTCGTGATCAATTAACATTTTAATATTACAGAATAGATAGATACTTTTCGTATTACAACGACAAATTCCAACTTTGACCTTTTTAACTTTAATTATATAAAATACTTATCACATGTAATTATTTGTTATAATTCACAAAATTAGGGTATTTTGAGTATAAATCCGAGAGGAGAGAGTAGTGGTAATCGAACTCCAAACCTCTAGTTTGGGCATGAGATCTAGTCTAAACATTGGACTAGAGTTGCAAATGAACCAAGCCACTCGCGCGTGAGCAATTCAAAGCTCAATTTGATAAAAGCTCGTTTGAGTTCGTTTAATGAAGCTCGTTAAAATAAATAAATTCAAACTCAAGCTTAGAGATATTCGACTCGTTAGATCATGAGCATGCTCGTTAGTAAGCTCGTATAAATTAAACTAATAGTTTGACTTTAATTTAATTTTTATACGTTTATTTATAATAAATATAAAAAATTAAATAAATTTATTTGTTTGAGTAAATCATATGTTTTAATATATATTATGCATTTTATAAACATATAGTTTTATTTTTGTAATAAATTGACGAATATTATTTTATAATTTTTTTTGATAAGACCAAAAAGATTTATTAATAAGAGCACAAGGGGTGCTCAACCCATTTACAAAAAGACTAACTTCGTTAATTGATATTATTTTATAATTGATATTTACTAAATTCGTTAAGGCTCAATTAAGATCAAAGAAGTTCGTGAACAATCTTTATATTCAACAAATTCAAGCTCGAGTTTGACTCGATAATAAAGAAGTCAAACTCAAACTATCAAATATTC
Organism: Rehmannia glutinosa; assembly: GCA_016081115.2. Taxonomy (NCBI): domain Eukaryota; kingdom Viridiplantae; phylum Streptophyta; class Magnoliopsida; order Lamiales; family Orobanchaceae; genus Rehmannia; species Rehmannia glutinosa. The sequence continues at coordinate 83,880,375 of CM071930.1, read as the reverse complement.
GGCTTGGTTCGGTTCGATGGCAGCTCTATGCTGAATTAATGTTCGATTCCCACGAAATTAGGATGTTTAAGAATGGTTCAAAGTCTCCTCTCCCCTCCGATAATTCATATAAAAATTTAAGCTTAGACATATAACACAATTGGTAAACGCATTGACCATATTAAAGTACTGTTTATAGCATTAGCCAATAGCCATTATGGTAGCTGAATTATAGGATAATGCTCATTAATTCAATATATTCATTGCCCGTAGAACTTGATTCAGAGGAGTTGAATTTGTACAAATTATTGTTAAATTGTTAGTTAATGAACATAATTGGTAAGCGCATTGACCATATACTCGTGATTTGGAAAAAAATTCATTCAACACCTCATCTACACTCAAGAATTGTCATTAATTTAATGATCAATTTGTAAATATATCAATACAAAAACTATGACTATCTTATAATGTGATGATGTTTTTTAGGCTAGATCACTCCAAGTCAAGATTTTTGAATGAGTTCAATTCTTATCCTTCCCAAGTGGAACGTCTTCCAAGCCTTCTTCTTCGGGAGTTGGAAATCTTCTACTAGAAACTTGTCTGCACATACGCAAACGTCATACGGGCCTTGGGATTGTCCCTGGGAGGCCCCTTCGATGCTCAAATCAGCACGGTGATCGAGTGAGAAAAAAATAAGACAATAATTGAATATTTAATGATGATTAAGTGAGATTATGAGATATTAACTTATTATAAATGAAGAGGAGAAACCTTTATACGCATGAGTGATGCATTGTGGTCGAGTAGGAGAAAGTGGCATGTGGGCGACCCCGAATTCCTTTGGCCCAAGTTATTCCATATGTAGCCCATCGATTATTGGACAATTAATAATTTTATTCCAATATATAAACTGAATTAATTATATATTAAATATTAAATGATATTTTTGCCCCCAACATAGTGATTTGCATTTATATGTAAAGCTTATCAATATATTTAAAAAAATAAATAGAACACAACTTCATATATTATAATCTTATTAATATAGAAATAAGTCACTATATTATTGAAAAATTAGTTAGATTTTGTCAGCTCATGTTAATGGAAGACAGATACATACATATGATTCTAACATCCATACAATATCGTGATTTATTTGAATTATTTTTTAAAAATGTATTTTATTAGTGAGAAAAAAATTGGAGTAAATTCAACATTTTAATATTTTAGATTAGATGCTTTCAAATTCCCACTTTGACCTTCTAAACTTTGAATTGAATACTTATCACATGTAATTTAATATTATAATTCACGAAATTAGGTTTTTCATGAATGCTTCTAAGTCTCCTCTTCCCCCCAATAATTCCTATTAAAATTTAAGCTTATATATATAACATAACTGGTAAGCAAATTGATGAGCAGATTAAAGTATTGTTTGTGACATCTCATTTAATATATTCGTTGAACATGATTCCGAAGTTTTGATTTGTATAAATTATCGTTAAAATGTTAGTTGATCAGGCTTTCTTACATGTAGTAAATAGTTTGGTCAACTCCACGTTATTGTCGGGTGCAGTTTAAAACAAATGGAAATAGAAAAATCCACAAAGTACGATTGTAGATACAACGAAATATTATTTAGCATCCCTATAAATTAAATCTACAATAACTTGAGTTAGTCAACAATTATGGAAATTCGTGCGACAAGAAATCGGTGTTTATGATATGCATGTTACTATTTTTTATTTTTGTAGTATTTAAAAAAAATTAGAGAGTTGAACACGTAGTATGGACATTAATTAATGAAAGGCGGCTACTATCTTGCTTGTATTTTCAGAATTATAAATAGGACTGAGCAAAACCGAACCAAACCAAAAAACCGAACCGAATCGAACCATTGGTTTGGTTCGATTTTTTTTTTTTAAACGGTTTGTTCGGTTTTGAACCAAGAATCAATTAATTTTTGGTTCAGATTCTGTTTGGTCAATAAAATATCGGTTTGCACCAAACCAAATCGAATATATTAATGTTTATTTTTTATATTATTATTTCAATTTTTTAATTTATTTTATTGTTAAATTGTAAATAAATAAATATTTTTAGCAAAAAAAAATGTAAAGGCCCAAAATAAATCCCAAACCGGAAAATCGAACCGAAGTTGGTTTAGTTAAGTTTTTCTAGCATTGCGGTTCGGTTTCGGTTTGAAAAAAATATAAATTTGGTTTTTGGTTTTTTGCGGTTCGGTTTGATTTTTGCATCAACCTCGTTTGCTCACCCCTAATTATAAAGGAAGTTTAACGGGTCTAATAACCTACCAAGTTGGGGCCCGAAGTGAGTCCTAAAAAACTTTAGTGTGCCAAATTTTGAATTTCCCCCAATCTTATCCCAAACACACTCTTTTGTCATCCCTAATTTGGATTGAAAACAAGTAATTTTAGTGTTTTGTTTGGGAACACTTTCCAAATTGACTTTGGATCTATAAGTCAGTTTCCATAATAATTGATATTTGGTGATTAACTTAAAATGGACTTCTTAGATAAATCACTCCTCCCAAAAGTCTCATTCTACGTAAGTTAGAACTTGAGGTCTGTTTGAGAAATCATTTATTAAAAAGTCTATTTTAATTTTTAAATGGACTTTTGCGTAAGTGCTCACAAACAAGACTTAATATTTTAATTTTTCATCGATTCTAATTGAAAGATTGAAAATAGTCCGATCTGACCCTTTTCACGCTTTGAGTGGTGTTTGATAACATCGCTTTTATTCCTACTAAAACGTCCAAATATCAACAAATACTTCACTCTAAATTTTTAAAGGGATAATTGGGGAAAAAAATAAACGAGGTTGGTGATTACAAAAAACTCCAGAAGTTTTTGAAAATTACAAGCAATCCCCTCTGAAGTACGATTCCATCGTACATTTCTTCATTCATACGCGAAAAATATTTCAAACCCCCCGATATTTATAGAAATATTATAGTTACTAAAATCAAATCTAAAACAAAATCAAATCAAGAATCTTTTCGTAATTATGAAACATCTCTGAATTTTTTAGTAATTAGCCCAAAAGTGTTTTTGCCATGTAATTATCCCATTTAAAAATTATAAAAAAAAACTTTAAAAATGTCCACACACGATAACGATTATAAAAAAAAAAAAAAAATTGATGTAGCACCGAATACAAGAAAACTAACATAGTTAATTCCCATGTGATGCATAACATGATCTAACATGTCCCATGTCCAAACACACACCCATCCCACCCCCACCCCACCCCCCACATAACCAAGAAAGAACAAGAAAAAGTTCACCAAAAGCTCCCCTTGGCTTGGCCCTTGATGTGTGTTTTTGTCCCTTACTACCAAGTTTTGCTCACCTCTATTGCAACCTTCCAAAAAGTTCAACTAAAGTTTTGTCTTTCTTTTTCTTTAAAAAAACACTAATTTTTTTTTTTTTTTTGATAATCCGGATATCCAGGGTTTTTACACCTCGACTAATCCCTGACCTCTTAGATCGTGGCGCCCGACCCAAAGGAGGATGTAAATCGAGGATGTGCCCAAGTGACATGTTTTAAGGAGAGAAAGCGCAACAAGATTCGCATCCTGCACAGCACCCACAATATTTCAAATGAAATCTGCTTCTACACGGGGATTGAACTGCGTCGCCGAGGACCACCCCACATCACCTTAAATTCTACCACTTGACTATGCCCCTGGGGGCCAACACTAATATTAATACCATGATATATGAATATGGAACCAAAACACTTCCCATATTGATATTGGCCATGAAATGCACTGTTTGGGGACCAAAATCAATTTGATGTGAAAAATACCAATAATTTGGATTGAGGGAGTGGAAATGTCCACGTCGCATTTGGAGGGCCTTTAGAAATATTGGATAGACTTAATATTCACAAACAAACTATTTTAATATTATTACATTACCGCCACTAGAAATTCTCATATTTTCATCCATGGGTTGCTTTTTCTTTTCTATTTATCTTTTTCCTCTTCTTTCTCACTTGTACTTATGGCTTTGAAAACGAACCAAACCGCCGATACTCGATTCGATATTGATCGTGAAAAGTTTAATCGAGCTCGGTTCAGAATATAACAAAACCAAGTTTGAACACATTTTTCCGTTTGATAAGATGTAAAGCTCACCGATCGAGCTCGACTCGCTTAGTAAAAAAATAACAAAGTATATGTAAAAATATCACACTACTTGAGTTCGATTCGTGTTCTACTCGGTCAAAGATTCAATTAATAATCAAACCAAGCTCAAACACAATTTTTAAAGCTCGATTAAAATTCAAATAAGCTTGAACAATATCATGTTCAGCTCGACTCGACTCGTTTACACCCTTACTTGTACTTAGCAAACCAAGCTCAAACACAATTTTTAAAGCTCAATTAAAATTCAAACAAGTTTGCCAAAAAAAAGAATCAAACAAGTTTGAACAATACTTATGTTCGGTTAGACATTGACTCAACTCGTTTATACCCTACTTGTACTTAGCAATTATGTAATTTCAGTTTTTCCTCTTCTTTTAGTTGTCCAATATATAAATGAATTCACCCTCTAAACCTTTTTTTTTTAACAGTTTACCCATCATTGCTTACAAATTTGAAGTATATCTGGTGCGCGACTCACAAGTTACAAAATAAGGAAAAAAAAAAAATTAAAACAACTCAATTCAACCTATGCCGAAAATGCTGCTAGATAAATAATTGTATAAATATTATAGTTAATGCACATGTGTTTTTAATATTAAAAAAAAATAAAAAACATATACATGTGTTTTGTGTAAAGTTTACTACCTGACTTCTTGTTCCCCGTCTAAAAGGGAAAACTAAATGCAAAAATTGTTCAAATTTGAATTACAACATTCATGGATGGGGTAGGTCAGGAAAAATCTGCAAAATCATTGGAGTCTTTAGTTGGACGACAACATGATACCTACACTCAGGACACCTAGAAACAAGACTTCTTGTTTGTATATCTTCTTATTTTTGCCGATATTTGGCCGCCTAGGCCTTATTTTTTTTGTCGGGCCACCTGACTTGCTTTTTCACCAACCAAACTGTCTAGACCCCGATTTTTCACCCCACCTAAATAGACACCTACGAACCGGTTTTGGGAGAAGGCAATTTTTTCACCGATTTGAACAAAATCCCTCACGCGACCTTAGAGCACTTAAGTGGCCACCTAGACCGATTTTTACTATCTGAAAAAAAAACTTGTAAATTGACTCCACTATCAATTTACTCGCCTAATTTTGCCAACTAATGAAAATAACAAGATTCAAACTTGGATTTTAGGTCATTTTTATCATGCCAACATATAAACTTGTTTCTTCAAATACACAAGGGAAAAATAAAATCTTTCTCCTACCAACATGTATGACTATATGTATTCAACTATGTTTTCCATCATTGTTGATATTAGGTTTAATGTATCATACAATTAAAATTAATTCACATTTTAAAGATTTTCTTAAAATTAATTTCACATTGCAAAGTTACTTTTATTTCGCTTTTAACTATAATTTTGCCACACACAATTAAGTATCGGATATACGCACCGATTTCAAAGACTTTGTGTAATAAAATTTATAATATAATTAAAAAAACCCATATCAAACTCAAAAAGACGCCCACTTTCAAATACACATAATAGTTTATAATTTTATAGGGATGATAGAATTTGGTGGGGAATCATCCCTGTTGGTTACCAAATAAAATGGACGAGAAATCCCGAGTTAATTTGGACATGAGAGCGAGAGAGATCCCCTCTCGGGAACCGGGATGAGGCGGAACGATATATAAACCCTCATCCCATCCATTTCACTATTTCCGATTAGATCAAACGGGGATTCTTTGCAGACTTTGATTCTCATTTTCCAAATATATATATATATATATTGTATTTATCTAATATTAATAATAATTTTATTAATTCTAATAATTAAACCCTAAATGTTTACAATTTTACTTATTCGTATTCTTTCTTTACCAAATTATGGAATTTATTTATTTTAAATATTAATTGTTTTAAGTAATTTATTTTTACCGATTCTTTTTATTAATAAATATAAATGAGGACCTGATTTCTCATGGGAATCCTGTTTCTGAACAGGGATTTTTCATCCTGTCAAATGAGAATGATACGGAGATGGTAATTGGAAAGAGATTTGAAAATGGGAATGATATGTCCTGTACCGATCCCCTCCCTCTCCCCAGTTCCCACCCATTGTCGTTCCTACAATTTTAAATAAATTCCTAATCAATCCCTAGTCTGGCTGGCAAGCCTCAAATTAATGGCCATTGAAGCTATTTACCTAATAAATAAAAACATGATATATTTGAGATCCTGTAAATTAAACTCCATTCTTTTTTAATAGCCCCACTGTCCCAAACTCCATAGTCTCTAAACACTGCAACCTACCTGGCACTTAGCCTTATGGGACCCACCACCTCCACTAAGTTATTGTGGGATATATATGAAATTATACCATCGCCAATAGAAGACCGACACGTGTCCCTTTCATCACTCCAGCCTCTTCATTTGATAAGGTTGCCTTTTACTCATTGGGTAATTAATCACACGTGTCTCGTTATTCCCACTCCTAATTAAATTGTTAAATATTCAATTAGTTTTTCAATCCAGACAGGATCCTACTTGGGTGGGTCAATGCATTTTCACCCCAACTTAATGATCTGTTTGTTTACATTTTTTGATTCTTCTAACTACCTTCGAAAAAAATATAAAAATAAAATTTATCTCCCCTTTATGGTTTTTATATCAACAAGTAAAATTTAACTTATAAAATTTACCTTTTAATACATAGTTTATGTCACAAGTAGTAGTTACTAGTGTACAAAACCACACTTTTAGATGCCCGTGGTGGGTTAGCCTAGTGGTACAAAGTGGATTCTTATTGCTGAAATCAATGTTTTAAAAATCAAATCGGTGAGCAAGTCAGTCATGCTAGTGGTTCATGGTTCCACTGTCGGTCCAACCGATTTGATAAAAAAGAATAAAATTTTCTGGTTATATTGTACATAATAATATATTAATATATCAATTATGCAAATATAAATGTAGCAAAATACAAATTTATAGCTCTAAAATTACTAAAAAATAAAAAAATTAAGAAAGCAAAAATCGTTCCAGATGGTTCAACTGTTTCTTGAGTCGGTTTTGACCGGTTCAATCGTAAAAATGATTGTGAGGCATAATTGGGCACGTCCAACCACCGGTTCCTGGTTCAACTTGGTCGAATCAACTTGGTCCATTAGCTTTTAAAACACTAACGAAAAGGTTTCAAGTTCGAATCTGACTCTGCACTCTGCACTTTAAGTGGCACTGTCTCATAGGGTTTCTTGAGTCACGATTTATGTGGTGACGTGGTTGTGTTGCTCTTGGTCGAGTTCGGATTTATCCAGGTCTTGACCCCAAAACTACTGGATGCCCAATTCCCATTATTAAAAAAAAACACACTTTTAAGTTCAAATTTCATAATTAGTAGACTTTAAGTATAAATAAGCCTTTTTCTTATAAATGAAATATTAAATTGAAATAAATTTAAACCCCATCACTTATTCCAAGGAATCTAATTGAAGAAGAGAAATAAGATACCCGGTTCTTGAAACCAAACCAAACCAAACGGGTCATTACCAAGAAGTGGGACCCATTTCAGAAAGCTCCAAGTGGAGTTTGGCTATAAAACTTTTCCACTCAAGAAATGGCTGTAGATTCACAGCAAGGAATATGAATCACTCATTCTAGTCATCGTCCACAAGAGCTAATGTCAATCATATAAATAAACACCAAGAGAAAAAAAGGGTGAAAATTAGCTCTTTTTAAAAACAGTCAAAGAGGGTTCTTAGTTGAATTTCTGGAAGATTATAGAGAGCTGCTTTTTGTGTGGTCTCAGATTTTGAAATATTTGACTGGCCATTGTGATTTTTGCTTTTCTTGTGACGTTGATACCTTAAAAATACCTTCCCTTCAACGAATCAAAGGTATATTTTTTATTTTGTTCTGTTTTCTTGTTTATGGATTTTAAGTTCTTTTATTTTTTTATGTAATCTGCTGCTTTTTCATTTATCTGGTTGGTTAGTGTTGGTATTATAAAAATTGAATCTTTTCTATAAGAAGATAGCTTCCAACGTGTATGGACAGCACAAAAAGTGAGGTTATTGTAGTCTAGTTGACTAAATATAGAAAGTGCTCACAGCCCATTACCCATGTAAGTGTGTTGGATAATAATTTTGAGCTTATTTTAATATTTGGGTGCTGTTGTTTTAAAGGGAATGCCTTTTTCATGGGATTTTAAGTGGTTTTTGAGTGGAAATCAATGGTATTCTTGTTGTTTTTATTTTTTTGATGGTATAATTTGTTTTTGTTTTTTTAATTGCAGCAACCCCATCAAGAAGTTTGGTTTTGTGCAAGAACTGTGGCTCTACTTGAATCCCAAGTTGATTTTGGTAGTGTTTTAAGTCTATAGCCTTTAGTGGGTGGTGATTTTACAAAAAATCTAAGCTAAGGAGAGAAAATAATCTCAGAAATTGTTTAGACCATTAAAAGTTGTAGTTTATCAGCATGTCTGCTGCTTTGTTGTGGGTGGTTTCTCCAACTTCCGATTTTTCGAGTAGCACGGGGTTCTTGGAGTCGGTCCGAGAGGGAAACCCGATTCTCGATTCGTTTAGGTGCAAAATTTGATCTGCCATGGCAGGCTAAACAAGAATCAGAAAAATAGGAGGAATTTTAGCTCTATGGTTGCGAATTCGAACTATGGGGGTTCGAGATTGGAGAATGGAAGCATATTATCTTTGACATCGAGTGTATTAGCAAGCCCGGCAGGGGAAATCACTTTAACATCTGAGCAAAAGGTTTATGATGTGGTTTTAAAACAAGCAGCTTTGGTTAAGAGACAGTTGAAATCGAGCGAGGATTTGGAAGTGAAGCCGGATATTGTTCTCCCGGGATCTCTTAGCTTGTTGAATGAAGCTTATGATCGTTGTGGCGAAGTGTGTGCTGAATATGCTAAGACGTTTTACCTTGGTTAGACCTCTTTATTCGTTCTCTGTTTAACGAAGAATTAGTTAAGGTGTCGTTTGGGGATATAATTTAGGAAAAACCAAAGATTAATTGTTGTCTTGTTCTTTCGCAGGAACCATGCTAATGACACCCGAGCGAAGAAAAGCTATTTGGGCAATATATGGTAAGAAGAGTGCGATTTCGAACTTGAAGATGTATTTTGTTGCTTATATTTGTTCAATCAAGCAGCGTTGGCAAATGGATCCGAGCCTCTTTGATTTCAAGGATAATAATTCTGTTTATGATTCTTTTTATTTCCTTCTTTTTTGCATCGTCTGAAAGAACGATAAAAGATATTTGCATTTGTATTAACACATGAATTCTATGAGTATTAATTTTTATTCCTTTTTGAAAAAGAATGTAGACTGTGGTTATCTGTCAATTAATCCATATTCCAAACTAAGCCATGATTGCCCAGTACCAAAAAGTCGGTCAACTTTGGAAATTTTGATCGTGCTGATTAAACGTAAAGCATCATCTTGACAGGAAAATAGGCCTTTCTTTCCGTGTCGTTGCTTCCTTTAACCCGCAAAATCATATACACATTTGAAATTTTTAATTTCGTGCAAGGTCACCGTTGCGTGTATAAGGTTCTATTCTAAGTTAGGATTGTGTGTATGTTGAATACAGGAAACTCGGAAGTAAAAATCGTAAGACTAGTAACAGAATATATTCTGCATTGTCATACAGTTATTTCGTTTCTAAAATTTGCTCGCATTTTTGTCGATCGTCATTTACTTGCGTATCATTTTTGTCGCTACCTATCTATTAAAGGAAATTCACGAACAAGATTGATCAGGCTTGTCTCATCTCGCGTTTATCGTTTGTCGTATTAAACAGTGTGGTGTAGACGAACAGACGAGCTTGTTGATGGGCCAAACGCGTCACATATAACTCCTACAGCCCTGGATAGGTGGGAGGCAAGGCTGGATGATATTTTCAAAGGGCGTCCTTTTGACATGCTCGATGCTGCTTTATCGGATACCGTTTCCAGGTTTCCTGTCGACATTCAGGTTAGATATCGCTAAAACGTTGAAAATATGTGGTTTTTCCTTTGTTTCGACTGCCACGTTGGACTTATTGCTTGTTTTTTCCGGACAAACTATGAGAGTGTTTGCAATCACTGAAAAAGTGCTTCTCAACTTTTGGTTGAAGAAAACTACTTTTTAGTATTTGCAAATGCCAACTTCAATTGATATGATTCTATTTCATTTAATCAAAATCTAAAAGTAGGGAGATGAATGCTTTAGATTTCTGATTCTGCCTCTGGTTTGACATTTACAAACAAAATAAGCACTTTTACAACTTTTTCACCAAACACTCTCAATTTTTATCGAGATTTAAGTGTTCCTTTTAATGCTATATGATCACAATCCAATCCTACCTTAGTTTCACATCCTTTCCGCCGTTTTTTCATTTATAGGGGCAGATAGGACAAGAATTTCCATTATTGTCGGTTAAATTCGTGTTTTGACTTATATTATTCGTTCTCTCGAATCTTTTACCAACTAATAGGAATCTTCGCCAACTGAATCTAATTAAAACACCCTATTTTTCTGCTAATGCTATTATCATTACTACATCTGAAACCGAATTATTTTTGGCAGCCATTTAAGGATATGATCGAGGGAATGAGGATGGACCTCTGGAAATCGAGATACAAAAACTTTGACGAGTTGTATCTCTACTGTTATTATGTAGCTGGGACTGTAGGATTGATGAGTGTGCCGATTATGGGCATAGACCCTGAATCCCAGGCTACAACGGAGAGTGTCTATAATGCTGCTTTGGCACTGGGGCTCGCGAATCAGTTGACGAACATACTCAGGGATGTTGGAGAAGAGTAAGTATTTAGAATTAAAAAGAGATTATGATTTTGAAGCATTATTCACATTATGCCACAAGGATTTATATTGCAATATAAATCCTTAACTTTGCGTTCACGCGAGATTTTCTGGTCGATTTTGAAATTTCTGGCGAGTTGAGGACTATATCCGAGAGTTTTTAAAGTTACAGGGTGATTTTGCCAGGTAGAATTTAAAATGGACCAATTTTGCCACACTTCTATAGTTACAGGACTAAAAATTGAATTTTACCCGAACGACGGGTTTCAGTAGGATCGTAGGTATGCTTCTACCATGTCGGGTAATATTCCGAGTTTTCACGAGTAACACCAAGAAGATGACCTTTTCACTGTCACCTTAGTTCAAGAATCTGTCTCATAATTCGAAAGTTAGTCCTAAATAATTCATATCAAAACCTCTGGGCTCGGGCTAATTTCAAAAAAACCCAAGGTTTTTGAAAATTACAAAATTCCATTTAGGTTTGATCCGTCTTATGTTTTCCTCCTTCATAAAAAAAAATTCAACCCCCTCTCACATTTATAAATGTATCACAGTTAACCCCTTAAATTTAAGACAGAATCAAACTAATGGTTTTTTGTTGTAATTTTCAAACATCTCTATATTTTTTTTGTAATTAGCCCAAACCTCGGGGTGTTTCCGTAATTATCCCTAATTCATATGCATGATATATGCACGAGCATTGTTTTTATATATGATTGTTTTGGTTTAGTGCACGTCGAGGAAGAGTGTATCTACCACAGGATGAATTAGCGCAGGCAGGGCTATCAGACGAAGACATATTTGCTGGTAAAGTAACCGATAAATGGAGAAATTTCATGAAAAAGCAAATCAAGAGGGCAAGGAAGTTCTTTGATGATGCAGAGAGTGGTGTCACAGAGCTCAGTGCAGCTAGTAGATGGCCGGTAAGTACTTTTTTTCGTTCAATTATTTGGACAAGTAGATAGAGCTCCCATAAAGCTATATATAATCGGACAACTTACAAGTGATTTTATATCACATGAAAAAACAGGACATACCGTCGATTTATAACCAACAATGAGTAGGATGTGGATGTTGTAACGTTAGAGAGGGGATATGAATTATGAAAACAGGTTAATTACAAAAATACCCTCGAGGTTTCAAAATTACAAATATACCATTGACATTTGTTTCTATTTTCAGGCTGCACCCTCAAGATGGGGTATTTGTAAACAAATACAAGCGTCAAGGTGGTGTTAGTAATAACTTAAGGGGTATTTTGTAATTTTGAAAGATAACTAGAGTTTTTCTGTAATTAGGCTAAACCTCAGGGTTTTCTTTTGTCATTTAAAATGAAAAAATAGCTCACCTGCAGTAACCATTAAGCGAAAGTTCTGTGATTAAATTATGTAACTCAATTTTTGGGATAATTACGAAAATTACCCCTTTGGTTTCAGTTAATTACAAAAAAACTCCACATGTTTTGAAAATTACAAAAATCCTGGAGATTTGATTCTGTATTACACTTTAGACCCTTCATAAGCAAAAACATTTCAAACACCGCCCTTACATTTGTGAAAATATTGCAATTACCCCTTACATCTAACACATAAACTAACCTCAAGGGGATTTTTGTAATTTTCAAACATCTCTTGTTTTTTTTGCAATTAACCGAAACCTCAGGGGTAGATTTTGTAATTATCAATAAATTTTGGCAATATAGTTTTTAAGACAATCTACACTGAAGTTGTAACCACAACAAATTTTGTAAATGGATGATCATTTATATTGTTATGTGTGTTGCAGGTGTGGGCGGCATTAGTTCTGTATCGACAAATACTGGACGAGATAGAAGCAAACGACTACAACAACTTCACAAGGAGAGCGTACGTTAGCAAACCGAAGAAGTTTATATCTTTGCCAATTGCCTATGCAAAGGCTCTTGTTCCTCCATCATCTAGAACCTCAAACCCTCTTGTAAAGGCAGGATGAACACAACCATTAACGTTGTTAAATCATAATTACTGAGTGTTACAGTTGAGAAGGAAAAAAAAACCAGATACTCTGTATATCAGAAAATTGTTCAATGTGGTGAAATTCAATAAAGAAGTTACCTTATTATTGGCCTTTTTTTTTTTTTTTTTTTAAACTTAAAAATGGAAATGAGATTGTGTATCGATGGATGATTGTTTGTTGTAGTTCTCCGTTGATATTTATTTTTGGGATAATTACAAAAAGCCCCTAAGGTTTGGGCTTACAAAAAAAGCCCTTGAGGCTTGACTGTCTCTTAAAATTTAAGGGGGTAAATGTAATATTTTGATAAAAGTATGGGGTGTTTTGAAATATTTTTGCATATGAATGGAGGAATGTAAGACATATCAAATCTAAAAGGAGTTTTGTAATTTCCGAAAATCTCAGGGTGTTTTTGTAATTAGCCCGAACTTCAGGGTTTTTTATTGTAATTATCCTTTACTTTTTGAACCCAACAATGGGACTGGTTGATACATTCAGCCCCATAATATGAAACCTCGTCTGAATTGAGAATAATTGGAATGGACCTCCATAAAATGGGCGAAATTTTGAAATTAATATAATATATAATAGGGATAATTACATAAAAAAAACCTTAGGTTTGGGTTAATTACAAAAAAAACTCACAGATACTTGAAAATTACAAAAAAAAAACCCTTACGGTTTGATTTACTTACATCTTCCCCTTCATAAAAAAAATATTTCAAAAAACTACCATGATACCCATTAAATTTAAGACAAAATCAAACGATTTTTTTTTTTGTAATTAGCCCAAACTTTGGTGTTTTTCTTTGTAATTATCCCTATATAATATATAATACAAACACCCCTTGGTCCTTGAGGTTTATTTTTATTTGACAAGCGAGTACCTCTTCTTGCGTGTGCAATTTATAAAATGAAAACACATACCAAAATGATATTTGTAATTATGAAAGAAAACTGAGTAATTTTTTAGTGAAAGTAAAATGTATTAAAATAGTCAAAATCAAAGGATATTTACAACTTTAATCTCCTAAGATCTTATAATTATTATTTTTTTAAAAACCATAACGAACACTTTAGGGGAGCTTATGAACTCTCAAATATTTTATAGATATTTTGAAGAGTTTATAAGCTCAAGAAACACCATCTAAATTCTTTGCGAATTTGTTCCAATGCCATTTTAGAAGAAACTTATTATCTAATTTCTTGATGAAAGTGACAGTTCTGGTAAGGAAAGGTAGTTATAACTTATAGTCAACTTTGCATAAAAGCCAAAAATTTAGGTAATGGTAATGTAGATGCATTGATTTTGCTTTGAACAACTTTTGCAATGCAATGAATTTGGGAAATGTCGACGCTACATCGACTAGCCCACGAATTTGGATGCGTAAGATTTTATTAATTATAGAATATATGAGCATTGAATCCATTAAGAAAAAAACCAAAAAGTTTACTGATTCTACACAAAGAACTAATAGTAATAGACACCTTAAAATAAACACTTAAACGACCTCATACTAAATTTTCATTTAATGGCTCCAACTAAAATGTCTTAACAAGAATCTCTACTTCTAAAAATAAATAAATTTTTAAGTACATATCCTGAGAGCAAGAATAATAAAAATCGAACATGAGACATTTATTACTGGCAGAGTCTTAACCCTCAACCAATATCCGATTCCTAAATAACTTTTCTCTTTATATTGTTTGGATAGTTGTTTTCTTTCTTTCCTTCTACTTTCCACAAGATATGTAGTTGATTTCATTCTTTCTTTCTTTCTTTTTCTTTTTTTTTTTTACTGGTTCCAATCAATAGGCTTAAAATTTCCATGGCAATATTGTATAGTATATAATAAAGATAAATAAGATGGATCATTAACATAAACTCTACTTAATTAATTATAATTTTCAAGTCCTCATCACAATTTTGACTTTCTATTGAGTATTGACTATAAGGTTTTCCCAAAAGTTAGGTATGGTATGCACAAAGAGATGTTATCACGTGACAACCACCAGGAATAAAATGTGAAAGATAAGTGGATGAAAAAGATACAACACTATAACATTCAAATATATACCTTTTAAAAAATAACACACAATAATTAGATAAGAACTGAAAAATAAGTTTGATAGATTTTCATAACTTTGCTCTTAAAAAACAGTGTTTAAAAATCAAGGTTAATCACACCATCCACAATTATTCTCAATTTCTCATTCACCTACTTTATGAATTAACAATTATTCCACAAAATTATGTTATACTATTTACGAATTCACCTAATTTAGGGATTATTAAAGGTTTGTTTTTATCATCAACCAATACGAGATTTATTCGATTCATAATCCTGGAGAAGTACTCAAATGCATAATTATCGTAGATTTATTATAGATATATAAAATTTCACACTCAATCACACGATCGGACATGTATTGTATGCGGATCTATGATGATCTTCTACACCAAGTGTATTCCTTCAGGAATAACATCTGCAATACCTCCAATCCGATACTAATTTATGGTTCGAGATTATTGCCCCTAGTCAAGAAAAAAAAAAGAAAATCATCTTTATTAATTTATGAATACTCCAAAACATATTTATGTAAAAACTACAAGTTTATGTTTTAGCAAACAAAAAATTCGCCATTTTTTCAAAAAAAATCAAATTTAATGCTACCATCTAACTTTCTTATCAATTAAGGACACAACCCTACAACAAACAAGGGAGTACCACTAGTCCATCCATGCTACCTACCAACATATATCAAGTTTATGAAAAAGTTGTATATAAATATTCCCAAGTTTATAAGCTAAGGTATTGGGGCAAAAATGGTGGTTAAAGTGTATGGTGCAGCTTATGCATCGTGCCCACAAAGGGCTTTAGTTTGTCTTGTGGGAGTTAGGTATGGAATTTGAGCTCATACCTATGGACCTTGAATTAGGAGAACAGAAAAAAACAGATTTCCTACTAAGACAGGTTTGTCTTTATTTTTTTGTTTAATTTTATGCTATTTTAAAATTAGTACTCCACATTATTTATAATTTTAAAAACCTATATCGGTTTATGTAATTATAATATCAATGTTAGGAAACGCACATTATGATCCAAGTGTTTTCTAGCACTATAGGTTGCGATTGGATATACTTTTGTTTTGGATTTTTTTTTGCTAAAGAATAGTGTGAAAAAATCTGTTACGGAGAATAAAAACCTTTTCTTATGAAATAAAAATGTAATATGAAAATGATGTGATACAGAAATGATAAAATAATAATTGGATATAATTGATAATTAAAAGTATGTGAGTGATTGGATAGAAAATTTATGAAAAAAAGTATAATAATAATTTGATTTTTTGGAAAGTATTGATGCAAGAAAAATGAGAGTGGTGACTTGAGTAGTGTATTTTTTGGAAATTTTGGTAGACACCTCACATTTTTGAGTTAAAAATTTTCTCTAGCGGAACAAAAATGGGGGATTTTTATAGGCGGTCGCAACAACTTTTCGTCCACCCTCCTTTTTTTGAATATATGGATCAACATTGAAGTTTGTTCTATGTACAGCATTACGCAAAATTTTAATTATATAGGTGTTATATGTTTTAACAACATTTATATGTTTTATATCTTGTAACTTTAAAATTAATTTACTAATTCCATATAATATGCAGCCCTTTGGACAAGTTCCTGCAATAGAGGATGGTGATTTCAGGCTATTTGGTAATGACTAATTATAATTTTATGTATCATTCTATAATGTTCCTATTTTTAAAAAACTTCATCAATAATTAATTCCTTAATATTTTTTTTTTCCATTTATTTTATTGAATGGCAGAATCCAGGGCAATAATCAGGTACTACGCAGCAAAATGTGCAAGTGATGGTGGAATAAACCTTTTGGGAAACACATTGGAAGAAAAAGCCTTAGTGGATCAATGGCTGGAAGTAGAAGTCAACAATTACAATCCACTAATTTACACTATGGTCCTCCAACTCTTGATATTGCCCAGGAAGGGCCTAGTGGGCGACATGGAATTAGTCCGGGATTGCAAGGGCAAATTGGAGAAAGTGCTCGACGTGTACGAGGAAAGGTTGTCTAAGAGCAAGTATTTGGCTGGAGAGAGGTACACCATAGCTGATCTGAGCCACTTGTCCAACACAAGGTTTCTGATGGAAGAAGGGGAAATGGAGGATTTGATCAAACGGAGGAAAAATGTGTACATTTGGTGGATGGGTATTTCTAGCCGTCCATCTTGGAAGAAAGTCATGGAGCTTCAACATTGATCGGGTCGGGTCGACTTGGAATTTCGAGAAAATTCTACGTGACACTAGCTCAATGTAATTTAAATTGAAGCATTTGAGATTTATATGTTTGAGAAATAAGAAAAAATGTTTATCGTTTGATGGTTTATTCCATGTTATATTTGGAGGAATACTTTAAGTGCACAATAATCGTAGATTTATTAGGAATGTGTAAATATTGACATAATATGATAAAATCCAACATGTATTGTGTGCAGAATCATAGATCTACTACGGTAGAAATACATGACAACCATGTTTAGGATTGCCCAAGTATTCCTAGCCCCTAGGTAATAAAATTCAAATTTTCATATATATATATATATATATATATGTGTGTGTTATATCTACAAGAAGTCTATTTTGTGTAGATTAATGAGCCCCCTAATAATATCGTAAGATAAAAGAAAAGGGTGGAGGCCCAAAACGGATACTGAAGCAACCACCTTTAGAGGGCTGTCTAAACAAATACATGGATCATAAGCAAGGTATTCTCTCTATAAAGTCCCATAACCATAATTATTCATTCAAAAAACCTGTTTTCTTTTTTCTGAAATTTAATATTTTTTTTTTGGGTTTAAGAGAATTTGGTTAAGCTTTGAAAAACGAGTAAACAACTACAAAATGAACGAAAAAATTGTATCAATCACGTGATTAATTATGTTTGATCTGACCATATTTAGATTGAAATTGTTCTCAATTACAAGAGATTGGATTTTAACGTTTACTTGAATTTTTTTTTTTAATAAGTTGAGAGTGCCGGTTGGAGGGGAGGGGATAAATTTCACAGAAACTGAAAAATACTGGATTCGAGCCTCGTTTAACACTCTTACAAAGAGTGAGCGATACCACTTGAAAATACTTAATATTTGAACAATTCATTATTTTTTGATTTATTGCAGATTTGATCGTTAGGGGGTATAGTTCCAGGCACATCCAGGAAACATTTAATTGTTTGTTCGTGTTAGAGGCATAGGCATATGGATCCATTTATAAGAAAATCATCATTCATAGGAGTTAGCCACACATTCACGAAATTGACCACATATATAATTCACTTCAACTATTGTGGTTTGTCTACTGGCCACGGGTTCTATTCACAATGATGTAGTTCAGATTCGAGTACTTGTAATAACGGGGCCGAATTTATTATAAAAAATAAAAATGTAATTAACACTTCATGAGATTTTGGATGTGAACAATCAATCCGATTCTGACAAAGAGTGATAATCAAATGGTAACATGTTAATTCGTTTACACCCTTATTTCTTTTTAACAAAAACCAAATAATTAATATTATATTGATCATTAGTTAGATTGGTTAATGATCAAAATCCCTATCACAATTAAAAGGACATTAAAACTTTTGGTCATGTATGTGTTCAAGTGTTGAATCAAAGAAAGTTTTGTGCTTCATATAAAACGACAACTTCCATCAATCTGCTACTCGAATTATGTCTCTTTATGCAATATGATCAACCAAAGTAAATGAACCCGGTTTTATTGATATCCATAATTTGAAAACGAGTTGATCCATATTTTGATTTTATGTGAAGGGTGGTTAATTTTAAAAATCTAGAACTTTCAAATTGAAAGTCATCGAAGCTTCTTTATTTGTGGATTGATATGCTTTCCCTTTTCCTATGTAATATTAAATATTGGGATAATTACAAAAACACCCCTAAGGTTTGAGCTAATTACAAAAACACCGAGTTCTTTGAAAATTACAAAAATTTCCTTGAAGCCAGATTTGATTCCATCTTACATTTTCCGCGGTGATTTTCGAAAATATTTCGAGAAAACCCTGACATTTACAAAAATATTACATTTACCCCCTTAAATTTAAGACAAAACGAAACCTAAAGGTGTTTTTTTGTAATTTTGAAACATATCTGGGATTTTTTTGTAATTAGCCCAAATTAACCTCAGGGGTGTTTTTGCAATTATCCCTTACATATAAGATTATAGTTAGACAAAGGACTTTTCATACAAGTTTTAGATGAGGATAGATGTTGAAATAATTTAAATATTAGATATATATATATATATATATATTCCATTATGAATAAGATAATAGCTAGAGTTTTTAGATTAGTTTGTTAATATTTATTTTTCTTTTAGATTAGATTAAAATTATACAATTTGTTTTACATACAAGTGTTGGTAGCTACAATTCTTTGTCGAGTATCTTTGCATCATCTTATCTTACTTTGATTAAAATTAAAAAAAAACATAAACGGGATTACTAATTAAATATTACACTTCTAAAATAAAAGACATCAAATTTATATCTCTATTGTTGTCTGAATAGATTCCAAACTTAAAAGTTTTCTGTCGAATATAAAAACATTGGTATATGACAAGATTGATCTATTTCAATTTCAATTGGAGACTACTTTCATAATTAATAAAAGATAGAAATTAATTCTTATGTGACCTATAAAGATTGTATTGCTTAACAAAATTCCCAGACTTGAAAAAAATTTGTGTTCAACAATATTCACATATTTGTCAACATATATATTATGGTCCATATATGGAAATTGAAAGAAACCTGATTACTCCATTAACATGTTTCGTGTTATAATTGTTTTTAGGGATAATTAAAAAAACTCCCTGAGGTTCAGACTAATTACAAATTAATTTTTTGAAAACTACAAAAAGCCCTTTGAGTTATGATTAAATCTTACATTTCCTCCTTCATAAATCATAAGCAAAAAGCATTTCAAAAAATCCCCTGATATTTTTAAAATATTACATTACCCTTTTAAATTTAATTAAGACAAAATCAAATATGAGGGGACTTTTTGTAATTTTAAAGCATGTATAAGATTTTTTGTAATTAGGCCAAACCTTAGGGGGTCTTTGTAATTATCCCTTGTTTTTTTAAACTTTTTTACCCTTTATTAATTCCCTTTTTGTCATTAATTTGATCAAGGCACCAAGAAAGTACATACTGATTTTGTACAAATTGGCAATTTGGGATTTGGGAATGGAAGGCAACATATAGTACAACACATGTTATTAATGTTTAAATGGAGTTCTTAGAACCACATTTTCACTAGTACTATAATAATTAATATTGATCACTAGTACTATGATGCATGTGCATATGTTGCGTTTTTGTGCAACAATATTTATTTGGAAGAAATCAAGGATAAGTTTTTGACATTTATGTAAATAAAACGAGTTTTGCATGCATTATTTTAAAATAGGTTTATTTTTATTTGATTTTCTTGGTACTTTGACATGAAATTGTAGAACTTTCATTCGTAATTGAAACTTGCTGATGTGTTGCTTATGCATTCTCGCAAAAAAATAAAAATAAAAAATAAAAAATTAAAATTTGTGCTTTCTAGAATGATGTTAAGATTTATACGTAGCTTAAGTGGTATCGCTTACCCATTGTAATTAAGGGTATTGACTAGGGTTCGTGTGAAGCCCTCGATTTTTATTCGAACATGTACTTATATCACGTATCGTCTTTGTACTATTTGACAATTCTACCGCGTCGCTTTGACGGGTAAATATTAATGATAAATACATTTCATCTTTAATTTCTCTTATTTATTTCTTGTGATCATAATCATTTATTAATTTTATTTCACATTTATGATCACTTGGTTGATCATCATTATTATTACTTGTGTATTTTTTTTTAGTCACCTTAGAATTTTAGGAGACTATTTATTTTAGAGATTTATACCTTATAGAATTAAGAATTCGATTAGATTAAGTGATCATGAGACTTATAAGTGATCAAGCAAATCACTAGTTATTTTGGAGATTGATATTATTCACCTATTATCATCAATTTTGGGACATAAAAACAAAATATGGAAATGCCACAAATACCCCTTAAGGGACGGCCATGATGGGTATTTTTAGTGTAGAAATATCTCCCAACTCTTGTACACATACACCTTATGTATTCATCTTGTGTATTAATACACCATTAATTCAAATCTTATACACAATACCTTATACACCAATTCTTTATTATAAACTTACCCAACATGTTGGAGGCTTCCCAACATTCCATGCCAACATCCTCCTCAATCCTTCAATTTCATCCTCCCATGCAAGACCACACCTTGACACGAGGTCCTCGTCTCCTCATGCAAGCTACACCTTTCAAGCCTGGAACAAAACAAAATTTGTCTCCCTCCCCTCTCTCATTGTGAACGGCCAAGGGGCCATTTTGATGATAAAAATTGTTCAAAATATCATTTTTATCGAACTCATTCATCATTCAAGCATTTTCTCCAACTTCTCTCTAAAAATCATTCACATCTTCAAATCTTCAAACATAAGTTCTTCATATCTTCAAACATACCTTCTTCTTCATATCTCCAAACACTTAACCAAAATTTCAAGAACCCCTCTTCTACTTACAATAAATTCAACACCCCTTCAACAAGTAAGTAAAATTTCTTTTTCAATCCATTTTTGATATCACCTAACTTATCTCTTTCACCTTCTAATTTAAGTTTGATTTTGATTTTTGAGGTTTACATAGAAGACTTGGAAGATCTTAAGAGCACTTACCATCACCTTGAAGAGGACTTCTATGTTAGATAAATGTTTTTATCAAGATTTTGATGATTTTGTTTTAATAAGTTTTTATACCAAAACAAT
The DNA here is from genome assembly GCA_016081115.2 of Rehmannia glutinosa. NCBI lineage: Eukaryota > Viridiplantae > Streptophyta > Magnoliopsida > Lamiales > Orobanchaceae > Rehmannia > Rehmannia glutinosa. The sequence continues at coordinate 83,858,515 of CM071930.1, read as the reverse complement.
ATTTTTATATGTTGTCCAAATACTCCTAAATGATTTAAAATATTTTTACTAATTTTTTGGAGTATTTCTTAGAGTTTTTAATTTGATAAATATTGTACAAAATTGAAAAGCAAATCTTGTTGTCACAGATTACAACAATTGGAATTTTTCTTTGTCAAAAATAACATAGAGCGACCAGGTTGCCTGTTGAAGATTTCGACCATTTAAAAAAAAATAGTGCGATCCGGGTAGGGGTTGCGGTCTGCGACCGGTCGGAGGGGTCGGCCGTCGCCCGAGGGTGCGACCGTCGCCTGAATGCGACCGGTCGGCCCTCCCTGGACCGATCCCCTCCCCTTTTTTTCAAACCCGCATGTTCTGCTTTCGAGTTTCTTATCTTGGTCTGGCGACCACTTTGGGCGGCCTGTCGACTCCTTTTGAAATGTTGTCCGATTTTTTCAAAAAATAAACTTCAAGAAATACTCCAAAAAATTAGTAAAAACATTTTAAATCATTTGGGAGTATTTAGACAACATTTATACACATAGTTTTACCAATTTAAACAAAACCATCAAAAGTGTTGTCCAATATTTATCAAATTAAAAACTCTAAGAAATACTCCAAAAATTAGTAAAAACATTTTAAATCATTTAGAAGTATTTGGACAACATATAAAAACATTGTTTTGGTATAAAAACTTATTAAAACAAAATCATCAAAATCTTGATAAAAACATTTATCTAACAAAGTCCCCTTTTTTATGATTACAAACCAAAACAATTTTAGAAGGTCGATTTTAAAACAAAAACAAATTTTCCAGTCTTATAACAACAATCAATTACAAGCAAGATTCATCATAAGTACAAGCACACAAGGATAGGAGCAAAGATTTTTCAAAATCATTTTTGCACAAGCTCCCCTATCAATATGCATATCAAGAACAAGTACACAAAGCAACAACTAAAAGCTAAAAGTTTAGCTATCACAACTTAAGCTTGAATTCCATGAGCTTATAAGTTCCCCTGTCACAAAACATCATTAGTCAAGCTTAAAAGTCCACAATACATCAAATAGACTAAGCAATATTCACAAACATGGCTTTTAAGAGCCCTAGCTTATAGCTTTTCTTGCGAGCTTATTTTCGCTTCTTTGAGCGTATGAGCGTTTTCATGTTTCTCCCCCTTTGGAATAATCAAAAGAATGTTAGCACGATAAAAACATCATAGATTCATATCAAAGTGCGCAAATTTATCGATTTATCGAACTTTTTGAAAATAAAGCTTAAATACCAAATAAAAGGAAAAATTGATCAATTGACTTGCAAAATTTCATTTGATTGATAAAACATGATCTCTATATACTTATAAGACTTTTCAAAAACAAAGAGAGTAGTGTCAACTTTACCTCTTGTAAAACCATTTTGCAAAAGAAAAGAGCTAAGTCTATCATACCATACATGGGGTGCTTGTTTCAATACAAGGCCTTTTAAGTCTATAAACATCATTAGGCCTAGAAAAATTTTCAAACCCCGAGGTTGTTTTACATAGACTTCTTCTTGAATAATACCATTTAAAAATGCGGATTTTACATCCATTTGGTAAAGCTTGAAATTTTTAAAACAAGAATAGGCAAGTAAAATACGAATAGCTTCTAAACGTGCTACGGTGCAAATGTTTCATCATAATCAATACCTTCTTCTTGACAATAACCTTGAGCTACTAACCTTGCTTTGTTTGAACAATATTGCCTTGGTCATCGAGCTTATTCCAAATACCCATTTTGTACCAATAATGGTTTGAGATGGAGGACAAGGTACTAATTCCCATACATCATTCCTTTCAAATTGATTCAACTCCTCTTGCATTTCTAAAAACCAATCCTCATCTTCAATAGTTTCCTTAGCATTTTTAGGCTCTTTTTGAGATATAAGAGCTTTCTCGGCAAATTTTCCTCGAGTCATTACTTTATCAAGGGGATCACCAATAATAAGATCTTTTGGGTGATCTCCTTAAATTTCAATGCTACGGGAAGATTCAAGTATCACCTTTATCTTCCGAGGAACACACAGCTTGAAGGTTGATCATTTTGAGTTTCATCTTGAACAATGGTTTCAACGATATCCTCTTTATCATTTTCATCATTGGGTATCCTTTCAACACCCGGCTTCATTGAATTTGACATGGATAAATTCTTCAACAACCCCACTAGTCTTATTATAAACCCGATATGTTTTGCTCTTGATTGAATACCCCCATAAATATTCCTTCATCGGCCTTAGGATCAAGTTTGTCTAATTGATCCTTAGTATTCAAAATAAAACATTTACATCCAAATATTTTGAAATAACTAATATTTGGAGTTCTTCCTTTCCAAAGCTCATATGGAGTTTTATTCATTTTAGGACGAATATAAACTCGATTAATGACATAGCAAAAGCGGTACTTACGGCTTCGGCCCAAAAATATTTTGGAAGTGAAAATTCATTGAGCATGGACCGACTCATTTCTTGAAGTGTCCGATTCTTCCTTTCGCTTTCTCCATTTTGTTGAGGTGTCATTGGAGCCGAAAAATTATGACTATATCCCTTGGTTTCACAAAAGACTCTAAATTCGCCGTCAAATTCTCCATCTCGATCACTTGAATAGACTTAATAGTATCTTCCTTTTCATTTTCAATAAGTCTACACAACTTAACAAACTCATTAACGCATCACTTTTATTTGTAAGGAATAATGCCCAAGTATATCTAGAAAAATCATCAACTATAACAAAAGTGTAATGTTTTCCACTTAGACTTGCCGTACCAATATCCCCATACAAATCAAGATGAAGCATTTGTAGGGGTTTGGTAGTGAAAATTTCATTTTTGGGCTTAAAACTACTCTTAACTAATTTGTTCTTTTGACAAGTGTCACATAAGCCAAGATTTTCAAAATTCAATTTGGGTAGTCCTTTTACATGTTGGTTTTTGTAAATAGTTTGCAAATTTTTGTATCCAACATGTCCAAGTCGTCTATGCCATAAACTAGTTAAATCATTATTGGCGACAAGAGAAGAAACATTTTGACTAACCAAATCACTTGTACAAATTTGTAAAGATTGCCTTTTCTAATTGCTTCACAAATAATTTTATCATTTTTGGAAATAAGGCATTTTTCTTTATTAAAAACAACATTATAATTTGAATCACAAAGTTGGCTAACACTTATCAAATTGAACTTAAGCCCTTCTACTAAAAGTACATTACTAAGAGAGAAAGAAGTGTTACCAATTTTTCCATTTCCAAGAATTCTTCATTTGCCATTCTTGAACATGACCATACCCTCTTCTTGGAGCTTAATGTTGGTAAAAAGTTCTCTCTTTCCTGGTCAAATGGCGTGAACATCCGCTGTCCACGAGCCATTTTGAATCTTCCATTGTTGTTATAGCCCCTATAACCTACAAAGGAATTATTTTTAGGTACCCTATAATTTTGGGGTCCATGGGGTTAGCACTTGAGACCTTTAGGTCTCCAATAATAGCTAAAATTATTCTTCAATTTACAATTGCTAGCATAGTGTCCATTCTTACCACAATAAAAACAAGTAATAATACGAGGACTACTAGCACGTACAAAGGTTGGACCTTGGTTTTTCTTAAAAGCATTTTGAAAAGGTTTATAACCAAGTCCTAATTTAGAATGCTCACCTCTTTGTGCATCTAAAATTTTTGTGACTTTATCCGTACTTAAATTGAATCGATGCACATCCTTTTTCAAATTTTCAATATCATTTGTGAGCGTTTGTTTTTCGGTTTCAAGAGTACGGACCATAGTAAGAGTAATAGCATGAGCTTTATCAAGAGAGTCATAAGTAAATAATTTATCCTTTTCTATTTTAAGCTCTTTATGCTCCTTTTTCAAATTCTTGTATTTAACAATCAAATTTTGAAACTCATTTTGCAATTCATCAAAATCACATTGTAATTCATCAACTAGGGAAGAAGATGAAGCATTAGAGCGTACCTCGGTATTTTCATCGTCTATGGCCATAAGACCATGTTCGGATTCTCCTTCCTCGTCGGTTGTTTCAAGTAATTCATCCCAAGTTTTGACGTCCGCATTTAACGCCTTCTTTTTCGGACAAGGCTTTTTCTTCTTTTGTTCCTCTTCCGCTAATTTTGGGCAATCGGCTATGTAGTGCCCATTTTCCGCATCTGAAGCAAGAATTGTCTCTTGGCTTTCTTGCTTTATTTTTGTTTACAAATTTTGCAAATTTTCTAACAAGAGCGCCGTTTCTTCATCATCCTCATCACTAGCATAAAAACATTATTAGAAGAAGATGCTAAGCCTTTAATAATATTTTGCGTGCCCGGTTTAGAGGTGGATGGTTGAGAATTTTTCCTCTCCTTGAGATATACTTCCTAAATAAGGAGGTTCCCAATGAGCTCATCAAACTTGAGTGTCTCAAGATTTTGAGCTTAAAGTGTGATTGCCGTCACCTTTTCGGACCATGAGCCGGGAAGGGCATTTAAGACTTTGGTCACCTTATCCTCTTCGAGATGACCTTTCCAAGAGCCACAAGAGGATTGACAATGTTGTCAAGCCTTTCCACCATTTTTGAAATGCTTTCACCATCATGCATATTGAAATTTTCAAAGTCTTTCACAAGCATTGTTTTCTTGCTTGCTTCACTTTCTTTGTGCCCTCATAGATGGTTTCTAATTTTTCCAAACTTCATGTGCCGACCGTATGCCTCTTATGCGATTATATTCGGTGGCGGTAAGAGAGCAATGTAAAATATTTAAGGCCTTACCGTTTAGAGAAAAGCCTTCTTGTCATTTTCATCATACTCCTTGAATGGCTTGGGAGTCGTGGTACCATCCTCCAATTTTGTTGTTGGTTGAGCAACTCCTTCAATGACCACATTCCAAATATCAAATCCGCATCCTTGTAGAAAGCACTCCATGCGGTCTTTCCAAAATGCGTAGTTGTTGGCGTCGAATAGTGGTGGCTTGTTGGTGGAGGCGCCCGTAGTGAGATAAGCTTCATTTGTAGCCATGGATCTTTCCTCTTTACTCGAACGAGCTTAGCCAAAGAGTTTGGCTCTGATACCACTTGTTAGTCCAAGTGGCTACGATAATCTAGAGGGGGTGAATAGATTATCCCGATTTTTCACAAATCACCCTCTTTTTCGAATCAACAAGTAAATGACAAGAATGTAAATGCGGAAATTAAACAACACTCGTTGATTTAAAGAGGTTCAACCCACCTAGGGCCTAATCCTCTATCACCCCAAAGTATCTCGGGGATGGATTTCAAAAAGAAAAAAGATTTTATTAATTACCACAATTAATACAACACCTTGAGGATCACCACAATCCTCTTACAACACCTTCAAGGAGATTACCACAATCTTCCTTCACAATAAGTGAAGATAGATGAGCCTATGTTGGGAGCCTATGTTGGTGAAACTTCCTATAAATAGAGGATGAATTGAAGACACAAGACACAACACATACAAGCAAGAATTGAAGTGAAATTTGTGTGATTTTGGCAAAGGGACGAAAAATGGCCAAAATAAGTTAAAATGAAGAATCTTTGAAAGACAGACGGTTTTAATCAATTTTTAGCTTAGGGCGACCGGTCGATGTTGAGGGCGACTGGTTGCCCTCAACCCTTTCAGCCCAATGTCATCGGTTTTTCCAAAATCCAAATTTTCAACCCAAAATCCTGTAAGTCAGCGGCTACGATAATCTAGAGGGGGTGAATAGATTATCTCCATCTTTTCGATTTCGCCCTCTTTTTTTTAACCAAAAGCTCAAAGACAATAATAAAGGTGCGGAATGTAAACAACACACGCGTCGATTTAAAGAGGTTCAACCCACCTAGGCCTAATCCTCTACCACCCCAAGATATCCTGGGATGGATTTTGAAAAGAAAAAGAATTTTATTAATTACCAAAATTAATACAAATTCAACTTACAACAACTTGAAGAGCACCACACTCTTCTTCAACACCACCTTTGGAGATTACCACAATCTCCCTTTGAAGATTACCACAATCTTCCTTCAACGGCACCTTGTGAAGATTACCACAATCTTCAACCTTGAAGAATACCAAATTCTTCAACACCTCAATAAGAAGATTACCACAATCTTCTTCACCTATCACCTAGATCATCCAAGTATGTTCTTACCACAAGAACACTCACAAGGATATCTTGTGTTTGAATGATAACCAAAAATCAAGATTACAACTCAATAATGAATAATACAATTTGAGTGCGAAGTGTAATCAAGAAAAGCCTAGACCTCAAAGATGTGAAAGTGATAAGCTAGGCAATTTTACAACAAGAAAAATAACAATGAAAGACCAAGTGTTTGCTTGAAGTGTATCTTGTTGTGTTGTATCTCAATTGTTATTTTTGGTTGCTCCAAAACTTCCTCTATTTATAGGAGATGATTGATCAAGCATAGGCTCCTCTTGGGGATTGAAAATCTACAGAAAAATATAATTAAAATCAAGAATATAGTCTGTTAGAAATCAATCCCACAATTTAAGGAAATGTGTCTGTTGTCAAACGGTCATATTTTTGATGTCAATACACGGCGGCGACGCCGTTATGCGAAATAGACGTTAGAAGAATACACAGCAAAAAATAACACAGGCGGCCGGCCGACGTATACCTCGACCGGTCGACCATCACCCCAACCGGTCCCCTTCATGGATTTTGCAAAGATCAAGTGTTACATTTTGAGAGATACGCCCGTGCCGGTCGGCCGACAGTCGACCGGTCGACGTCACCGGCCGACGCCCAGTCGGCCGTCGTGACCCGGTCGGTTTCTCTACCGTCTCATTTCTGTTCCAAAAAAACATCTTCAGTGCGGGTTGCCCTATAGAAGCGGCCGGTCGACCACGAGATGAAATGTTGTCCAATTTTTATCGAAAATAAAACTCAAGAAATACTCCAAAATATAGTAAAAACATTTTAAACCGATCGAGTATTTAGACAACATTTAGGGACCTGTTAGGAGTAAAAACTCATTGATATAAAATCAATAAAAGTGTTGTCCATTATTAACAAAAATAAACTTGAGGAAATACTCCTAGGAAAATATTGAAACCATTTTAAATCATTTAGGAGTATTTGGACAACCTTTAAAAACATTGTTTTGGTGATAAAATAAAATCATCAAAATTAAGATAAAAACATGTATCAAACAAATCCGACTTTTCGCCCTAAGTTTTAAAAACGTGCAAAATGCAAGCGTAAGCCTCATTCAATATGCATTATGCCTAACCGAGCTCGTATTGACGCAAAAGTCTCGGAAGATAGCGGTTTTGTAAAAATATCTGCTAATTGATCTTGAGATGGTACAAAAGATATCTCAATTTTTCGTTTTGAGACACAATCCCTTAGAAAATGATGTCGAATCTCAATATGTTTAGTACGGTTATGATGAACCGGGTTTTGAGCAATATTTATAGCGGATATGTTATCACAAAAGATAGGAACATTTTCAAAAGAACATTTATAATCCGCTAAAGTTTGTTTCATCCAAAAGTTGAGTACAACAAAATCTGCGGAAATATATTCGGGCTTCGGCCGTTGAAAGTGAAACACAATTTTGCTTCTTTGAAAACCAAGATACTAGGCAATCGCTTAAAAATTGACATGATCCGAAGTACTTTTCCGATCATCAATATTTCCCGCATAGTCCGAATCACTATAACCTTTAAGAGAAGAATTTTAATTCTTTGGATAAAATAAACCATATTGAATAGTGCCTTTCAAATATCGAAAAATCCTTTTAACGACACTTAAATGAAATTCTTTGGGATTGCTTTGAAAACGAGCGCATAGGCATACGACATGAAGAATGTCCGGTCTACTTGCGGTTAAATAAAGTAAACTACCAATCATACCTCTATATTTGGATTCATCAACCGACTTGCCTTTTTCATCTTTGTCAATCTTGACATTTGTTGCCATTAGGGTAGAGATCGCTTCCTTCTTCAATGCCAAATTTCTTCAAAAGTTCCTTTGTATATTTTGATTGAGAAATATAAATTCCTTCTTGGCATTGCTTAATTTGAAGTCCAAGGAAGAAGTTGAGCTCCCCATCATGCTCATTTCAAATTCACCTTGCATTAACTTAAAAATTTCTTGCACAAGGATTCATTAGTAGCACCAAAAATAATATCATCAACATAAATTTGCACTAATAAGCAATCTTGCCCTTTTTCAAAAACAAAGAGTAGTGTCAAACTTTACCTCTTGTAAAACCATTTTGCAAAAGAAAAGAGCTAAGTCTATCATACCATGCACGGGTGCTTGTTTCAAACCATACAAGGCCTTTTAAGTCTATAAACATCATTAGGCCTAGAAAAATTTTCAAACCCCGGAGGTTGTTTTACATAGACTTCTTCTTGAATAATACCATTTAAAAATGCGGATTTTACATCCATTTGGTAAAGCTTGAAATTTTTAAAACAAGAATAGGCAAGTAAAATACGAATAGCTTCTAAACGTGCTACGGTGCAAATGTTTCATCATAATCAATACCTTCTTCTTGACAATAACCTTGAGCTACTAACCTTGCTTTGTTTGAACAATATTGCCTTGGTCATCGAGCTTGTTCCGAAATACCCATTTTGTACCAATAATGGTTTGAGATGGAGGACAAGGTACTAATTCCCATACATCATTCCTTTCAAATTGATTCAACTCCTCTTGCATTTCTAAAAACCAATCCTCATCTTCAATAGCTTCGTTAGCATTTTTAGGCTCTTTTTGAGATATAAGAGCTTTCTCGGCAAATTTTCCTCAAGTCATTACTTTATCAAGGGGATCACCAATAATAAGATCTTTTGGGTGATCTCCTTAAATTTCAATGCTACGGGAAGATTCAAGTATCACCTTTATCTTCTTGAGGAACACTTGAGCTTGAAGGTTGATCATTTTGAGTTTCATCTTGAACAATGGTTTCAACGATATCCTCTTCATCACTTTCATCATTGGGTATCCTTTCAACACCCGAAGCTTCATTGAATTTGACATGGATAGATTCTTCAACAACCCCACTAGTCTTATTATAAACCCGATATACTTTGCGCTTGATTGAATACCCCATAAATATTCCTTCATCGGCCTTAGGATCAAGTTTGTCTAAATGATCCTTAGTATTCAAAATAAAACATTTACATCCAAATATTTTGAAATAACTAATATTTGGAGTTCTTCCTTTCCAAAGCTCATATGGAGTTTTATTCATTTTAGGACGAATATAAACTCGATTAATGACATAGCAAGCGGTACTTACGGTTCGGCCCGAAAATATTTTGGAAGTGAAAATTCATTGAGCATGGACCGACTCATTTCTTGAAGTGTCCGATTCTTCCTTTCGGCTACTCCATTTTGTTGAGGTGTCCTTGGAGCCGAAAAATTATGACTATATCCCTTGGTTTCACAAAAGACTCTAAATTCACCGTCAAATTCTCCACCTCGATCACTTGAATAGACTTAATAGTATCTTCCTTTTCATTTTCAATAAGTCTACACAACTTAACAAACTCATTAACGGCATCACTTTTATTTGTAAGGAATAATGCCCAAGTATATCTAGAAAAATCATCAACTATAACAAAAGTGTAATGTTTTCCACTTAGACTTGCCGTACCAATATCCCCATACAAATTAAGATGAAGCATTTGTAGGGGTTTGGTAGTGGAAATTTTATTTTTGGGCTTAAAACTACTCTTAACTAATTTGTTCTTTTTGACAAGTGTCACATAAGCCAAGATTTTCAAAATTCAATTTGGGTAGTCCTTTTACATGTTGGTTTTTGTAAATAGTTTGCAAATTTTTGTATCCAACATGTCCAAGTCGTCTATGCCATAAACTAGTTAAATCATTATTGGCGACAAGACAAGAAACATTTTGACTAACCAAATCACTTGTACAAATTTTGTAAAGATTGCCTTTTCTAATTGCTTCACAAATAATTTTATCATTTTTGGAAATAAGGCATTTTTCTTTATTAAAAACAACATTATAATTTGAATCACAATGTTGGCTAACACTTATCAAATTGAACTTAAGCCCTTCTACTAAAAGTACATTACTAAGAGAGAAAGAAGAGTTACCAATTTCTCCATTTCCAAGAATTCTTCCTTTGCCATTGCCGAACATGACCATACCCTTTTCTTGGAGCTTGATGTTGGTAAAAAGTTCTCTCTTTCCGGTCATATGGCGTGAACATCCGCTGTCCACAAGCCATTTTGAATCTTCCATTGTTGTTATAGCCCCTATAACCTACAAAGGAATTATTTTTAGGTACCCTATAATTTTGGGGTCCATGGGGGTTAGCCTTGAGACCTTTAGGTCTCCAATAATAGCTAAAATTATTCTTCAATTTACAATTGCTAGCATAGTGTCCATTCTTACCACAATAAAAACAAGTAATAATACGAGGACTACTAGCACGTACAAAGGTTGCACCTTGGTTTTTCTTAAAAGCATTTTGAAAAGGTTTATAACCAAGTCCTAATTTAGAATGCTCACCTCTTTGTGCATCTAAAATTTTTGTGACTTTATCCGTACTTAAATTGAATCGATGCACATCCTTTTTCAAATTTTCAATATCATTTGTGAGCGTTTGTTTTTCGGTTTTAAGAGTACGGACCATAGTAAGAGTAATAGCATGAGCTTTATCAAGAGAGTCATAAGTAAATAAATAATTTATCATTTTCTATTTTAAGCTCTTTATGCTCCTTTTTCAAATTCTTGTATTTAACAATCAAATTTTGAAACTCATTTTGCAATTCATCAAAATCACATTGTAATTCATCAACTAGGGAAGAAGATGAAGCATTAGAGCGTACCTCGGTATTTTCATCGTCTATGGCCATAAGACCATGTTCGGATTCTCCTTCCTCGTCGGTTGTTTCAAATAATTCATCCCAAGTTTTGGTCGTCACATTTAACGCCTTCTTTTTCGGAAAAGGCTTTTTCTTCTTTTTTCCTCTTCCGCTAATTTTGGGCAATCGGCTATGTAGTGCCGGATTTTCCACATTTGAAGCAAGAATTGTCTCTTGGCTTTCTTGCTTTATTTTTGTTTACAAATTTTGCAAATTTTCTAACAAGAGTCCGTTTCTTCATCATCCTCATCACTAGCATAATAAACATTATTAGAAGAAGATGCTAAGCCTTTAATAATATTTTGCGTGCCGGTTTAGAGGTGGATGGTTGAGAATTTTTCCTCTCCTTGAGATATACTTCATAAATAAGGAGGTTCCCAATGAGCTCATCAAACTTGAGTGTCTCAAGATTTTGAGCTTCCGTGATTGCCGTCACCTTTTCGGACCATGAGCCGGGAAGGGCATTTAAGACTTTGGTCACCTTATCCTCTTCGGAGATGACCTTTCCAAGAGCCACAAGAGTATTGACAATGTTGTCAAGCCTTTCCACCATTTTTGAAATGCTTTCACCATCATGCATATTGAAATTTTCAAAGTCTTTCACAAGCATTGTTTTTCTTGCTTGCTTCACTTTCTTTGTGCCCTCATAGATGGTTTCTAATTTTTCCCAAACTTCATGTGCCGACCGTATGCCTCTTATGCGATTATATTCGGTGGCGGTAAAAGAGCAATGTAAAATATTTAAGGCCTTACCGTTTAGAGAGAAAGCCTTCTTGTCATTTTCATCATACTCCTTGAATGGCTTGGGAGTCGTGGTACCATCCTCCAATTTTGTTGTTGGTTGAGCAACTCCTTCAATGACCACATTCCAAATATCAAATCCGCATCCTTGTAGAAAGCACTCCATGCGGTCTTTCCAAAATGCGTAGTTGTTGGCGTCGAATAGTGGTGGCTTGTTGGTGGAGGCGCGATAGTGAGATAAGCTTCATTCGTAGCCATGGATATTTCCTCTTTACTCGGAACGAGCTTAGCGAAAGAGTTTGGCTTTGATACCACTTGTTAGTCCAAGTGGCTACGATAATCTAGAGGGGGTGAATAGATTATCCCGATTTTCACAAATCACCCTCTTTTTGAATCAACAAGTAAATGACAAGAATGTAAATGCGGAAATTAAACAACACTCGTTGATTTAAAGAGGTTCAACCCACCTAGGGCCTAATCCTCTACCACCCCAAAGTATCTCCGGGATGGATTTCAAAAAAAAAGATTTTATTAATTACCACAATTAATACAACACCTTGAGGATCACCACAATCCTCTTACAACACCTTCAGGAGATTACCACATTCTTCCTTCACCACCTTTGAAGAGTACCACACTCTTCAAGGGGGAGTTTGTTAGATAAATGTTTTTATCAAAATTTTGATGATTTTGTTTTAATAAGTTTTTATACCAAAACAATGTTTTTATATGTTGTCCAAATACTTCTAAATAATTTAAAATGTTTTTACTAATTTTTGGAGTATTTCTTAGAGTTTTTAATTTGATAAATATTGGACAACACTTTTGATGGTTTTGTTTAAATTGGTAAAACTATGTGTATAAATGTTGTCTAAATACTCCCAAATGATTTAAAATATTTTTACTAATTTTTTGGAGTATTTCTTGAAGTTTATTTTTTGAAAAAATCGGACGGGCGACCGTCGACCCCCTCCGACCCGTCGCACCCCCTGCAACCCCTACCTGGATCGCACTATTTTTTTTTTAAACGGTCGAAATCTTCAACAGGGCAACCGGTCGCCCTATGTTATTTTTTGACAAAGAAAAATTCCAACCGTTGCAATCTGTGAATGACAAGATTTGCTTTTCAATTTTGTACAATATTTCTACATCTTGTGATCTTCTTTTTGTAGACAAAAGTGAAGATAGAGGAGCCTATGTTGGTGAAGCTTCCTATAAATAGAGGATGAATTGAAGACACAAGACACAACACACACAAGCAAAATACACAACAAGAAATCGCAAATTGTTCAAGCTTTCATTTTTACATTCTTTTGTAATAGCCTAAATACTTTCACTTGCACATCTTTGAGGTCTAAGCTTTTTGATTCTTGATTACACTTGCACTCAATCTTTGTATTGGTTTCATAGAGTTGTAATCTTGAATTTTGTCCATCAACACAAGACATCCTTGTGAGTATTCTTGTGGTAAGAATACACTTGGGTGATTTAGGTGATAGGTGTTTGAAGAGTGTGGTACTCTTCAAAGGTGGTGAAGGAAGATTGTGGTAATCTCCTTGAAGGTGTTGTAAGAGGATTGTGGTGATCCTCAAGGTGTTGTATTAATTGTGGTAATTAATAAAATCTTTTTTTTTTTGAAATCCATCCGGAGATTACCAAAGTGGCCACTGGACTAACATTCTAGACTTGAAGAAAAATTTGAAGAATTTGGACTATAAGGTAAGAAATGGGAATTTTGGTACCTTCTTCTTCTTCCCTATTAATTTCGAATTTTAACACCAAAATTATAATTTTGAGGTGATTAGGGCTGACCTTGGAGCTTTGTTTAAGTGGTGATCAAGTTCTTAAGAGACTATCATTTTTGACTTATAACTTTCAACTACACAAGGTAAGTGTGGTATCTTTGGCCTATTTCTCTTCTTTTTTTTTTTTAGTTCAATTCTTCATTTTCTAACTCAAAACTCCTTATATTATTTGACTTAGGGGCTGCCTTAAGTGAGGATTAAAATCCTCAAGGTCTAGTGACACCACTTTACACCAATCAACCGAACAAACAAGGTGGGTGGAAAAATTCTTTCAACTTCTAGGTGTTTTAGATTGAAAATATGCATTAAGTATTTTGTTATTGAGCACTTGAGATATATATATTATGAATTGCATGCTATTTTCTTGTATCAAGTTGAAAAACAATTCTCAAGTGTTGCTCAAAAATGCGATTTATCGAAAAATAGGACATACACGTACACTTTATTGTTGTACTTGATGAATGCTTGCACGAAATGTATATGTATGTTTATGACTCTTGAAATCTATGTTTTGAATGATTTATAACCTGGACAAGTCGAGCATAATTGATTAAAATTCGATTTTGGACTTAAAATGCCAAAAATGGAAAGTTGGTGGACTTAATTGCAAGAAAATAAAACTTAAGGGACCTCTCTGTAATTTTTGATTTTTGGGACTGAACTCAGGTTCAAAAATTATGCTTTGACATTTTAATAAAGTTTTAAGAGTTTTTAGATAAATAAAATCAACCCTTAAAAGCCCAAGGACTAGATTGTAAAATTTGAGAAGTTTAAGGGCTATTTTGCAAATTTCGAAACTGTACCAGACCCTAATTTTAAAATTTGAAATTTTAACTCTTAAGGGAATGGAAATAACATATTTTAAGTGTATTCCAAAAATCCAAGTGTTTAGAGCTTGGAAAGTAATTTTATAAAACTTGAGGGACCAAATTGTAAAAGATTAAACTTGAGGACCCAAATGAAATTTCCAGGACTTATACAGCCCATGTACCTGGAAATACTAATTTACCTATAACATAATTATATTTTGGACCCAAGGTTCAAATTTCATAACAATTGGACCCTAAAAGCCTTAAAGGCAATTATTTCAAAATGGGACAAAAATGAGATTTTCAAAAGTTAAGGGACCTATACTTATGACGTTTTAAAACTGGTTTTGTCCCAATATCCCACTAACCTTAGTGACATTTTCCAACTGGAATCACATTAGAAGCCCTTCCGGTTTGTGAGTTCCAATTATTTTAAACTTAGGGCCCGAAATGACAATTTTAACAAATTTGGGGCCAATGTGAGAATTTTATAAAAACTCGACCTCAAAACTTTAAAAACCTGAATCTCTGAACAATTTAGAGAATTTAGGAACTGACCTCATAATTTTTCAAGGTCGGGACATTTATTTATTTAACTTTTAACCCCAAAAGTATTGGTTTTGACAAAACAGGCTAATTGTAAATTTTATTTTTATAAGGACCTAACTCAAATTATTTTTTTTTTAAAAGAAACAGCCCTGGACCCTCTGACTTTAATATTTAATTAAAATATTTTATTTTCTTAAAAATCTTTGACTTATCGGATCGTCTTGACCGATTAATACCCCCGATCGCGGGCGACTTCCTCCTCTCGCGATTTCAAATCAGAATCGGGACTTATGTTCCTCCTAATCCTTAAGATATCGAAGACTACTTATCCTCCCGATAATTATCTTCATCCCAATAACTCCACCAACGCCATAACCATCTTGTGAAATTTTTTTTTGAGAACTTTTCATGAACTCGCTTTCCCAATCAATAATACTCATTGCTGGTTGACTACCCGAACGTGTCTTGAATTTCTGCCGAGTCAACTTGGTGTCGAGCTCACAATCGGATGTATACGTCGGGGGATGGAACCGGCAGCTCGGCTGCTATTCCACTCTCCGGCCCCATCCCTAATCCCGCAATCGAGGGACGGAGTTTGTCGAGGAAGCGGGTCGTAGTACTTGAGGTATAATCATGATTATGACGAATCCGAGCCTTGCTAGCTCCAACGTGGATTTTGTCTTTGCCTACGGAGCGATAAGGTGACGGTCTTTGACCATCATGAACGGGGAGTTACAAGGAAGAACAAAGGAATCGTTATGCGATCCACACGATTCCGGAGTTGAACGGAACGGGTTGGCGCTACATATCCGTGCGCAACCGCTTACTTGTCTTGCATAGGATTGGCGTTACAAATCCGTACGCAATCCTCCCGCCTGCTTGAACCATAGTGCTGCGTGACCACAAACTATTTTCTTAAACTATATAAGTATGTTACTTAATATATTTATCACGACGCTTGTGGATGTGTGAAATCATGCATCATCTCTCACGCGTTTTCATACAACTAAATTTCTCGCATTAACTATTTATATCGCCACACTTGCACACGATCACCCCATCCACCGAGATTTCTGTCTCATTCCCTCCTCGTTTTCTAACCTTTAGATGAAGAGTTCGTTTGAGACATCGAACTCTTGTAGATTGAATCCCTATCAGTGATGTGGAGCGACATTTCCTTTTACTTTTATTTGTTGTTGGACTCCTTCATTTTATTTCTGTTTTGGACCGTAAGTTAATTCGATAATCTTTTGGGTTGTATTCGGATACCGCTTGGACTTTAAGATGTAATTTGTACTCGTGTTTATTTTAATTCCGCTGCATTAGACTCTATTTCACTTGGAGTTTTGTATCTTTGGTTTAGATCGTTGATTTATTTACATTTAAGTGATTGATCGTTGTCGCGTCACGTTTGGGGCGTGACGTGTGTTCGAACCTGGTATCTTTCGTTTCTTTGAAATTTATCTCATGCCCCAACCAATACTCCCGAACTTATTAAAGAAAATATGATGTTAAGATTTTAAATAATTAGATTATCATTCCAATTGAGATTATAACATGTTTTAAATTGAAGTACTAAAACCGTTAACTCTGACACTTAGTTCAATCATTCATTTAGCTTCAGTATGATAAGTTGATGATTAACTCTAATTAAACTATAAATCAAACAAAAAGTTTAAATTTGAAATGAATCAGACAAAAAAGTTTAAACTCTTCAATATGCCCAATGTCAACTATGAATCTTAACTTGAAGTGACTTAATTTATTCGAGTCATGAGATCGAGAGGGGTTGTTAGAGAGTCAACCAATTCATAATTACAAAATCTTCCCATCAAATTTAGCCTAATTAGAAAAAATTAAAACCCAACTAATACAAAAAAAAACACAGTGAGGTTTACACACGTCTTATATTTTTTTTACAAAAAACCACATTGAGGTTTATATCTCCTTATATTTTTTCCCTAGCTATTCTTAGTGGAGCTAACGAAAATTACTAATGTCATTAAATATTATTATTATAATTATATTCCTCAATTTTTTTGAATCTCACAACTATCCCCAACTTTCCATTTTATATTTTTACATTCCTCAACTTTTCTAAATAAATAACCGGAAAAAAAGTTGAGGTTATTTGTTATATTTAGAAAAATTGAGGGGTATAGTTGTACAATATTTGATGATGTTAGCAAGTTCTGTCAGATCAACTAACGGTTGGGCAAAATGTAAGACGGATATAAACCTCAATGGTGGGTTTTATAATTTTTAAAGTTAGTTGGACTTTTATGTAATTGGAAAAGTTCTCAGAGGTAATTTTTGTAATTATCTCATTCATTAATTGAAGGAAAAATGAGATAATACTCACAATGGCTACTTCATTGTCATGTTCATTTTATGTTTATATTGTCAGCACTATATGATCTAATTGCAAGAAACCTAACTTGTGACGACCCAACCCTTTTTAAATTACTCGAGCTTTTAATTATTTATAATGTTGCATCAAATATCTAATTTATATTTTTAACGAGCAATTTATTCGCTTTATGAAATTTATATATATTTGAACATCCGAGAACTGATTTCGCCCCTAACTACAGTAATGGAAATGTATAGATATCGCGATGACATAACAAGAATATTATTATGGAGTTTCGGACGTAGATATTAGGATTTAGATTTTTGTACCGAATAAGTGATTTTCGGAGATTTTCACAAAAGTGCTTATTTATACTTTGGGTATTCGAGATTAAATATCTACCTTACATTTTATTACTAACGACCATCACATTTATGAAAATCGAGTTTTACTAACTCTCGGGATTTTTAAGAAAATTAGTAGCCTTTTTAAGTATTTTAGGAATAATAAATCTTTTTACATTTTCTTTACTCCCAAGCTATTACATTTTTTTTATAAAATCCCCAACACATGCTCATCTTCCTCACACCACCTAAACTCATCCAAAAACTCCATTGTTGAAGATAAGCTCCAAGGGTAAGTTTCTTCATCTTTTCTTTAATTTTTGTCATTTCTTTAAATTCTTTTAGGCAAAATGATCCTATGCAATTATAGAACATAGATATCAACTTTGATCATGAAAATGTGAAGTTTTGAAACCCAATTTTAGGGCCATAATTTTCAGCCATTATGTAAAATTTCTAATAAATTTTTGATTCAATTTTGCTTGTAGATTATGTTATATCTAACTAATAGCTAGGAGCTTGATTATGTGTTTTAATCTTGAATTGAAAATGAAAAATTTCCTCCTAATCATCTAGAAGTGGACGACCACTTCATGAATTTTTTAGAAATTTGATTTGTTAAATTTTAAGCTTGATTATGATGATAGTATAATTGAAAGTGATGATTATAACTTTTGTACATATGATTTTTGGTGAATTGATATTGATATTAATGGCTTAAGAAGATTTCAAGAAATTTCATAAGTGATTGTTGGAGAAGAACCTAAGCTAGTTGATGAACTAATCAATTTGGAATTTTTGGTCTCATTATTTTCAATGTTGTTAAAATTAGAAGCTTAAAGCCTTAAGGAATTAATTGGTGAAAATTGAAGGATTGTGTGTTCTTGGTGTTCTTGGTGAAAATTGAAGGATTGTGTGTTCTTGGTGAAAATTTGAAGATTTATAGCCTTTGGTTTGTAAAAGTGATTTTCGAATAAGTTGATGAAAGCTTTTAATTCCTATAAGTGATTTTAAGCTAAATTTTGGATGAAATCCTTTAGTTTCTAAAAGTGATTTTTAGGATGATAAATTGATAAAATTTAGTGTTTAAATAAATGAGAACCAGGAAAAATTGGATAGAGCTCGAAAAATGGAGAAATATGTCCCGCCAGGTCCGACTATTGTCCACCGGAGGTGGCGGTGCCGGAGCCGGCTAAGGTTATCCGAAATTGGGGATAAGGATGATGAATAGTGACCATGTCACAAAAAAAGAATGATGAGATGTGACATTTGATGTGACTTTGATGTGATGGGTGTAAGTGATGTGATGTGCACATGACACACAAATCAATGTAATCTTATCGGGTTAATGATTAAGATATTTTCGGGATTTTTCCTATGACACATCATTTTTAAGAAAATCGGAAATTTTAGTCGAAATAAGATTTTATAAATTAAGGGTTCGATTAATTGGAAATTTTATGAAAAATGAGTCGTTAGACGATTATATGAATTAGGTGATTAATTAAGGATTAATTGAATTTATGTTGACTTTGACTTTAAGTTGACTTTTGACTTTAAATTGATTTTGACTTTATGTCGACCGTTGACTTTGACTTGATTTTTGACTTTGGTCAACTATTGTTTTTAAAGCTCTTTAAATGGGTACCCAACACCCGACTATGGGATTTTTGACTTTAGAACGTCTTTTATCTTAGCTCATTAGACTAAGTTATTTGATGAACTTTACTTTGTCCTATGTCATTTAAGTTGAAAGGATTAAGCTGTGTTAGGTGCGGCGCAATCGGATAACGGACTCATTCGAACAAATACATCACTAGATATCCGTAAACTTCAAAGGTGGGTAAACTTCGATTTTGTAAGCATGTTGTCTTCGTTATACTATGTTTGTCAACTTTTCTTAATTCTTTGAAATTTGCCTACAAAGGCTATATGTATCTTTGCCAACGGATGGGGATGACCTTCCGGTGTCGAAATTGCCGAGAGCCAAATATATCTTTCCAACGGGTGGGGATGACCCTCGGCGTCGAGAAAATAATTTTAGAGCATTTTTGACTGTTTGACTTATATAGTGTAACTACTTACGTTTCCCATCGAGTTTCTGACTCACACCTCAAATGTTTCAATACATTTCGAGATAATGATGACGAGCACGGAGCCGAGGCGTAGGGACCGTCATCAAGGTGGGCGTTGTTCGATATTCCCGAATAATTTAAGTACTGTGTTTTGATGAAGCAAACTTTAAAGCTTTTGTAATAAGTATTTTAATAATGCGTAACTCTTATTATCCTTATTAGTTTTTGATAACTTTCAATTTTATATTAAGAAATTTTTAAGCCCACATTTTAGTAATTAAAGTATTCCATTTATGCTTCCGCAAATTATTTGTAAATTCTCAAGTGTACCACAGTGACGTTCCTAATCGAAATGGGTTTGGGTCTATGTTTCTGTAGACTATAAATGATTATTTTCTTTAAAACTTTATTTTATTATAAGAACTTGATTACTGAAAATTGGGAAAGACGACCATGTTAGCAGAACCTACACTTGCTCCGAGGTATGATTTAGCAAAATGCTTTGATTTTATTGCATATTATTTCAATGGAATTTTATGAAATGAACTTGTTCCTCAAACAAGAACAATTATGAACTATGATGAACTTTAGAAGAATTTTATGAGAACTAGTACAACAAATCTTGAAAACCTAGTGATGCTTTTAAGAACTTCACAATTGAAAGAACTTTGAACTTAGATCATTTGATGCTTCATGAACTTAGTCTTTTGAACTTAGTTCTCGAAATAAGACTGACAATTAGTTGACATTTAGATAGACTGATAAAACTTTCATATACTCAGATGAATCCACAAAGAAGAAGACCAGACAGACCAAGGATAGAAAGGGAGCCCTCAATCGGCTCAGCTATGAATGAGCATGTAGCGAACCTGAACCAGCTCTCCCGCGGACTTTGCAAGGGACTTCCTTACTACCTTACAACGTATGGTTCAACAAGTGACTCCCAGTGCACCAATGGCACCACGAGGTGTGCCCGCACCAATGAAATCATCGAACAATTCGATGATTCATGCCACCAAGTCTCCACGGAAATGAGGGTCCCACTGAATCAAGAGTGAATCATGGAATTAGAAAGAATTTCCGATCACCTAGAGTGTTCGAAACTCGAGAAAGTGTCTTGTGGGAAATTTCGATTAGCTGAAAGTGTGGCTCACTGGTGGGCATCGCACGAAAGGACACTTACGGAGGTGCGAGAAAAGGGAGTTGACGTGGAATGAATTTAAAGGGATGGTTACGATCACTATTTTCCGGAATCGGTGAGGATCAAAAGGAAACCGAGTTTGTAAATTTAAAACAAGGAAGGTTACCAAAGTGATGGAATATGAAAGGCAATTCAATCAATTGTCTAGGTTTGTACCCCATATGGTGAACACGGATGGGAGGAAGGCAAGGAGATTTGAAAGAGGGTTAAGGCCAGAAATTGGGAGTATCGCATCAGGTTTAAGGTTGCCCATCTACGAGGAAGTGATTGAGAGGTCTCAAATCATATCCTACATTACGAATCTCGATCGGACCCCTGCACTACGATCAAGCGGGAAAGAGAAATGGGTTTCTCCTTAAAAGGAAAGTTTATTCCTCCAATCGGAAGGTTCGGACCAACCGGGAGCCAAGTTCCAAACCGTGGAAATGTACCCCAATGCTCTAATTACCGTACCACTTTGGCGAGTGCTTAGCCGGGAAAGGGCTCTGCTTTAAGTGTCACCAACCGGACACATGATTGAAAATTGCCCAAATGCGAGAATTCGGGCCCCATCGGGAATAAGAATGGGAGGCCATCAACAAGGCTCAAGACGTCCCCAAGACAAGAAGGGAAAGCTCGTGTTTCCGCTCTAACTAATGAGGAAACACCGAGGAAAAATCGAAACCATGACAATTATATTACCCGTATTTCACATACCCGCACTTGTATTATTTGATATTGGAGCTTCGCATTCATTTATGTTTGAGAACTTTAGGAGAAAACTTGGACTAAATTGTTGTGATAACAATGAAGTACTAAAGTAAGTATTCCTCGGGAGAAACAATTAATATTAAGAAAACTGCTGAGAGGAGTGGAACTTACTATTAGTGGTCAACAAATGAAAGTTCGATATGTACGTCTTTAGAAATGAGAGACTTTGATGTTATATTGGGTATAGATTGGTTAAGTAAGAATCGAGCCACCATTAAAAGTTATGATAGAGAAATTGAATTTGAAGAATCAAATGGGAATCGATTTTTCTTTCATGGAGCAAAGACTAACACTAGAGTAAAGATAGTGTCGTGAATAAAAGCTATCGAAATGCTTTTCTGAAAGAGAGATTGCCAAGGATTTTTGGTGAATGTAATGGGGAAAGATACTATGGAAAGGAAGACAACAAATGAAGCGTTGGTTAAAGAATTTTAGATGTATTCCCGATGATTTACCAGGGTTTCCCCCAGGATCGTCAAGTGGAATTCACCATAGATTTAGTGCCGAAGCGGCACCAAAGGTGTCTAAGGCACCATACGAGAATGGCACCCAAGGAATTACAAGAACTAAAGATCCAGATCCAAGAGTTGTTGGATAAGAAATTTATTCGACCTAGTGTTTCACCTTGGGGAGCGCCAGTACTATTTGTGAAGAAGAAAGATGGAACTTTTAGAATGTGCATTGATTATCGAGACTTGAACTGGCTGACTATTAAAAACAAATATCCTTTGCCTAGGATAGAAGATCTGTTCGATCAATTGAAGGGAGTCAGTGTGTTCTCCAAAATTGATTTGAGATCAGGATATCACCAATTGAAGATCAATGATTGTGATATCCCTAAAACAACGTTCGAGACAAGATACGGTCACTTCCGAGTTTACCGTTATGCCTTTTGGTTTGTCAAATGCACCAGCAGTGTTTAATGGATTTGATGAACAGGTGTTCCATCCTTATTTAGATAAGTTTGTCATTGTCTTTATAGATGACATTTTGGTTTTCTCACAAGACAAATAACAACATGAAGAACACCTTCGCATTGTATTAGAGACTTTGCGACAAAAAAACTTTATGCCAAGTTCAAGCAAGTGTGAGTTTTGGCTAGACGAGTTGTGTTTTTAGGACACATTGTCACTTTGCCCGATGGAATTGAAGTAGACCCATCCAAAGTACGAGGCGGTGATGGATTGGAAGGCACCAACTAACGCAGGAGAAGTCGAAGTTTCTAGGTTTGTTGGATATTAGAGAGATTTATCCAGGCTTTCTCGAAATCGCCAAGCCACCGACACACTTAACTAAGAAGAATGAGAAATTCCGATTGGACGGACCAATGTGAAAACAACTTCCAAGAACTCAGCGGAGGTTAGTGACAACTCCTATTTTGACAATTCCGAGAAGGAAGTGATGGATTTGTAATTTATACTGATCGTCAAAATTAGGATTGGGATGTGTGCTAATGCAAATTGGCAAGGTTATCGCATATGTATCGAGACAGTTAAAAACACATGAACAAAACTATCCCACTCACGACTTGGAGTTAGCATCAGTAGTTCACGCCTTAAAGATTTGGCGACACCACCTTTATGGTGGGAAGTGTGAGATCTTCACGGATCACAAGAGCTTGAAGTACTTCTTCACCCAGAAGGAGTTGAATATGCGTCAGAGGAGGTGGTTAGAATTGGTGAAAGATTATGATTGCACCATTCAATATCATCCAGGAAAGGCGAATGTTGTGGCAGATTCGCTTAGTAGAAAGAATAGTGGACAGATTGCAACATTGCCCACACAACAAAAATCTCTATTAAAGGATTTTTCCAATCTGAGGTTGGAAATTTTGAGACCCCCTATTCAGGCAACTGTCGTGATTGCAACATTAACAGTACAGCCTACTCTGAGGCAACGAATCAAAGATGCCTAGAAGACAGATATTTTCCTCAACAAGCTGAAGCAACGAGTACTTGCAGGAAATATCCAAGGATTTGCTATTTCACCAGATGAAATGCTAGTCTATGATGGAAGATTATGCGTACCTAAGGATGAAGTGTTGAGAAAGAAAATTCTTGATGAAGCCCATAACACACCTTATACAACCCATCCGGGATGAACAAAAATGTATAGGGATTTGAGAGAAATTTTCTGGTGGAGAAATATGAAGCGGACCATAGGAAAATTTGTTGAAAGATGACTCATTTGCCAGCAAGTGAAGGCCGAACACCAAAGGCCGTCAGGATTATTAAATCCACTTGATATTCCTGAATGGAAATGGGAACACATTACTATGGATTTAAATGAACAAGGCTACCCAGATCAATAAGAAAGAATGAAGCTATTTGGGTTATTGTGGACAGACTCACAAAGAGCGCGCATTTTATACCGGTAAGAATGACTTTCAGTATGGATCGTTTCGCTCAGCTTTACATTGAGAAGATTGTTAGCCTTCATGGAGTGCCAGTATCAATTGTGTCAGATCGTGATCCCCGTTTCACATCGAAATTTTGGGGGAGTCTGCATACAGCTATGAAGACAAAACTTAAGTTCAGCACTGCATATCATCCACAAACAGACGGTCAGTCGGAAAGGACAATTCAGACGTTAGAAGATATGCTCAGAACAGTTGTATTGGATCTCGATGGAAGTTGGGAGACTTATCTACCGCTAGTTGAATTTGCCTACAATAACAGTTACCAAGCTACTATCCAAATGGCACCATACGAAGCCTTGTATGGAAGAAAGTGCCGATCACCAGCACATTGGGACGAAGTTGGTGAACGCAAAATTTTTGGACCAGAGATTATCGAGAAGACGGTGGGAGTGATAGCTAAGATTCGAGATAGAATCAAGGCAAAGACAAGACCGACAAAAAGTTATCTTTGATAGAAGAAGAAAAAAACTCGCAATTTGAGGTGTTAGACAAGGTATTTCTCAAGGTTGCACCTTTGAAAAAGGAATGGTTCGTTTTGGAAAAAGGAAAAATTGAGACAACGATACATTGGACCATTTGAAATTTTGGATAAGATTGGAGATGTCACATATCGTTTAGCACTACCTCTAAACTTGCGGCGATACATAATGTGTTTCATATATCTATGCTTAGGAAGTATATTTCCGACCCAAGCCACATCATCAACCATGAGGAATTGGATGTCGGTAACAACCTTGCCTACGAAGAAAGCCCTGTTGCTATTTTGGGAAAGAAGGTACATAAGTTGAGAAATCGAGAAGTGCCCCTAGTATTAGTACAGTGGAATCAACATGGTAGGGAAGAGGCTACTTGGGAGAGAGAGAAAGAGATCCTAGCTAAGTATCCAAATATTCCTAACTAAGTAAGTCGAATTTCGATGACGAATTTTTTTTAGTAGGGAGGTTGTGACGACCAACCCTTTTAAATTACTCGAGCTTTTAATTATTTATAATGTTGCATCAAATATCTAATTTGTATTTTTAATGAGCAATTTATTCGCTTTATGAAATTTATATATATTTGAGCATCCGAGAACTGATTTCGCCCCTAACTACAGTAATGGAAATGTATAGATATCACGATGACATAACAAGAATATTATTATGGAGTTTCGGACTTAGATATTAGAATTTAGATTTTTGTACCGAATAAGTGATTTTCTGAGATTTTCACAAA
Organism: Rehmannia glutinosa; assembly: GCA_016081115.2. Lineage (NCBI taxonomy): Eukaryota > Viridiplantae > Streptophyta > Magnoliopsida > Lamiales > Orobanchaceae > Rehmannia > Rehmannia glutinosa. The sequence continues at coordinate 83,833,378 of CM071930.1, read as the reverse complement.
GGTGCTTATTTATCTTGTGGGTATTCGAGATTAAATACCTACCTTACATTTTATTACTAACGACCATCAAATTTATGAAAATCGAGTTTTACTAACTCTCGGGATTTTTAAGAAAATTAGTAGCCTTTTAAAGTATTTTAGGAATAATAAATCTTTTTAATATTTTCTTTTTACATTTTCTTTTACCCCAAAGATATTACATTATTTTTTTTTAAAATCCCCAACACATGCTTAGGGGTGTTCATTCGGTCAAACCGAACAAAACCGATCCGAAATTTCGATTAACCGAAACTTCGGTTTGTCAAAATTAAAAAAAACCGAACCGTATTATACGATTCGGTTCGGTTTTGAAACCGAAATTATTTCGGTTTTTCTTTCGTTTTTTGGTTAAACCGAATTTTAGCAAAAATTGGAAAGAAAAAAGAAGTGTAGGAGACATACAATCTTTACGCAAACAAAAAAAAAAGGAAAAATTAAAAAAAGGAAAACAATGGACATTGGGCCTTAAGCCTTCAAACTTCAAAGAAATCTAATATATTTAAAGCTTTGAATTAAACATCAAAAGAAATCTTCATCAAGACATGCGGTTTCCGAGCGAGACCTCGTGGTGGCGGTGGATCGGAGACGCGATCTGACGTAAACGCAGAGTATGGAGAATTCAAGACGATGAGTAGAATCGTGGAAAATGTTGGGTCTCTTTTTCTTGAGAGACTGTCTCGTTTCCTTTTTCAGGGCCGTGTGTTTGCAAAACTTTTAGGACTAAAAAATATTAATAAATAAGTTCGGTTTTTCGGTTACGAACCAACTATAAAACCGAAACCGAACCGAAAACCAAAATTTTGAAAAGAAAAAACAAAACCAAACCGAAATTTTTCGGTTCGGTTTGATTTTGAACCGAATTTTCGATTTGGTTCGGCCGGTTAACCGAATCGTGAACACCCCTACACATGCTCATCTTCCTCACACCACCTAAACTCATCCAAAAACTCCAATGTTGAAGATAAGTTTCAAGGGTAAGTTTCTTCATCTTTTCTTTAATTTTTGTCATTTCTTTAAATTCTTTTAGGCAAAATGATCCTATGCAATTATAGAACATAGAAATCAACTTTGATCATGAAAATGTGAAGTTTTGAAAGCCAATTTTAGGGCCATAATTTTCGGCCATTATGTAAAACTTTTAATAAATTTTTGATTCAATTTTGCTTGTAGATTATGTTATATCTAACTAATAGGAGCTTGATTATGCGTTTTAATCTTGAATTGAAAATGAAAAATTTCCTCCTAATCATCTAAGTGGACTGACCACTTCATGAATTTTTTAGAAATTTGATTTGTTAAATTTTAAGTTTGATTATGATGATAGTATAATTGAAAGTGATGATTATAACTTTTGTTTTTAATTTGGGGTTACATATGATTTTTGGTGAATTAATCTTGATATTAATTGCTTAAGAAGATTTCAAGAAATTTCATAAGTGATTGTTGGAGAAGAACCTAAGCTAGTTGATGAACTAATCAATTTGGAATTTTTGGTCTCATTATTTTTAATGTTGTTAAAATTAGAAGCTTAAAGCCTTAAGGAATTAATTGGTGAAAATTGAAGGATTGTGTGTTCTTGGTGTTCTTGGTGAAAATTGAAGGATTGTGTGTTCTTGGTGAAAATTTGAAGATTTATAGCCTTTAGTTTGTAAAAGTGATTTTAGAATAAGGTGATGAAAACTTTTAATTCCTATAAATGATTTCAAGCTAAATTTTGGATGAAATCCTTTAGTTTCAAAAAGTGATTTTTAGGATGATAAATTGATAAAACTTAGTGTTTAAATAAATGAGAACCGAAAAATTGGATAGAACTCGAAAAATGGAGAAATACGTCCCCACCGGTCCGACTATTGTCCACCGGAGGTGGCGTCTTTTGGCCATTAAGGTTATCCTAATTGGGGATAAGGATGATGAATAGTGACCATGTGACAAAAAGAATGATGAGATGTGACATTTGATGTGACTTTGATGTGATGGGTGTAAGTGATGTGATGTGAAGTGATGTGATGTGATGTGATGTGCGCACATGCCACGCAAATCAATGTAATCTTATCGAGTTTTATGATTAAGATATTTTCGGGATTTTTCCTGGATGACACGTCATTTTTAAGAAAATCGGGAATTTTAGTCGAAATAAGATTTTATAAATTAAGGGTTCGATTAATTGAAAATTTTATGAAAAACGAGTCGTTAGGCGATTATATGAATTAGGTGATTAATTAAGGATTAACTGAATTTATGTTGACTTTGACTTTTAAGTTGACTTTTGACTTTAAATTGATTTTGACTTTATGTCGACCGTTGACTTTGACTTGACTTTTGACTTTGGTCAACTATTGTTTTTAAAGCTCTTTAAATGGGTCACCGAACACCCGACTATGGGATTTTTGACTTTAAGAACGTCTTTAGATCTTAGCATTAGCTCATTAGACTAAGTTATTTGATGAACTTTACTTTGTCCTATGTCATTTAAGTTGAAAGGATTAAGCTGTGTTAGGTGCGGCGCAATCGGATAACGGACTCATTCGAACAAATACATCACTAGATATATCAGAAACTTCAAATGTGGGTAAACTTCGATTTTGTAAGCATGTTGTCTTGTTATACTATGTTTGTCAACTTTTCTTAATTCTGAAATTTGCCTACGGGCTATATGTATCTTTGCCAACGGATGGGGATGACCGCCCGGTGTCGAAATTGCCGAGAGCAAATATATCTTTGCCAACGGGTGGGGGATGACCCCTCGGTGTCGAAAAATAATTTTAGAGCATTTTTGATTTTTTGACTTATATAGTGTAACCGCTACGTTTTCCATCGAGTTTCTGACTCCACGCCCCCAAATGTTTCAATACATTTCGATAATGATGACGAGCACGGAGGAGGCGTAGGGACTGTCTCGCGTGGGCGTTGTTACGATATTCCCGAGAATAATTTAAGTACACATGTTTTGATGAAACAAACTTTAAAGTCATTGTAATAAGTATTTTAATAATGCGTAACTCTTATTATCCTTATTAGTTTTTGATAACTTTCAAGTTTATATTAAGAAATTTTTAAGCCCACATTTTAGTAATTAAAGTATTCCATTTATGCTTCCATAAATTATTTATAAATTCTCAAGTGTACCACAAAGTGACGTTCCTAATCGAAATGGGTTCGGGCGTTACATAACTAATCTATTGTGTTTTTCATGTTTAATTATTTTTAATGTTATTTTCATTTTATAAAGCTACATGATACATAACTTTTAAATTTGGTTCAATATCTTTTAAAAAATTTGGACATGTAGTCTGATTTCAAGAATGAAATTGTGTAATTTTAATGAAAATTGCTGACTATGGCCAACAAGGTACAAATATGTAAAAAATTGGGAAAATTGCTAACTAATCGTTGAAATTCAAAATTTTATGTGTCATTTTGGTGATTTGATATGTCGATTTTTGTATCGAACCAAACTAAAACTCCTAGTTAACAATTTCGGTAAAAGTACACAATTTTTGCTATAATCGGACCAAATATCCAAAAAAAAAAAAATTAAAAAGTATTGGATCAATAACTATTTCCAAGTAATTCATGTTAGATGACGGAAATTGGTCGATGAAATTTGGTCCATGAAAATTGAAAGAAACCTGACTACAATTCGTTTACGTGTTTCATGTTTAATTATTATTTTTTGTTTTGTATTTTATTTTTCTGGTCAATTGAGGAAACATGAGAGTACTTGCCGCGAATACTCCGTAATCGTGTTTATGATATTTTGGCAACATTATATTTATGGTCCATGCATGAAAATTGAACGAAACCTAACTACTCTATATATTGTCGTGTTTCATATTAATATATTTTTTTCTTATTTTTTTGCATTTGATAATGCTACATGCCAGTTGACGTCAAAATTAAATTACCAAGCCAGCACAAAAGGACTTTACTCGATCAAACCTGATATGTGACAACAATTTAACGGACAATATAAGGAATTGAACGTCCGGTCCCGTGCATAGCTCAACTAGTCAAATGATCTAAGTGATGTGATGTTCATTTCTTGACACCCACATCGTCGTAGAAGTCAAATCCGCTTGGTGACGGTTGGAGGGGATTTCATGTGCGCGGTGATTCATTTAAAGAACTCGGGACACTTCCCGACACATATCTCGCGATTCATCTTCTCCATGAAACTCTAGGGGCGGGGCAGACCGGCAATGGAGTCCCTTAGGAATGGGGTTCATCCTTTAATATAAGGAATTGAACCACTAATGGTAGTTACATTAATATTAATTTTAACATCTTGTATGGAATGTGTTGTTTGGTTATTCAACGTATATGAACTTCAACGCGCAAAATAGAAGTTTTTGTATGTAAGAACTAACAACTCTTTTTCGATTAAAAAGATGAATGATGTTTGATTCAAATTTATATCCCGTTTTAACATTAATTTATACATTTTTTAGGAAGCAATGTTGCATGTACATTTCAAATAGTAACTTATAATTCGAAATAGATCGCATCCGGGTTGAAGACCTAAATGAGTAACTTGTAATTTTCTCGATACTTTTTATGAGTGTAATTTCGATATATTAGCTTCGTGGTTGCTCCTCATGTTAATCGAAGGAGTCGGCCGATTCGGACTCGAAAAATTACGAAATTTAGTGGCTCAAATTTCTTGTATACTGTAATATGTATTAAATATGCAAAACAAATAAGATATTGAACAAAGAATACGTACAACACAATCGTCAATGCTTGCCACCTAACCTCCAATTATTATCACAAGTATAAAATTGATTTATGTAGCGTGCATTATTTTTTCGTTTATTATTCTATAATGTCTTTAAGTTTGTATGAAAAAGGAGCCAATTTTAAAGTTCGACTCACGCTAAAAAAATGATAGGATCCGTCTGATTAGCTTTTCTAGAGGTTAAAACACTTGCTATTGAATAATGGTTGACTATTGTTTGTTTATTTATTTATTTAATTTTAAAACCGAACATTTGTTGATATACAAAACCACATTATGTTTCTTATATGAGATGGTCTTATGTGAGACCGTCTCATGAATTTAAGTTTATGAGATATATCCTACAAAAACACAAAAATATGGATCTTTTTATGTATAGGATCCGCTCTCATGCATACGATGTCAATGAGGCAGTGTCATACAAATTTTTCCATTCTTATGTAACTATTGTTCTTTGACGTTTGTATCCAAGAAAAATGTTTTTATGTGATGCTAAAGAATATCTACAAGATCAAAATTCCCTCAAAATCATGTGATCAAAAGCTACTCAAGCGGACTTTATTAGTTATTACCAAGATTAGAACACTTGAAATGAAAAAGAATAGAAATACATCACTATCAATAACTTTTATATATTTCTTATGTAATGTACATACATTTTAGAATGTTCCAATCATAAAATTCACACATATCAATAATATAATATTGACCAACGTCTTTTAAATTTTTTTTTTTTTTGATTTTTTTTTTGACATAGTTAGAAGAAAGCATGAGCACTTTATGTGGGCTTTCAAACTTCTTCTTTTTGTCACTTTTTTCTGTTTTCAAATTTTACAAAATGTATGCTACATATTTATAAAACAATTTACATTAAAATAAATTGATAATTTATATTTATCTCCAAGACATATATATCACATATCTACAAACACTAATAAAAAAAAGCCGAACATGAGATTTAAAGTATTTAGGTGAAATTTAACAGTAAAAAAAGTTTATCATTACACCAAAAATAGATATATTCTTGCAGACAAAACAACTATTTGTGTTTTTCCATTACTACTGTAATTTAGCAATATCAAAGGTAATTAAATTAACAATTAAAAATTGCAATAATTATCAGAGACGAGACAGAGCAAAAATCTGCTGTTGATGATTCTGATGGTAATCCCTTGTTGGCATTTCCCAATTGATTTCTGAAATGGAAGGTTTTTTCCCATGATTCTCAGACGAAACGACGTCGTCGAAGGTCTTTGCCAAAGCTCTAAGCTGAAATTTCTGAATTTTCCCAGTGGAAGTCTTTGGAAGCTCCTCCATAAACTTCACCTTCTTCGGAACCATAAATCCCGGCAGATTTTTCCGGCAGTGCTGAATAATCTCTGCCTCTTTCACGGCGGCCGGCGTTTTTCTCAACGTCACGAACGCGCACGGGCTCTCCCCACTTCGGGTGAGGCATCGCCACCACCGCCGCCTCGACCACCGCCGGGTGTCTGTACAAAATCGCCTCCACCTCGACGCTGCTGATATTCTCCCCGCCGGAGATGATGACGTCTTTCGATCTGTCCTTGATTTCGATGTACCCGTCGGGGTGGACCACCCCGACGTCCCCGTCATAAACCACCCTTTCTCGTGAAACGCTTTCGATGTCGCGTTCGCGTCTTTCAGGTACCCCTTCATGATGCTGCTCCTCGAAGCACGATTTCTCCCATCGTTTTCCCGTCACGAGTCACGCTTTCCATCGTCCTCTGGTCCTTCACGTCCACGTCAGCGAGTGTCAGTATGCTTATCCCCTGCCTCGCTTTCAGACGCGACTGGTCCTCACGCGCCAGGTGGTCCCACTTCTTCTGCCACTCGCACACCAGCGCCGGCCCCGTCGCCTCCGTCAGCCCGTACGCGTGGACCACGTGGAAACCGAGGCTCTCGATTTTCTCTAGTAACGCGGCCGGCGGCGGAGCGCCGCCGGTCAGAATCTCCACCGGGGTGGTTAGCGGCCGGCGATCGGCTTCTAATAAAATGTTGAAGACTATCGGCGCGCAACACATGTGGGTGACTTTATGGGAAGCGATGCTGCCGTAGATCTCCGCGGCGGTGGTGTCGCGGATGCAGACGTTAGTGCCGCCTCTCGCGGCCACGCCCCACGTGAATGTCCAGCCGTTACAGTGGAACATGGGGAGGGACCACAAATAAACCGGCTCGGTTTTCATCCCCCATCCCAAAATCAGGCTCAGGGTGCTCAGATACGCGCCCCTGTGGCTGTACACCACCCCTTTCGGCTCCGACGTGGTGCCCGACGTGTAATTCAGCGCGATCGGGTCCCACTCGTCGGTTATTTCCTCGGGGACGTATCGTGGATCGCCACGTGCCACGAGATGCTCGTACTCGAGTTTCCCTAGACGGATCCCTGTCGGGTTAGCGATGTCGTCGATGACCACCACCAATGGCATCGACGTAATAATATTACTAGCCATCAAAAGACGCAGGGCGTCACGTGCCAGCGGCACGTACTGGTAATCGACGAAGAAAACCTTAGCTTCGGGGTGATTGAGAATGGTGGCTATGTTTCTAGCGTCGAGCCTGGTGTTGATAGTGTTTAGTACCGCCCCTGCCATGGGCACCGCGAAATGCATTTCGTACATTGCTGGAATATTTGGCGCCAACACCGAAACCTGGTGTGTATACGACAAAAAACAATTAATTAATCGAGAACACAACCAAAATTGCAAGTAAGCCTATTCCAAATTAACATTGATTTTATTATTGAGCAAAATAAAAAGAATGGTACTATATACTTACAACATTATTCTTGACAATGTTGAGCGACTTGAGAGAAGAAGCAAGACGGCAACACCTTTCATATGTTTGTTGCCACGTGAAAGAAACGCGTCCATGGATTATAGAAGTACGATTGGAGTAAACATTTGCAGCTCTCTTCAAGAAAGTGAGAGGAGTAAGAGGTACGTAATTAGCTCCACATTTTGGTAATCTATCCATTAATGTTTACTTAATTTGATGATTTTGGAAACCAGAAATTGTATGAAGGATGTAATATATGTTCTAGAGAGAGTTATTTGGAAGCTGGTATGTCTAAGCTTAAGTGTGGGTTGCAAGTATATGCTGAGATATATATAGAGTGTGTGTGTGTGAGTGATGTATATAATTAATATGTTGGGAAGTTAACAGGGAAATTACTATGATTATTACACACTATGCTTTAGATATTGAAGACAGACTTTTGACTTGAATCTTTTATGTTTTACCAAATACAGGGCATTCACATTATGATGGGCTGCTTGACCTCTCCACTTCTCCTATTCTCATAGGCTTGGGCTCACATGTCATCACTTTGTCCTATTTTCTTTCATTTTCTTTGTTTTTCTCCCTCAAAGCCAGTTCAATTTTAGGAAAATTACAAAAATATCTCGGAGGTTTGGGCTAATTGAAGAAAGACCCCTCAGGTTCGATTCTGTATTAAATTTAAGGGCATAAGTGTAATGTTCTTATAAATATAAGGGGGTATTGAAATATTCTTTTGAAAGGAAATTAAAAAATTCTGGTTTCGTTTGTAATTAGCTCTAACCTTAGATTTTGTTTTGGGTAATTATCCCTTAGTTTTAAGAACCAAATTAAAAATAAAAAATTCTGGTATACCAAAAACAGAGGATATATATTGGAGTAATATGGGGAACAACTAAAATGCTCTAGTTTTTCGGTTTCTTGCATTTTCTCCCGTTTTGGGAGTGTATTTTTCCCTTTGTGGGACTTTAGTCTCTCTTAATGGGAGTGTTTGGTTTCCCTTTGTGGGAATTTATTTTTGTTTTGTTTTTTATTTTTATTTTCGTTTGTTATTTTTCAGATCTGAACATTTGGGTTCTAGATCCGGTCTTTTGATGCGGATCTGGCCGATAAATTTCAAATCTAGTGACTTTGGTGGTTGATAGATCGAGAAAGTGGTTTCATCAAAGAAAGACACGAGATGGAGTTGGATCCGGGTACTTTGATGATTGAAGGAAGGTTTTGTGACGGTTTGGAACTACTAGCCATTTGATGGAGTTTTGGTTTTATCTTTTGTAACAAAATTTTTCATTTGTTATTTTTCCAAGCCTTGTATTTTTCTTTTCATTTGAGATTGTGACCACTTTTTGTGAGTTTATCTTGCAATTTTCGGTCTTTCATTTTGAATCTGGAAAATTGCTTTCCATATGGATCGCTCTATGTAATCTTATGGATTGAGCTATTTAGCCTCTTTGTATGTTTTTTTTCTTCAGTTATATATAAAACTATCGTTTCGAGAAAAAAAATATATATATTGGAGTAATAAAGAACCACTTTGCATTAAGAGTAGGTTTTTTTAGTTATTCCCGTCAAATTAAGATGTTTTATGGCCATCTTTTCCAAACACATCTTTTTAGTCATTTTGGGGTATGAAAAATCTAATTTGCCCTTGAGTGAATTTACTTGCACCAAAAGATCAGAGTGCAATATTGTAGCTCGAGTTACATGTGGCTCGACACTATAGCGCGACATCGTAGCGCGAGTTACATGTGGCTCGACATCAGACATAGGCAGCGTGACATTGTAGCGTCGAGTTCATGAATCGACAATGTAGCATGTCATTGTAGCGTCGAGTTGCAATAACTCGACATCCAAGTTATCTCATTTATTATAACCCAGTTACTTTGTTTTTCTCCAAAAAACTTTGAATTCAAATAACTTGTTTGTTTTAAATTAGTTTTGCATGTATAATATATCATATTAATCATCTTTTCGATATCTATAATTCAACACCCATATTGCATATTTAAAACCAAAAAATACAGGTTCGATTTTTTTTAAAAAAAAACTTGAAAGAAAGAGTAAGATGATACATAAAGATAAATGAAAGAGAGAGAGAGAGAGAGAGAGAAGAAATAATTCAAATATCAAACAAACACGTGTTAGAAGGGTATGAATGTCATTTTACACCTCAAATGAATAAAAAGATGTCTTTGAAAAAATTGGCTATATTTAATTTTTACACTTTAGAAATGGCTAATTTAAACCATTTTCACTTGCATTAAACATATAGTATTTTCCATGCAATTAACAAGTCAATTCAGTTTTGAAGCTGCCAAATATTTAATTTAAATTATATTTATCTCCATAAGGTATACCTACTTATGTAATTTACTAGACTATTACGAACCCAACTTGCATTTTGACCTCAAATGGATATATATTTTTTTCTTCGAGTACAAATGACGTAGTTGTTTAAGGACATTTTAATCTACTTTATATTTCTTGTGCTTGTGATTTCTTGGATGCCCATGAATCCAAAATGATTCCACAAATAAGGACATTTTATGGATATATAGGTCACTATTGGCTATTGCAATATGTCTCTATGCTGATAGATTATCAAAAGTTGGAGCAATTTTAAACGTGCACTGTTACTGGTTAATTAGGCATACATCAATACATGTAGATCTATAAAGCCACCCTACCACAAAAAGATTATGGGGTGGAGTGCGGGGTTGAAATCACTCTTCCATCAAATTGCTCACTTTGGGCATATACGGTAGTGAAGATTTGGTGGGAACTCATAACCTGGAGAATCTGGTTGTCGTCAAAAAACCCCGTCGAACACTAGTCGGTGCGTGCACATCTCGCGTTTACCTTGGCGGCGGCAATGAATGAGGAGCGGAGTCATTGTCCCTCGGGCGTAGTCGGGCGTAAGCTTTGAATCGAATTATCAAAATATATATATATATATATATATATGTAGATCTATCGTACACGTATCATATTTTTTTCCTTATAAAGTAGGACATTCAAGGGCGGAGCCAGGAAATTTTTCGGGGTGAACCGATACGCAAAAGTGGGGTGGGCCAAATAAGAAAATCATATTAGATATATTTAAAATTATTTTTTTAAATTTTATAGTGTAAAAGAATTTTTTTAATTAAAAATGGGGGCCCAGGGCCCTGGTTGGCCCCCTCCCTCCGCCCCTAAGGACATTAGTCCTTTATTCATATGCTAAATGTGTAACATTTTTAATTGTTTTTAAATTGATTAGAATATCATGTCAAAACTTAATCAGGTAATCTTGAATGAGTACAGTTGGGCATTTTCAGGTTGTTTGTTTGTATAACATGAAAATAATGTGCACTGAGTGCTATTGCAAAGCTGGTCAATCAATCGTAAACCGCGCGAAGTAAGTCCTGCGACAAGCTCGATCAACTAGTGTTGCAAATGTGAGAATTCGAATTCGAGACATTTGGCCTAAAGAACCCATTTTACATCACTATGCCACCCCATGAGGGGCACATCTAGAACCGTCAATTTCGGCCCGGCTTGGGAATCGCCCGATAAAAAGATTGGTGAGCTATATATTAGAAGTCTCGAAATGAATTGGGCTTTTTTGACTTGACCCATTAGGCTCGAAAAACCGAGCCAAGCCGATTGACCTGATTTTCAGTGTATTTTCTTGGGTTGGGACGAGCTAGGCTCCAAATATAGCGGCCCGACCCTTTTGATACCTCTAGGCACACATGTAACATGCATAATACCTTGCTATATGTGATTTACATCTATTTTTTTTTTTTTTTTTTGAGCAATGATTTACATCTATTTTAACATAGGTATTATGTATCGTGTTTGATTCTAGATCAAACTTAATCTCCCAACACACTTCCATAATAATATATGTTTTATGTTTCGTGTTCCCCATAATTAATCTACTTATGCATCAAACACATAAAAATGTTAATTAACTTTTTGCCATGTAAAATCAATTTCAAAAGTTGTCCAACGTGAATCAAAATTTTCTATGTAACCACTATTTTCCAGAGTACCCCACCACCTATGTACATGTCTTTTCTCATCCACATAAATTATAAAGAAATGTGATATTCGCTTCTTGGTAGTTGTATTTTAATTTTAACTACTTATTGCTGAAATTCTCAATTTTTTTTTGGTCCAATCTTGTTGAAATAATACTGAAAGGTTCATATTTGATTTTGACTGGAAAATTTAACAAACCACTATTTGTTGTCTACCCAGTACCACCACAGTGGGGTAACTCCATGGATAAATTTCCAAATTCCATGTCGTTTTGTACACAGGGAAACTAACAAGAAATTAGACATTCCTTAGAAAAGGTACGTACTGATTTTCTCACAAGAATAATGGAAACAAAAAGTTTGTTGATAAGAACGACTAGGGGTGAAAGTCGATCCAAATCGCCGATACTTTTCATTTAGAATAATCTATAAAAAATCGTTTGAGCTCGGTCGTTATGTTAATTAACCAAGCACGAACTTGACTCAATTAGTAAAAACAATATAATATGTGTAAAAATCAACTCTGAGCTCGATTCATATTTGGCTCGACTAAAGCTTCGTTAATGCTTGTTTCGATTAATGATCAACCAAGTTCAAAAAACACTTTTCACTACAATAAAAAACTAGTTTACCTACGAAAAAATGCAGAGGTAAATATTAAGAAAGTTGTAAAGTGTAGGTAAAATTGTTGTAGGTAAAATTGTTGTAGGTAAATTATTTACCTACAAAATCTGAAACTGTTGGTAGATAAATACCTACAGAAAATCTGTCGGTAAATAGAAAAATTGTCGCTAATATGTCGGTATAATTTGGGGGGAAATAATAATTTTTATTCTCAGTAGAGAATCGCGTAAAATTTAGTGATAAAATCATTTTTATCGGTAAATTCTGTTGATAAACTGGAATTTTCTTATAGTGTTTTGAAACTCGATAAAAATTGAAATAAATTTGAAGAGTACTATGTTCGGCTGCAGTCGATCTTTTCGTTTATCCCCTATTAACAATTCCATCATGGAAAATTTCTTGGAACTTCATCCAGCTGAGAAAAAAGAAACCTGGAATTGAAACTTCAACTCGAGAACACGACCCAAGGTGTTTCTCTTGTTAATTTCTTCATTAGTTTCTTCACCATTTCCAAGGAGTTTCCCGTTCTTAAAGGAAGGAGTAGAAAATCATTTCCAAGAACGTATGGGCTGTTATTCACAAGTTAAACTTAAGGGATAACTACAAAAATGTTAGCATTATAATTAGTTATTAATTTATATTTGTGAGGGTAGTTTTGTATTTTCCCTTTGTGTGTCTTAGCTAGGGTTTGCTCTCCTATATATTGGGTAGTCTCCATTTGTAATTCTAAAGTTGTATTCAAGACTTTCAAGTTATATAGACTTCCAATTTTCTCTTACAAAAATGTATGTTAATTATTCTAACATGGTATCAAGAGCAAGGTTTTAATAGCATTCTCGACTTGCAGATCCAACTCCGGTGAGTTGGTTGGGGCGATGTCGATTCAGCGGATCCGTGGGTATATCGCGATTACGTGAGTATGTTGCGGACTTTGTGTTATTTTCATTCGATTTTCGATCTGTTAGCACTTGTTGGTTTGCTATCTTTTTGGCCTTAAGAATCGATTATTTGCAATAGTTTTGTTGGTAGAGTTGGCTTGATTTGTTGGATATTTGCATCGATCTATCTAGTTGTTTGGTTGGTATTTCTCGCTGATTTTCTCGTCATTATTCATTATGGCTAGTGAAAGAGATGATTTGTTGCGATCAATTAGTGTTCGCTTGAATGGAAAGAATTATTCATATTGGAGTTATGTCATGAGAAATTTTTTGAGAGGAAAAAATTGTGGAGTTATATTTACGAACACAAAAACATCATGTTGAGAAAGATAATACTAAATATCTTTGAATTAGAGGTTTGGGAAGTGAACAATTCAAAATTATTACTTGGGTTAACAATTACGAGAGAACTCTATTGGTATGCAATTGGCTAAATATGATCTTGCTAAAGAAGTTTGGGATCATTTGGAGCGGTTGTATACTCAATCGAATTTTGCTAAACAAGTACCAATTGGAAATAGATATTCGATCTCTTGAAGAAAAAATATGATCAGACAGAATTTTATTCGCTATGACCGATCTTTGGGATCAATTAGCCACTTCATCAATCTATTGAACTTGGCGCACTTGCCCCTATATTGCTCGTAGAGAGGAGCAATGATTGGTTCAATTTTTGATGGCTCTTTGGGATGATTTTGAGTCTCTTCGTGGAAATATTTTGCAATCGTATTCCTTTACCATCCGTTGATTATGTTGTCGGTGAATTGTTAGCGGAGGAATTACGCCTAAAGTCTCGGCGGGAGAGGAGTTCTTCTTGTTCCCACTTCATCCGTTCTTGTTGTGCCCCATCGTCCATCTTCTCGCTCTTTCGCATCGCACCCAAAGGTTGCGATAATGAGTGTAGTTCTTGTAAACAACCAGGACATTGGAAGGCTCAATGTCCTGAGTTGAATAAAGGTGGCCAACAACGTTTTCAACAGAAAAATCCACGACCTCCCCAACATCAGTTTGTCCATCCAAATCAACGTGATTTTAGGCCGCCCCCGACTCGTGTTCTTTGCACCCGTACCTCATCGGATCTCGTGACTTCGGAACTCTTACCTCCAAATCGGCCTTCTATGGATACAATTGCCGAACAATTTCAGAAATTTCTTGCCTCATCTCATGCTTTGTCTGCCTCAGGTTTGTCAACTCTAAGCTCGTCAGGTATATCTTCCTCTATTTGGGTATTAGATTGGAGCTTTTCATCATATGTCCCCGATATATCATGTTTTACTTCCATTTCACCCACATATGCTAGACTGTTATTCTTCATCGATGGTACATTGTTACCCTTAGCAGAATTGAATCTGTAGCTACACCTCAATTGTCTCTTCCACATGTTTACCATATTCCCAAACTTACATTAAATCTTGTTTCATTGCCAATTGTGTGGTTCGGGTTACTTAAGTATCATTCTCTTCTACTTCTTGTTGTGTGCATGATCCATATTCCTAAGTCGATTGGGACAGCCGTAGGCACGGAGAGTTATACATTTTGGATGAGCTCGAGTACCTCTATCGCAGCTTCTATTGTTGATTTGTCTTCTTTTCGTTTGAGTCCTTCATCGTCTAGCTTTTATTTATGGCATTCTCGTTTGGGTCATGTTTTAGGCTTCACGTTTAAGATTTTTGCTTCTATAGGTTCATTAGGAAAATTGTCTTCTCATGATATTTTTGATTGTAATGGTTGTAAATCGCAAAATTTTCCGCTTTATCTTTTAATCGGAGTGTTTAACTTCTTCTCTGCGCCATTTGATTTGGTTCATTCGATGTGTGGGGACTGCTCCCATTTCCACAAAGGAGGGTTCTCGATATTATGTCTCTTTTATTGATGATTATTCTCGTTATTGTTGGGTTTATTTTATGAAGCATCGTTTTGATTTTACGAGCATATATATTTCATTTCGAGCTTTTGTAAAAACTCAATTCTCTGCTATCATAAAATGCTTTAGATGTGACTTGGGTGGGAGTACACATCTAATAATTTTAATAATTGCTTGTAGGAAAGGGTCAACGCAAGGATCTTACTTCCCGAGTTCATTCTCCTGGGAACTCCATTTAAATTATTATTTAAATTATTCCGGTGTATTCTTTCCAACCTACTTCATTTTTCCGATCTACGGTCCCTCGGAGCGCGAAGGGTTAAGCGGTAGTATGGGCCTCGACTTCCCGGTATGTCTTTGGCGGCTCCCACGAAGCGAATGAAGGAAGCTCAAGAGCTTACGGGGGAATCAAGAACTTATTCACTTAAGAGATTTTAAGATCTTTCTTTTGAACAAATGTGAGCATGATTGGCGGGGGGCAGTCGGTGAAGCACGAATACGAAACCAAGGATCTTGATATCTTGGCGGCATTCCGAGTAACTCCTCAACCAGGAGTTCCGCTGAAGAAGAAAGCGGGGGCAGCCTACAATTCACCGAATAAAGGGAGTCTCACAAGGCGGGGTAGATCAAGGTATTGAATCGTTTGATTCCGACGGCCAAGCATAGATCTCATGAGACCCCCCGGTCAGTCTTCCAATCGATCATGCACTTTTTGCCCCTCCCACAACGGCCAAGAGTGGTTATGAAGCATCGCATGGAATTGGCTAAGCATTTTCTTGAACAAATATAGAACCGGAATGGATGGTTTTGTGTCTATTACGATTCTTCCTCCCGAGTTAAGACCATTTGGTCAACGGACCGCATCTGAAGTTAGTTGAAAGACGAATGCGCAGGCCTAACCCATGCTCGTATTCACGGTCTTGATGAAGTAATGACGGGTGAATTAGTCGCCCCATCATCTCCACCCCGTAGAACTACGAGATCACCCCAAGGCGCTACGGCATCCGGGGGTCACGGACCCCTCACGTGCGAAATTATAGAAGATCTCCCAATTCATACCATACAAAATCTTCTCCGAAATGAGATAGATATAGTGAGAGGGCCTATTCTATAGAACAAACTCACCCCTAACCACTCTCGACATCGAGAAGATTCCTTGTGAGGCACCTCTTTATCTAGATGGACTATAGAATCTTTGTTCAAGGTCCCGCCTTCCTACGGGTTCCCTCACCGACCCAATGACACACCAACCATGCCCCTTCTCTTTCTCCGCGTAGCAATAGAGCTGCTTATCCTTTAGGCCAAGGCGCTGGATGGGACTTTACATCAAACTTCTTGCACATATACTCCCGAACAAAATGGTGTTCTTTGAAAAAAACATAGGCATATCATTGAAACTGCTTTCGCTCACTTTTACTATCTAGTTCGGTTCAAGTGAATTAAGGGGAAAGCCGTGCTTACCGTCCATTGTATAAATAGGATTCCATCATCCATTACATCGATTTATCACCATTTCGTAGACTATATGGTTCCACCCATAGTTATTCGTCCCTACGAGTCTTTGGTTGTGCATGTTTTGTCCTTCGTCCTCATGTTGAACGCAGACAAATTATCTTCTTGTTCACTATTTGTGTTTTCTTAGGATATGGAGAAGGTCGGAAAGGGATACCGTTGCTTTGATCCTGTTGCTCAAAAATTATATGTGTCTCGTCATGTATTTTTCTTGAGCATATTCCATTCTTCTCTATTCCCTCTAGTCCTCATAGCATCTCCAAAACTCGATCTTGTTCATATTGATCCATTCTCGGATAATACGAGATAGAGACTCATCGAATCTTCACTCTCGCTCAAAACACGCCTACGGCACCCCAATTGCTTCCCGAAATTGTGGATCGTTTGTCTCCTCAATATCCCCAACGTACACGTAAGTCCACTCAATTACCTGACTTTGTTTATTCCTCTTATTCTCTCGCCTTTGCTTCATTTTTGTCCTCTATTCACCAAATTTCGAACCACACTCATATAAAGAGCGATTCTTCGATCCTTTATGGCAAAGATGCTATGATCGAGAACTTTACGCTTTGCATAAAATAAACACTTGGGATTTGGTATCTTTACCACCTGTAAGCGGGCAATTGGTTCGCGTTGGTTTATAAAATTAAAACCAAATCGATGGTTCGGTTGAGCGATATAAAAATGCGATTGGTTGCTAAAGGTTATTCACAACAGTATGGTATGGATTATGAGGAAACATTTGCCCCTGTTGCAAAGATGACTACCGTTCGTACTCTTATTCTTTGTTTCTTCTATCCAAACGCACATATCTCAATTGGATGTCAAAAATGCCTTCTTGAATGGTGATCTTCAAGAAGAGGTTTACATGATCCCACCACCTGGAGTTCCTCATAATCGGGGAGAAGTTTGCAAGCTTAAGAAAGCATTGTATGGTCTCAAACAGGCTCCACGGGCTTGGTTTGAAAAATTCTCTGTCGTGCTTACTTCACTTGGTTTTAGTTCCATAAACCATGATTACGCCCTTTTCTTCAAGCGTACATGTCTTTGGTATTATTCTTCTTTCCTTATATGTTGATGACATGATCATCACCTTGATGATGTTGATGGGATTGCATTGTTGAAATCGAGTTAGCTTCGCTTTGAAATGAAAGATTTGGGACCATTGCGATATTTCTTGGGTATTGAGGTAGCCCGCTCCCTCGAGGTTATCTCCTTTCACGGTCAAGTACATTGTTGACATACTTGATCGAGCTTGTCTTGCGATACTCGGACGGTTGATACGCCTCTTGAACTTAATGTCCGATATTCTCCTTCCGATGGCACACCATTGTCGATCCTACTTTATATCGCACTATTGTTGGAAGTTTGGTTTATCTAACCATTACGCGTCCCGATATCGCATATGCGGTTCATATTGTGAGTCGGTTTGTCATTTGCCCCACTACCGCTCATCGGGTTCATTGCTGCGATTACTCGTATCTTGTGATACCTCTGTGGTACTCTTTTTCGAGAGTCTTTTGTTTCCATCTACATCTTCATTAGAGTTGAGGCAAATTCGATGCGGATTGGGGGGTGATCCTGCGATCGAAAATCCACCACTGGTTTTTGTGTTTTTCTTGGAGACTCACTTATTTCTTGGAAGAGTAAGAAACAAAATGTTGTGTCTCGATCCTCCACAGGTAGAGTATCGGGCAATGGCTTCTACTACAAGCTGAAATAGTTTGGTTACGTTGGCTTGTTGCGATATGGGTGTTCATTTGTCCTCATCTACTCCCACATTGTGATAACCAAAGTGCTATTCGATTGCTCACAACTCGATTTTCCACGAAATAACAAAGCATATTGAGATTGATTGTCATGTCACTCGTCATCACCCGCAACATGGGACACTCCACTTACCTTTCATCTCATCATCTTTACAGAGTCGATCTTTTCATCAAGTCACATCCGCTTCCGCTTTTCGTTTTTTGGTTGGCAAACTCTCGATGATTTCTACTACATCATCATGAGTTTGTGGGGGATGTTGTTTGATAAATGGTTTTATCATGATTTTGATGAAATTGTTTTATATCAAAACAATGGTTTTAAAGGTTGTCCAAATACTCCTAAATGATTTAAAATGGTTTTAATATTTTCCAAGTATAACTTCAAGTTTTATTTTCGACAAAATTGGACAACACTTTTAATGATTTTACATTAATGTATTTTTACACCAAAACAATGTTTCTAAATGTTGTCCTAATACTCCCGATCGGTCTAAAATGTTTTCACTATTTTTCGAGTATTTCTTGAAGTCTATTTTCGATATAAAATTGGACAACACTTTTGTTTTGAGGTCAACCGTCGCCGTATAGGGCAACCCGTGACTGAAAGTTGAGAAAAACAAAAACTTCATGTTTTGCGAGAAAATGGTCGGGAGGCAACCGGTCGCCCTATAGGGCAACCGGTGGCGTCGGCCGGCCGACCCCTTGGCGGCCGTGCACTGGAGCAAATTGAAACGGAACATTTGCCCTTCGTTTTTTTTTTTAAGTTGTGTGATCGGTTGAAGTAAGGGACGGCCGGTCGAACCCTACGTCGACCGATCGCCTGTGTAAATGTGTATTCTCTTTTTCTAACGTCTATTTGTGTGCGGCCGTCGCGCCTCAAGTTTGATGAAAAAAATGTAACCGTTGTCAGTGAGACATATTTCCTTCATTTGTGGGATTGATTTCTAACAACTCTTTTCTTCAATTGTCTTGCAATTTTTTACTGAGAATTCATGTCCCCAAGAGGAGCCTATCATGTACAAGACATCTTCTATAAATAGAGGAAGAATTGAAGCAACACAACAAGAGAGAAAACTACAACACAACAAGATACACCCAAGAATACACTTGTTCTTACATTGTCTTATTTCTTGTTGTAATTTGCCTAGCTATTCACTTTCACATTCTTGAGGTCTAGGCTATTCTTGATTACACTTGCACTCTATTGTATTATCAATTATCGAGTTGTAATCTTAAATTTGTGGTCGTCATTCAAACACAAGATATCCTTGTGAGTGTTAACTTGTGGTAAGAACACACTTGGGTGAACTAGGTGTTAGGTGTAAGAAGATTGTGGTAATCTTCTTGTTGAGGTGTTGAAGAGTGTGGTGCTCTTCAAGGGTGAAGATTATGGTAATCTTCACAAGGTGTCGTTTGGAGATTGTGGTAATCTTCAAGTGAGATTGTGGTAATCTCAAAGGTGGTGTTGAAGAAGAGTGTGGTGCTCTCAAGGTGTTGGTGTAAGATTTTGTTGTAATAATTTTGGTAATTATTAATAAAATCTTTTCTCTTTCAAATCCATCCCGGATATCTTTGGGGTGGTAGAGGATTAGGCCCTAGGTGGGTTGAACCTCTTTAAATCGACGCGTGTTGCTTACATTCCGCACCTTGATTATTTTGTTTGAGCATTCGATTGTAAAAGAGGGGCGAAATCGAAAAGATGGAGATAATCTATTCACCCCCTCTAGATTATCGTAGCGCTTGGACTTACAAGTGGTATCAAAGCCAAACTCTTTGGCAAGCTCGTTTCACATCGCGAGTGAAGAGAAACGATCGTCGACTCTGAAGCTCAACTTTCCTAAGACCTCCACCACCAAGCCACCTCGGTTTGATTCCAAAAATTTTATATTTTGGAAAGAAAGAATGGAATGCTATTTACAAGGTTGCGGGTTCGATATTTAGAACACCGTCATCAATGGAGAATCCATTCCGATGAAAGATACACCACACACCTCAAAAGGCTTCAAAAGCTCAATGATGAAGAGAAAGAAAATCATCTCCTTAAATGGTAAAGCTCTTAATATTTTACATTGTTCACTTACCACTTTGGAATTTGATCATGTTGTAGGTATTCGGTCGGCGCATGAAGTATGGCAAAAATTAGAAGCCATCTATGAAGTATATGCAAATGAAAGGAGCAACTCAAAAGCATCTACTTCACAAATGGATACAACATCAAATTCAACAACATGGTATAAGCCTTCTACAACCTCCCATGATGAACAAGTTGAACAATGCCTCATGGGCATCGAAGAAAACGAGGTAAGTTCTAAACCCTCTACTTCTTATGATAATGAATTGCAAAATGAATATAGTGACTTGCAAAATGATTATGATGAGCTACAAGATGAATTCCAAAACTTACTTGTTAAATACAAAAATTTGAAAAAGAATTCATTATTTTAAAGAATGATAAGGATAGTTTATTTACTTCCTATGAATCACTATCATGTGCTCACACCACCACTCTTGACAAGGTTAGAAACCTTGAGAAGGAAAATAGTACTCTTGTTGAGGATATAAATTGCTTGAAAAATGATTTATCTAAATCCAACTTAGTCACCGATAAGATGACCAATATTGTTGATTGTTGTGATAATTCGAAACTAGAACTTGATCATAAGCCTAAGGTGTCAATCACATGAAAAGGAATCAAGTCTCTAAGACGTTGGTCATTATGCTCCTAGAATTATTACATGCTTTTATTGCGGTAAAAAGGGTCATACGATAAATACTTGTCGGGCTAGAAATAGCTCCAATTATTGTTGGAGACCTAAAAGTCTCAAGACTAATCCCAAAGGACCCAAACACATAAGGGTACCACAAAACAATGTCATATTAGGTACCCGACGAAATAATGATCGAAGAAAATTTATACCGCCAAGAAGACATCAAATGACCGTTTCATTTGATCAAAGAAGGAGAAACTATTTTCGACAAAGCCAATTTCCAAGAAGAGGATATAATCAAAAATGGGAAGAACACAATCCTTGGAAATGGCAAAGACATCATCAACAAGATGATTTTCAAAGAAGAAGACTTTCAACAATGGGAAAGCAACAAACCTTGGAAATGGAGCAATCAAAGAAGTCATCATCAACAAAGTGACTTCTCGGGAAGATATCATCAACAATGGGAACGACACAACCCATGGAAATGGCATAATTGGTAACCCGTATCTCCCTATTTAAATATGCATTTTATTTTGTTATTATGCATGCTTTTATTTGTGTCTTAATTGCAAAATGAGTTTTCAAATATTTATTTTTTAATTAAGGTCTTCAATATATACTTGTGCTTTTAAAATATTTTTGAAAAAGACCCTTATATGATGTTTTTAAAACTCTTGTGCATTTTTGTAGACTAAAGTGTGTTATCATCTTTTATGGATTTTTATGGCATGAGCTTACTTGTGATATCTCTTAGCCTACACTTTTATCATTATGATTTGTGCTAGATATGTTTTAAGAAATGTGTAGGATTTACATATTTTCACAAATGGCCATTTACGTCATTATTTGTCTAGAAAGGCATAAATTATCGAGGTACGTTTACTTGTGTTATTCTTACTCTTATAGACTCGATATATGTATTGCCACGTGCCTATGTGCTTGTTTTTCATTGTATTTCATACAAGTGCCATTAAGAGGATTTTTAGATTTTTTGAAAGGCACTATTCGATATTTGATTGCACATATTTGCCGTGTCAACTCTTATTCAAATACTTCTTTTAAATAAGGTCTCAACTATATCTTTCGGATTTTCAAATTTCAAAAGAGACCTTTTGTAGCTTTCTTAAGCTTATTTGAACTTGCATGATTTATTAGACTCTTGATGATCTTCTAAATGCATAGTATGTGTTTCTTGCTTCATGGTCTATATATAGTGTCTATTTCTACTATGCAAGATATTTTGTGATTGAGGCATGTTTTTACACTTGGGCTATTTTTCTTGCTTATATAAACGATGCCGTTAATGAGTTTGTTAAGTTGTGTAGATGAGAAATGAAGTACTCCAAATATTTGGATGTAAATGTTCTATTATGAACACCTTAGATCAATTGGATGCCCTATGATGATAGAGATGAAGAAGATAAAAAGGGTATTCCGGAACAAACTCGATGACCAAGGCAACATTGGTCGAACTAAGGTGAGGTTAGTAGCTCGAAGGTATTTTCAAGAAGAAGGTAATTAATTTTGTTGTAACATTTGCACTCATAGCACATTTAGTAGCTATTTGCATTTTACTTGCCCATTCTTGTTTTAAAGAAAATTTCAAGCTTTACCAAATGGATGTTAAATCCAACTTTCTAAATGGTTTTATTCAAATATAAGTCTATTGGAGTTTAAAATTTTAGGCCAAATGATTTTTAAAAAGGCATTGTCACGATTGATAGACTTAGCTATTTTTGCAAAATGATTTTACAAAAGGTAAAGTTGATACTACACTTCTTGTTTTGAAAAAGGGCAAGGTTGTTTACTTGTGCAAATTTTTGTTGATAATATTTATGGTGCTACTAATGAATATTTGTGCAAGATATGTTTTCTAAGTTGATACTAGGTGAGCTTGAGATGAGAATGATGGGGGAGCTCAATTTCTTGCTTGGACTACAAATTATTCAATGCCAAGAAGATGGTTATATAAGAACTCTTGAAGGAGTTAAGCATTGAAGGAAGAAGAACCATCTCAACCTCTGGCTAAAGATTGACAAAGGTTGAGAAAGACATATCGGCCTACAAATAAATTCGAGGTATGTTTTCTTGTATTATTCCTATAGATTCGACATTCCATATGCCTTATGTCTATATGCTCGACTTAAAAAAATATCCCAACGAATCTCATTAAAGTGCCGTTAAAAGAAATTTTCAAATATTTGAAAGGCACTTCTTCTTATGACTTGTATATCCAAAGTATTAAAACGTTCTTATTTTTCCGGGATAACAAGTTCGGTGTTTACAATTTATGAAAATATGGTTCGTCATAATCGAACTAAACATATTGAGATTCAAATTTTTCTAAGAGATTGCGTTTTTAACAAAAAAAACTTGAGATGTGTTTAATTAGTCTCAAGGATAACTCGCGGACTTTTTGATCGTTAACTTGCCACGAGTATTTTACCTCATTTCGAGCTTGATTATGACATAATGTATATTGAATGAGGTCTACGTTTGCATTTTGCACGTTTTTAAAACTTAGGGGCGAAAAATCGGATTTTTGGTTGAAAATTCGGATTTTGGAAAAAGCTGACAGACAATGGTGGTGAAATGGTTGAGGGCAACCTGTCGCCCTCAACGTCGACCGTCGCCCTCAACCTCGACCGGTCGCTAGGCTATAATTTGGATTAAAATGGTTCTGTCTTGACATTCGTCACTTTGACACATTTTGGCCATTTTTCGTCCCTTTTGCAAATTTCACACACAATTCACTTCAAATGAGTTTTGATGCATGAATTATATATTTTGCGGATTATCTAGCTCGGCTATCATCATCATTGCTCGTCTTTACCGATTGAATGGTAAGAATTTCACTATCTTTAGCTCAATTGGGTTGAACCATGAGTTTGTGGCTTATATGTATTTTTACGATTGTGATTCATATATGTTTGTGATGAGTTTATTGATTGTTGATGAATGATATTTGTTAAATTGTATTTGGTGATGAAAAACTTGGCTTGATTTCATTTACAAGGGCTATATATAACTTTTTCTATTTTTGACGCCCGCCAAGTGTTCGATAAAACGTTTCAATGAAAAATTCATCACCTACATGACTCTCTCGATTTCAAAAGTCTCATATATTTATAGAGATCATGTTTTTGAAAATCAAATGATTTTTCATAAGCTTCTACAAGTCGTATGATTCGACTCTTCTATTTGGTTTAAAAGCTTCAATATTCAAAATGGCTCGATACATCGGTTTACTTGCGCACTTTGATAAGAATATATGATGTATTTATCGTGCTAACATTCTTTTTGATGATTCCAAAGGGGGAGAAACAGGTTATAAGCTCATTAGCTCATAAAAGCTAAGATAAGCTTAACAAAAAGAAGCTATAAGCTATGGCTTCATAAAGCCATAAGTTGTGGATCATATTTAGTCCACTTGGTGCATTATGGTTATGTATGAATCATGGTCCATTGGTTGTAGTATGGATTTATATACGGTTCTAATGATGTATCTTTGACAGGGGAGCTTTTAAGTTATTGATACTTAAGCTCAATATCGAATAGCTAATATTTTAGCTTATGTTTAAGTTCTTCTATATAACTCTTGTTGTGCATGTTGATAGGGGAGCATTTGCTATATGTTATATGTGTTTGAATATCTCTACTCCCATCCTTGTGTTTTTATTGCATGGAATGTTGTCGCTCACAACGGATAGTTCTTTTTACCTAGGTAAAATTGTTTTGTTTTCAAAATCGCCTCTTAAAATTGTTTTGTTTTCAAAATCGCCTCTCAAAATTGTTTTGTTTTCAAAATCGGCCTTGTCAAATTGTTTTGGTTTGTAATCATCAAAAAGGGGAGATTGTTTGATAAATGGTTTTATCATGATTTTGATGAATTTGTTTTATACCAAAACAATGGTTTTAAAGGTTGTCCAAATACTCCTAAATGATTTAAAATGGTTTTAATATTTTCCAAGTATAACTTCAAGTTTTATTTTAAACAAAATTGGACAACACTTTTAATGATTTTACATTAATGTATTTTTACACCAAAACAATGTTTCTAAATGTTGTCCTAATACTCCCGATCGGTCTAAAATGTTTTCACTATTTTTCGTAGTATTTCTTGAAGTCTATTTTCGATATAAAATTGGACAACACTTTTGTTTTGAGGTCAACCGGTCGCCAGTATAGGGCAACCCGTGCACGAAAGTTGAGAAAAGCAGAAAACTTCATGTTTGCGAAAAATGGTCGGGCAACCGTCGCCCTATAGGGCAACCGCCGGTGGCGTCGACCGGTCGACCCCTTGGTGAGGCGGCGTGCACTGGAGCAAATTGAAACAGAACATTTGCCCTTCGTTTTTTTTAAGTTGTGCGACCGGTTGAAGTAAGGGACGACCAGTCGAACCTACGTCGACCGGTCGCCTGTGTAAATGTGTATTCTCTTTTTCTAACGTCTATTTGTGTGCGACCGGTCGCCTCAAGTTTGACAAAAAAATGTAACCGTTGTGCGTGAGACATATTTCCTTAATTTGTGGGATTGATTTCTAACAACTCTTTTCTTCAATTGTCTTGCAATTTTTTACTGAGAATTCATGTCCCCAAGAGGAGCCTATCATGTACAAGACATCTTCTATAAATAGAGGAAGAATCAAGCAACACAACAATAGAGAAAACTACAACACAACAAGATACACCCAAGAATACACTTGTTCTTACATTGTCTTATTTCTTGTTGTAATTTGCCTAGCTATTCACTTTCACATTCTTGAGGTCTAGGCTATTCTTGATTACACTTGCACTCTATTGTATTATCAATTATCGAGTTGTAATCTTGAATTTGTGGTCGTCATTCAAACACAAGATATCCTTGTGAGTGTTCTTGTGGTAAGAACACACTTGGGTGAACTAGGTGTTAGGTGTAAGAAGATTGTGGTAATCTTCTTGTTGAGGTGTTGAAGAGTGTGGTGCTCTTCAAGGGTGAAGATTGTGGTAATCTTCACAAGGTGCCGTTGGAGATTGTGGTAATCTTCAAGTGAGATTGTGGTAATCTCAAAGGTGGTGTTGAAGAAGAGTGTGGTGCTCTCCAAGGTGTTGGTGTAAGATTTTGTTGTAATAATTTTGGTAATTATTAATAAAATCTTTTTCTCTTTTCGAAATCCATCCCGATATCTTTTGGGGTGGTAGAGGATTAGGCCCTAGGTGGGTTGAACCTCTTTAAATCGACGCGTGTTGCTTACATTCCGCACCTTGATTATTTTGTTTGAGCATTCGATTGTAAAAAGAGGGCGAAATCGAAAAGATGGAGATAATCTATTCACCCCCTCTAGATTATCGTAGCCGCTGGACTTACAAGTGGTATCAAAGCCAAACTCTTTGGCAAGCTCGTTTCACATCGCGAGTGAAGAGAAACGATCGTCGGCTCTGAACGAAGCTCAACTTTCCTAAGCACCTCCACCACCAAGCCACCTCGGTTTGATTCCAAAAATTTTATATTTTGGAAAGAAAGAATGGAATGCTATTTACAAGGTTGGGGTTCGATATTTGGAACACCGTCATCAATGGAGAATCCATTCCGATGAAAGATACACCACACACCTCAAAAGGCTTCAAAAAGCTCAATGATGAAGAGAAAAAATCATCTCCTTAAATGGTAAAGCTCTTAATATTTTACATTGTTCACTTACCACTTTGGAATTTGATCATGTTGTAGGTATTCGGTCGGCGCATGAAGTATGGCAAAAATTAGAAGCCATCTATGAAGTATATGCAAATGAAAGGAGCAACTCAAAAGCATCTACTTCACAAATGGATACAACATCAAATTCAACAACATGGTTTAAGCCTTCTACAACCTCCCATGATGAACAAGTTGAACAATGCCTCATGGGCATCGAAGAAGAAAACGAGATAAGTTCTAAACCCTCTACTTCTTATGATAATGAATTGCAAAATGAATATAGTGACTTGCAAAATGATTATGATGAGCTACAAGATGAATTCCAAAACTTACTTGTTAAATACAAAAATTTGAAAAAGGAATTCATTGTTTTAAAGAATGATAAGGATAGTTTATTTACTTCCTATGAATCACTATCATGTGCTCACACCACCACTCTTGACAATGTTAGAAACCTTGAGAAGGAAAATAGTACTCTTGTTGAGGATATAAATTGCTTGAAAAATGATTTATCTAAATCCAACTTGAGTCACGATAAGATGACCAATATTGTTGATTGTTGTGATAATTCAAACTAGAACTTGATCATAAGCCTGGGGTGTCAATCACATGAAAAGGAATCAAGTCTCTAAGCACGTTGGTCATTATGCTCCTAGAATTATTACATGTTTTTATTGCGGTAAAAAGGGTCATACGGTAAATACTTGTTGGGCTAGAAATAGCTCTAATTATTGTTGGAGACCTAAAAGTCTCAAGACTAATCCTAAAGGACCCAAACACATAAGGGTACCACAAAACAATGTCATATTAGGTACCGTGAAATAATGATCGAAGAAAATTTATACCGCGAAGAAGACATCAAATGACCGTTTCATTTGATCAAAGAAGGGAAACTATTTTCGACAAAGCCATTTACAAGAAGAGGGTATAATCAAAAATGGGAAGAACACAATCCTTGGAAATGGCAAAGACATCATCAACAAGATGATTTTCAAAGAAGAAGAGACTTTCAACAATGGGAAAGCAACAAACCTTGGAAATGGAGCAATCAAAGAAGTCATCATCAACAAAGTGACTTCTCAAGGGGAAGATACCATCAACAATGGGAACGACACAACCCATGGAAATGGCGTAATTGGTAACCCGTATCTCCCTATTTAAATATGCATTTTATTTTGTTATTATGCATGCTTTTATTTGTGTCTTAATTGCAAAATGAGTTTTCAAATATTTATTCTTTAATTAAGGTCTTCAATATATACTTGTGCTTTTAAAATATTTTTGAAAAAGAATACCTTATATGATGTTTTTAAAACTCTTGTGCATTTTTGTAGACTAAAGTGTGTTATAATCTTTTATGGATTTTTATGGCATGAGCTTACTTGTGATATCTCTTAGCCTACACTTTTATCATTATGATTTGTGCTAGATATGTTTTAAGAAATGTGTAGGATTTACATATTTTCACAAATGGCCATTTACGTCATTATTTGTCTAGAAAGGCATAAATTATCGAGTACGTTTACTTGTGTTATTCTTACTCTTATAGACTCGATATATGTATTGCCACGTGCCTATGTGCTTGTTTTTCATTGTATTTCATACAAGTGCCATTAAGAGGATTTTTAGATTTTTTGAAAGGCACTATTCGATATTTGATTGCACATATTTGCCGTGTCAACTCTTGTTCAAATACTTCTTTTAAATAAGGTCTCAACTATATGCTTTCGGATTTTCAAATTTCAAAAGAGACCTTTTGTAGCTTTCTTAAGCTTATTTGAACTTGCATGATTTATTAGACTCTTGATGGTCTTCTAAATGCATAGTATGTGTTTCTTGCTTCATGGTCATATATAGTGTCTATTTCTACTATGCAAGATATTTTGTGATTGAGGCATGTTTTTACACTTGGGCTATTTTTTTCTTGCTTATATAAACGATGTCGTTAATGAGTTTGTTAAGTTGTGTAGATGAGAAATGAAGTACTCCAAATATTTGGATGTAAATGTTCTATTATGAACACCTTAGATCAATTGGATGCCCTATGATGATAGAGATGAAGAAGATAAAAAGGGTATTCCTGGAACAAACTCGATGACCAAGGCAACATTGGTCGAACTAAGGTGAGGTTAGTAGCTCGAAGGTATTTTCAAGAAGAAGGTAATTAATTTTGTTGTAACATTTGCACTCATAGCACATTTAGTAGCTATTTGCATTTTACTTGCCCATTCTTGTTTTAAAGAAAATTTCAAGCTTTACCAAATGGATGTTAAATCCAACTTTCTAAATGGTTTTATTCAAATATAAGTCTATTGGAGTTTAAAATTTTAGGCCAAATGATTTTTAAAAAGGCCTTGCGATTGATAGACTTAGCTATTTTTGCAAAATGATTTTACAAAAGGTAAAGTTGATACTACACTTCTTATTTTGAAAAAGGGCAAGGTTGTTTACTTGTGCAAATTTTTGTTGATAATATTTATGGTGCTACTAATGAATATTTGTGCAAGATATGTTTTCTAAGTTGATACTAGGTGAGCTTGAGATGAGAATGATGGGGAGCTCAATTTCTTGCTTGGACTACAAATTATTCAATGCCAATAAGATGGTTATATAAGAACTCTTGAAGGAGTTAAGCATTGAAGGAAGAAGAACCATCTTAACCTCTATGGCTAAAGATTGACAAAGGTTGAGAAAGACATAACGGCCTACAAATAAATTCGAGGTATGTTTTCTTGTATTATTCCTATAGATTCGACATTCCATATGCCTTATGTCTATATGCTCGACTTAAAAAATATCCCAACGAATCTCATTAAAGTGCTTAGTTAAAAGAAATTTTCAAATATTTGAAAGGCACTTCTTCTTATGACTTGTATATCCAAAGTATTAAAACGTTCTTATTTTTCCGGGATAACAAGTTCGGTGTTTACAATTTATGAAAATATGGTTCGTCATAATCGAACTAAACATATTGAGATTCAAATTTTTCTAAGAGATTGCGTTTTTAACAAAAAAAAAAAAACTGAGATGTGTTTAATTCCGTCTCAAGGATAACTCGCGACTTTTTGATCGTTAACCGAGTATTTTACCTCATTTCGAGCTTGATTATGACATAATGTATATTGAATGAGGTCTACGTTTGTTTTTGCACGTTTTTAAAACTTAGGGGCGAAAAATCGGATTTTTGGTTGAAAATTCGGATTTTGGAAAAAGCTGACAGATGTGGGCTGAAATGGTTGAGGGCAACCGTCGCCCTCAACGTCGACCGGTCGCCCTCAACCTCGACCGGTCGCCTAGGCTATAATTTGGATTAAAATGGTTCTGTCTTGACATTCGTCACTTTGACACATTTTGGCCATTTTTCGTCCCCTTTGCAAATTTCACACACAATTCACTTCAAATGAGTTTTGATGCATGAATTATATATTTTGCGGATTATCTAGCTCGGCTATCATCATCATTGCTCGTCTTTACCGATTGAATGGTAAGAATTTCACTATCTTTAGCTCAATTGGGTTGAACCATGAGTTTGTGGCTTATATGTATTTTTTCGATTGTGATTCATATATGTTTGTGATGAGTTTATTGATTGTTGATGAATGATATTTGTTAAATTGTATTTGGTGATGAAAAACTTGGCTTGATTTCATTTACAAGGGCTATATATAACTTTTTCTATTTTTGGCCTTGCTTAGTGTTCGATAAAACGTTTCAATGAAAAATTCATCACCTACATGACTCTCTCGATTTCAAAAGTCTCATATATTTATAGAGATCATGTTTTTGCATATCAAATGATTTTTCATAAGCTTCTACAAGTCGTATGATTCGACTCTTCTATGTGGTTTAAAAGCTTCAATATTCAAATGGCTCGATACATCGATTTATTTCTGCGCACTTTGATAAGAATATATGATGTATTTATCGTGCTAACATTCTTTTTGATGATTCCAAAGGGGAGAAACAGGTTATAAGCTCATTAGCTCATAAAAGCTAAGATAAACTTAAAGAAAAGAAGCTATAAGCTATGGCTTCATAAAGCCATAAGTTGTGGATCATATTTAGTCCACTTGGTGCATTATGGTTATGTATGAATCATGGTCCATTGGTTGTAGTATGGATTTATATACGGTTCTAATGATGTATCTTTGACAGGGGGAGCTTTTAAGTTATTGATACTTAAGCTCAATATCGAATAGCTAATATTTTAGCTTATGTTTAAGTTCTTCTATATAACTCTTTGTTGTGCATGTTGATAGGGGAGCATTTGCTATATGTTATATGTGTTTGAATATCTCTACTCCCATCCTTGTGTTTTTATTGCATGGAATGTTGTCGCTCACAACGGATAGTTCTTTTTACCGGTAAAATTGTTTTGTTTTCAAAATCGCCTCTTAAAATTGTTTTGTTTTCAAAATCGCCTCTCAAAATTGTTTTGTTTTCAAAATCGGCCTTGTCAAATTGTTTTGGTTTGTAATCATCAAAAAGGGAGATTGTTTGATAAATGGTTTTATCATGATTTTGATGAATTTGTTTTATACCAAAACAATGGTTTTAAAGGTTGTCCAAATACTCCTAAATGATTTAAAATGGTTTTAATATTTTCCGAAGTATAACTTCAAGTTTTATTTTCGACAAAATTGGACAACACTTTTAATGATTTTTACATTAATGTATTTTTACACCAAAACAATGTTTCTAAATGTTGTCCTAATACTCCCGATCGGTCTAAAATGTTTTCACTATTTTTCGAGTATTTCTTGAAGTCTATTTTCGATATAAAATTGGACAACACTTTTGTTTTGAGGTCAACCGTCGCCGTATAGGGCAACCCGTGCACACGAAAGTTGAGAAAAACAGAAAACTTCATGTTTGCGAGAAAATGGTCGAGGCAACCGTCGCCCTATAGGGCAACCGGTGGCGTCGACGGTCGACCCCTTGGGCGGCCGGCACTGGGAGCAAATTGAAACAGAACATTTGCCCTTCGTTTTTTAAGTTGTGCGACCGGTTGAAGTAAGGGACGACCGGTCGAACCCTACGTCGACCGGTCGCCTGTAAATGTGTATTCTCTTTTTCTAACGTCTATTTGTGTGCGACCGTCGCCCCAAGTTTGACAAAAAAAAATGTAAACCGTTGTGCAAAAGCAGACATATTTCCTTAATTTGTGGGATTGATTTCTAACAACTCTTTTCTTCAATTGTCTTGCAATTTTTACAGAATTCATGTCCCCAAGAGGAGCCTATCATGTACAAGACATCTTCTATAAATAGAGGAAGAATCAAGCAACACAACAATAGAGAAAACTACAACACAACAAGATACACCCAAGAATACACTTGTTCTTACATTGTCTTATTTCTTGTTGTAATTTGCCTAGCTATTCACTTTCACATTCTTGAGGTCTAGGCTATTCTTGATTACACTTGCACTCTATTGTATTATCAATTATCGAGTTGTAATCTTGAATTTGTGGTCGTCATTCAAACACAAGATATCCTTGTGAGTGTTCTAACTGTGGTAAGAACACACTTGGGTGAACTAGGTGTTAGGTGTAAGAAGATTGTGGTAATCTTCTTGTTGAGGTGTTGAAGAGTGTGGTGCTCTTCAAGGGTGAAGATTGTGGTAATCTTCACAAGGTGCCGTTGGAGATTGTGGTAATCTTCAAGTGAGATTGTGGTAATCTCAAGGTGGTGTTGAAGAAGAGTGTGGTGCTCTCCAAGGTGTTGGTGTAAGATTTTGTTGTAATAATTTTGGTAATTATTAATAAAATCTTTTTCTCTTTTCAAAATCCATCCCGGATATCTTTGGGGTGGTAGAGGATTAGGCCCTAGGTGGGTTGAACCTCTTTAAATCGACGCGTGTTGCTTACATTCCGCACCTTGATTATTTTGTTTGAGCATTCGATTGTAAAAAGAGGGCGAAATCGAAAAGATGGAGATAATCTATTCACCCCCTCTAGATTATCGTGGCGCCGCTGGACTTACAAGTGGTATCAAAGCCAAACTCTTTTGGCAAGCTCGTTTCACATCGCGAGTGAAGAGAAACGATCGTCGGCTCTGAACAAGCTCAACTTTCCTGGCACCTCCACCACCAAGCCACCTCGGTTTGATTCCAAAAATTTTATATTTTGGAAAGAAAGAATGGAATGCTATTTACAAGGTTGCGGGTTCGATATTTGGAACACCGTCATCAATGGAGAATCCATTCCGATGAAAGATACACCACACACCTCAAAAGGCTTCAAAAGCTCAATGATGAAGAGAAAAAATCATCTCCTTAAATGGTAAAGCTCTTAATATTTTACATTGTTCACTTACCACTTTGGAATTTGATCATGTTGTAGGTATTCGGTCGGCGCATGAAGTATGGCAAAAATTAGAAGCCATCTATGAAGTATATGCAAATGAAAGGAGCAACTCAAAAGCATCTACTTCACAAATGGATACAACATCAAATTCAACAACATGGTTTAAGCCTTCTACAACCTCCCATGATGAACAAGTTGAACAATGCCTCATGGGCATCGAAGAAGAAAACGAGATAAGTTCTAAACCCTCTACTTCTTATGATAATGAATTGCAAAATGAATATAGTGACTTGCAAAATGATTATGATGAGCTACAAGATGAATTCCAAAACTTACTTGTTAAATACAAAAATTTGAAAAAGGAATTCATTGTTTTAAAGAATGATAAGGATAGTTTATTTACTTCCTATGAATCACTATCATGTGCTCACACCACCACTCTTGACAAGGTTAGAAACCTTGAGAAGGAAAATAGTACTCTTGTTGAGGATATAAATTGCTTGAAAAATGATTTATCTAAATCCAACTTGAGTACCGATAAGATGACCAATATTGTTGATTGTTGTGATAATTCAAACTAGAACTTGATCATAAGCCTAAGGGTGTCAATCACATGAAAAGGAATCAAGTCTCTAAGACGTTGGTCATTATGCTCCTAGAATTATTACATGTTTTTATTGCGGTAAAAAGGGTCATACGGTAAATACTTGTCGGGCTAGAAATAGCTCCAATTATTGTTGGAGACCTAAAAGTCTCAAGACTAATCCCAAAGGACCCAAACACATAAGGGTACCACAAAACAATGTCATATTAGGTACCCGGCGAAATAATGATCGAAGAAAATTTATACCGCCAAGAAGACATCAAATGACCGTTTCATTTGATCAAAGAAGGGGAAACTATTTTAAACAAAGCCAATTTCAAGAAGAGGTATAATCAAAAATGGGAAGAACACAATCCTTGGAAATGGCAAAGACATCATCAACAAGATGATTTTCAAAGAAGAAGAGACTTTCAACAATGGGAAAGCAACAAACCTTGGAAATGGAGCAATCAAAGAAGTCATCATCAACAAAGTGACTTCTCAAGGGGAAGATACCATCAACAATGGGAACGACACAACCCATGGAAATGGCGTAATTGGTAACCCGTATCTCCTATTTAAATATGCATTTTATTTTGTTATTATGCATGCTTTTATTTGTGTCTTAATTGCAAAATGAGTTTTCAAATATTTATTCTTTAATTAAGGTCTTCAATATATACTTGTGCTTTTAAAATATTTTTGAAAAAGAATACCTTATATGATGTTTTTAAAACTCTTGTGCATTTTTGTAGACTAAAGTGTGTTATAATCTTTTATGGATTTTTATGGCATGAGCTTACTTGTGATATCTCTTAGCTACACTTTTATCATTATGATTTGTCTTTAGATATGTTTTAAGAAATGTGTAGGATTTACATATTTTCACAAATGGCCATTTACGTCATTATTTGTCTAGAAAGGCATAAATTATCGAGGTACGTTTACTTGTGTTATTCTTACTCTTATAGACTCGATATATGTATTGCCACGTGCCTATGTGCTTGTTTTTTCATTGTATTTCATACAAGTGCCATTAAGAGGATTTTTAGATTTTTTGAAAGGCACTATTCGATATTTGATTGCACATATTTGCCGTGTCAACTCTTATTCAAATACTTTTAAATAAGGTCTCAACTATATGCTTTCGGATTTTCAAATTTCAAAAGAGACCTTTTGTAGCTTTCTTAAGCTTATTTGAACTTGCATGATTTATTAGACTCTTGATGGTCTTCTAAATGCATAGTATGTGTTTTTGCTTCATGGTCTATATATAGTGTCTATTTACTACTATGCAAGATATTTTGTGATTGAGGCATGTTTTTACACTTGGGCTATTTTTTCTTGCTTATATAAACGATGTCGTTAATGAGTTTGTTAAGTTGTGTAGATGAGAAATGAAGTACTCCAAATATTTGGATGTAAATGTTCTATTATGAACACCTTAGATCAATTGGATGCCCTATGATGATAGAGATGAAGAAGATAAAAAGGGTATTCCGGAACAAACTCGATGACCAAGGCAACATTGGTCGAACTAAGGCGAGGTTAGTAGCTCGAAGGTATTTTCAAGAAGAAGGTAATTAATTTTGTTGTAACATTTGCACTCATAGCACATTTAGTAGCTATTTGCATTTTACTTGCCCATTCTTGTTTTAAAGAAAATTTCAAGCTTTACCAAATGGATGTTAAATCCAACTTTCTAAATGGTTTTATTCAAATATAAGTCTATTGGAGTTTAAAATTTTAGGCCAAATGATTTTTAAAAAAGGCCTTGTACGATTGATAGACTTAGCTATTTTTGCAAAATGATTTTACAAAAGGTAAAGTTGATACTACACTTCTTATTTTGAAAAAGGGCAAGGTTGTTTACTTGTGCAAATTTTTGTTGATAATATTTATGGTGCTACTAATGAATATTTGTGCAAGATATGTTTTCTAAGTTGATACTAGGTGAGCTTGAGATGAGAATGATGGGGAGCTCAATTTCTTGCTTGGACTACAAATTATTCAATGCCATAAGATGGTTATATAAGAACTCTTGAAGGAGTTAAGCATTGAAGGAAGAAGAACCATCTTAACCTCTATGGCTAAAGATTGACAAAGGTTGAGAAAGACATATCGGCCTACAAATAAAT
This sequence comes from Rehmannia glutinosa, assembly GCA_016081115.2. Classification (NCBI taxonomy): domain Eukaryota; kingdom Viridiplantae; phylum Streptophyta; class Magnoliopsida; order Lamiales; family Orobanchaceae; genus Rehmannia; species Rehmannia glutinosa. Next base: position 83,797,667 of record CM071930.1, on the reverse strand, counting down.
TCGAGGTATGTTTTCTTGTATTATTCCTATAGATTCGACATTCCATATGCCTTATGTCTATATGCTCGACTTAAAAAATATCCCAACGAATCTCATTAAAGTGCTTAGTTAAAAGAAATTTTCAAATATTTGAAAGGCACTTCTTCTTATGACTTGTATATCCAAAGTATTAAAACGTTCTTATTTTTCCGGGATAACAAGTTCGGTGTTTACAATTTATGAAAATATGGTTCGTCATAATCGAACTAAACATATTGAGATTCAAATTTTTCTAAGAGATTGCGTTTTTAACAAAAAAAAACTTGAGATGTGTTTAATTAAAGTCTCAAGGATAACTCGCGGACTTTTTGATCGTTAACCGCCGAGTATTTTACCTCATTTCGAGCTTGATTATGACATAATGTATATTGAATGAGGTCTACGTTTGCATTTTGCACGTTTTAAAACTTAGGGGCGAAAAATCGGATTTTTGGTTGAAAATTCGGATTTTGGAAAAACTGACAGACAAATGGTGAAATGGTTGAGGGCAACCGTCGCCCTCAACGTCGACCGTCGCCCTCAACCTCGACCGGTCGCCCTAGGCTATAATTTGGATTAAAATGGTTCTGTCTTGACATTCGTCACTTTGACACATTTTGGCCATTTTTCGTCCCCTTTGCAAATTTCACACACAATTCACTTCAAATGAGTTTTGATGCATGAATTATATATTTTGGGGATTATCTAGCTCGGCTATCATCATCATTGCTCGTCTTTACCGATTGAATGGTAAGAATTTCACTATCTTTAGCTCAATTGGGTTGAACCATCGAGTTTGTGGCTTATATGTATTTTTCTTATTGTGATTCATATATGTTTGTGATGAGTTTATTGATTGTTGATGAATGATATTTGTTAAATTGTATTTGGTGATGAAAAACTTGGCTTGATTTCATTTACAAGGGCTATATATAACTTTTTCTATTTTTGACGCCCGCCAAGTGTTCGATAAAACGTTTGAATGAAAAATTCATCACCTACATGACTCTCTCGATTTCAAAAGTCTCATATATTTATAGAGATCATGTTTTTGCATATCAAATGATTTTTCATAAGCTTCTACAAGTCGTATGATTCGACTCTTCTATGTGGTTTAAAAGCTTCAATATTCAAATGGCTCGATACATCGATTTACTTTGCATAACTTTGATAAGAATATATGATGTATTTATCGTGCTAACATTCTTTTTGATGATTCCAAAGGGGAGAAACAGGTTATAAGCTCATTAGCTCATAAAAAGCTAAGATAAGCTTAAAAAAAGAAGCTATAAGCTATGGCTTCATAAAGCCATGTAAGTTGTGGATCATATTTAGTCCACTTGGTGCATTATGGTTATGTATGAATCATGGTCCATTGGTTGTAGTATGGATTTATATACGGTTCTAATGATGTATCTTTGACAGGGGAGCTTTTAAGTTATTGATACTTAAGCTCAATATCGAATAGCTAATATTTTAGCTTATGTTTAAGTTCTTCTATATAACTCTTGTTGTGCATGTTGATAGGGGAGCATTTGCTATATGTTATATGTGTTTGAATATCTCTACTCCCATCCTTGTGTTTTTATTGCATGGAATGTTGTCGCTCACAACGGATAGTTCTTTTTACCGGTAAAATTGTTTTGTTTTCAAAATCGCCTCTTAAAATTGTTTTGTTTTCAAAATCGCCTCTCAAAATTGTTTTGTTTTCAAAATCGGCCTTGTCAAATTGTTTTGGTTTGTAATCATCAAAAAGGGGGAGATTGTTTGATAAATGGTTTTATCATGATTTTGATGATTTTGTTTTATACCAAAACAATGGTTTTAAAGGTTGTCCAAATACTCCTAAATGATTTAAAATGGTTTTAATATTTTCCGAAGTATAACTTCAAGTTTTATTTTCGACAAAATTGGACAACACTTTTAATGATTTTCTGTTAATGTATTTTTACACCAAAACAATGTTTCTAAATGTTGTCCTAATACTCTCGATCGGTCTAAAATGTTTTCACTATTTTTCGAGTATTTCTTGAAGTCTATTTTCGATATAAAATTGGACAACACTTTTGTTTTGAGGTCAACCGTCGCCGTATATAGGGCAACCCGTGCACGAAAGTTGAGAAAAACAAAAACTTCATGTTTGCGAGAAAATGGTCAGGCAACCGGTCGCCCTATAGGGCAACCGATGGCGTCGACCGGTCGACCCTTGGGCGAAGCGGCCGTGCACGGGAGCAAATTGAAACAGAACATTTGCCCTTCGTTTTTTTAAGTTGTGCGACCGGTTGAAGTAAGGGGCGACCGGTCGAACCCTACGTCGACCATACATGCCTGTAAATGTGTATTCTCTTTTTCTAACGTCTATTTGTGTGCGGCCACCGGTCGCATCTCAAGTTTGACAAAAAAAATGTAACCGTTGTGCGGCAGACATATTTCCTTAATTTGTGGGATTGATTTCTAACAACTCTTTTCTTCAATTGTCTTGCAATTTTTACAGAATTCATGTCCCCAAGAGGAGCCTATCATGTACAAGACATCTTCTATAAATAGAGGAAGAATCAAGCAACACAACAATAGAGAAAACTACAACACAACAAGATACACCCAAGAATACACTTGTTCTTACATTGTCTTATTTCTTGTTGTAATTTGCCTAGCTATTCACTTTCACATTCTTGAGGTCTAGGCTATTCTTGATTACACTTGCACTCTATTGTATTATCAATTATCGAGTTGTAATCTTGAATTTGTGGTCGTCATTCAAACACAAGATATCCTTGTGAGTGTTCTTGTGGTAAGAACACACTTGGGTGAACTAGGTGTTAGGTGTAAGAAGATTGTGGTAATCTTCTTGTTGAGGTGTTGAAGAGTGTGGTGCTCTTGAAGGGTGAAGATTGTGGTAATCTTCACAAGGTGCCGTTTGGAGATTGTGGTAATCTTCAAGTGAGATTGTGGTAATCTCAAAGGTTGTGTTGAAGAAGAGTGTGGTGCTCTCCAAGGTGTTGGTGTAAGATTTTGTTGTAATAATTTTGGTAATTATTAATAAAATCTTTTTCTCTTCGAAATCCATCCCTGATATCTTTGGGTGGTAGAGGATTAGGCCCTAGGTGGGTTGAACCTCTTTAAATCGACGCGTGTTGCTTACATTCCGCACCTTGATTATTTTGTTTGAGCATTCGATTGTAAAAAGAGGGCGAAATCGAAAAGATGGAGATAATCTATTCACCCCCCCTCTAGATTATCGTAGCCGCTTGGACTTACAAGTGGTATCAGAGCCAAACTCTTTGGCAAGCTCGTTTCACATCGCGAGTGAAGAGAAACGATCGTCGGCTCTGAACGAAGCTCAACTTTCCCTCACCTCCACCACCAAGCCACCTCGGTTTGATTCCAAAAATTTTATATTTTGGAAAGAAAGAATGGAATGCTATTTACAAGGTTGCGGGTTCGATATTTGGAACACCGTCATCAATGGAGAATCCATTCCGATGAAAGATACACCACACACCTCAAAAGGCTTCAAAAAGCTCAATGATGAAGAGAAAAAATCATCTCCTTAAATGGTAAAGCTCTTAATATTTTACATTGTTCACTTACCACTTTGGAATTTGATCATGTTGTAGGTATTCGGTCGGCGCATGAAGTATGGCAAAATTAGAAGCCATCTATGAAGTATATGCAAATGAAAGGAGCAACTCAAAAGCATCTACTTCACAAATGGATACAACATCAAATTCAACAACATGGTATAAGCCTTCTACAACCTCCCATGATGAACAAGTTGAACAATGCCTCATGGGCATCGAAGAAAAAAACGAGGTAAGTTCTAAACCCTCTACTTCTTATGATAATGAATTGCAAAATGAATATAGTGACTTGCAAAATGATTATGATGAGCTACAAGATGAATTCCAAAACTTACTTGTTAAATACAAAAATTTGAAAAAGGAATTCATTGTTTTAAAGAATGATAAGGATAGTTTATTTACTTCCTATGAATCACTATCATGTGCTCACACCACCACTCTTGACAAGGTTAGAAACCTTGAGAAGGAAAATAGTACTCTTGTTGAGGATATAAATTGCTTGAAAAATGATTTATCTAAATCCAACTTGAGTACCGATAAGATGACCAATATTGTTGATTGTTGTGATAATTCAAACTAGAACTTGATCATAAGCCTTTAAGGGTGTCAATCACATGAAAAGGAATCAAGTCTCTAAGACGTTGGTCATTATGCTCCTAGAATTATTACATGTTTTTATTGCGGTAAAAAGGGTCATACGATAAATACTTGTCGGGCTAGAAATAGCTCCAATTATTGTTGGAGACCTAAAAGTCTCAAGACTAATCCCAAAGGACCCAAACACATAAGGGTACCACAAAACAATGTCATATTAGGTACCCGTGAAAATAATGATCGAAGAAAATTTATACCGCCAAGAAGACATCAAATGACCGTTTCATTTGATCAAAGAAGGAGAAACTATTTTCGACAAAGCCAATTTCAAGAAGAGGGTATAATCAAAATGGGAAGAACACAATCCTTGGAAATGGCAAAGACATCATCAACAAGATGATTTTCAAAGAAGAAGAGACTTTCAACAATGGGAAAGCAACAAACCTTGAAATGGAGCAATCAAAGAAGTCATCATCAACAAAGTGACTTCTCAAGGGAAGATACCATCAACAATGGGAACGACACAACCCATGGAAATGGCGTAATTGGTAACCCGTATCTCCCTATTTAAATATGCATTTTATTTTGTTATTATGCATGCTTTTATTTGTGTCTTAATTGCAAAATGAGTTTTCAAATATTTATTCTTTAATTAAGGTCTTCAATATATACTTGTGCTTTTAAAATATTTTTGAAAAAGAATACCTTATATGATGTTTTTAAAACTCTTGTGCATTTTTGTAGACTAAAGTGTGTTATCATCTTTTATGGATTTTTATGGCATGAGCTTACTTGTGATATCTCTTAGCCTACACTTTTATCATTATGATTTGTGCTAGATATGTTTTAAGAAATGTGTAGGATTTACATATTTTCACAAATGGCCATTTACGTCATTATTTGTCTAGAAAGGCATAAATTATCGAGATACGTTTACTTGTGTTATTCTTACTCTTATAGACTGATATATGTATTGCCATGTGCCTATGTGCTTGTTTTTCATTGTATTTCATACAAGTGCCATTAAGAGGATTTTTAGATTTTTTGAAAGGCACTATTCGATATTTGATTGCACATATTTGCCGTGTCAACTCTTATTCAAATACTTTTTTAAATAAGGTCTCAACTATATGCTTTCGGATTTTCAAATTTCAAAAGAGACCTTTTGTAGCTTTCTTAAGCTTATTTGAACTTGCATGATTTATTAGACTCTTGATGGTCTTCTAAATGCATAGTATGTGTTTCTTGCTTCATGGTCTATATATAGTGTCTATTTCTACTATGCAAGATATTTTGTGATTGAGGCATGTTTTTACACTTGGGCTATTTTTTCTTGCTTATATAAACGATGTCGTTAATGAGTTTGTTAAGTTGTGTAGATGAGAAATGAAGTACTCCAAATATTTGGATGTAAATGTTTTATTATGAACACCTTAGATCAATTGGATGCCCTATGATGATAGAGATGAAGAAGATAAAAAGGGTATTCCGGAACAAACTCGATGACCAAGGCAACATTGGTCGAACTAAGGCGAGGTTAGTAGCTCGAAGGTATTTTCAAGAAGAAGGTAATTAATTTTGTTGTAACATTTGCACTCATAGCACATTTAGTAGCTATTTGCATTTTACTTGCCCATTCTTGTTTTAAAGAAAATTTCAAGCTTTACCAAATGGATGTTAAATCCAACTTTCTAAATGGTTTTATTCAAATATAAGTCTATTGGAGTTTAAAATTTTAGGCCAAATGATTTTTAAAAAAGGCCTTGTATGCGATTGATAGACTTAGCTATTTTTGCAAAATGATTTTACAAAAGGTAAAGTTGATACTACACTTTTATTTTGAAAAAGGGCAAGGTTGTTTACTTGTGCAAATTTTTGTTGATAATATTTATGGTGCTACTAATGAATATTTGTGCAAGATATGTTTTCTAAGTTGATACTAGGTGAGCTTGAGATGAGAATGATGGGGAGCTCAATTTCTTGCTTGGACTACAAATTATTCAATGCCAATAAGATGGTTATATAAGAACTCTTGAAGGAGTTAAGCATTGAAGGAAGAAGAACCATCTTAACCTCTATGGCTAAAGATTGACAAAGGTTGAGAAAGACATATCGGCCTACAAATAAATTCGAGGTATGTTTTCTTGTATTATTCCTATAGATTCGACATTCCATATGCCTTATGTCTATATGCTCGACTTAAAAAATATCCCAACGAATCTCATTAAAGTGCCGTTAATAGAAATTTTCAAATATTTGAAAGGCACTTCTTCTTATGACTTGTATATCCAAAGTATTAAAACGTTCTTATTTTTCCGGGATAACAAGTTCGGTGTCTACAATTTATGAAAATATGGTTCGTCATAATCGAACTAAACATATTGAGATTCAAATTTTTCTAAGAGATGCGTTTTTAACAAAAAAAAAAAAAACTTGAGATGTGTTTAATTAGTCTCAAGGATAACTCGCGGACTTTTTGATCGTTAACACGAGTATTTTACCTCATTTTGAGCTTGATTATGACATAATGTATATTGAATGAGGTCTACGTTTGCATTTTGCGTTTTTAAAACTTAGGGGCGAAAAATCGGATTTTTGGTTGAAAATTCGGATTTTGGAAAAACCGACAGACAGTGGGCTGAAATGGTTGAGGCAACCGCCCTCAACGTCGACCGGTCGCCCTCAACCTCGACCGGCGCCCTAGGCTATAATTTGGATTAAAATGGTTCTGTCTTGATTCGTTACTTTGACACATTTTGGCCATTTTTCGTCCCTTTGCAAATTTCACACACAATTCACTTCAAATGAGTTTTGATGCATGAATTATATATTTTGGGGATTATCTAGCTCGGCTATCATCATCATTGCTCGTCTTTACCGATTGAATGGTAAGAATTTCACTATCTTTAGCTCAATTGGGTTGAACCATCGAGTTTGTGGCTTATATGTATTTTTCTTGATGTGATTCATATATGTTTGTGATGAGTTTATTGATTGTTGATGAATGATATTTGTTAAATTGTATTTGGTGATGAAAAACTTGGCTTGATTTCATTTACAAGGGCTATATATAACTTTTTCTATTTTTGACGCCCGCCAGTGTTCGATAAAACGTTTCAATGAAAAATTCATCACCTACATGACTCTCTCGATTTCAAAAGTCTCATATATTTATAGAGATCATGTTTTTGCATATCAAATGATTTTTCATAAGCTTCTACAAGTCGTATGATTCGACTCTTCTATGTGGTTTAAAAGCTTCAATGTTCAAATGGCTCGATACATCGATTTACTTGCGCACTTTGATAAGAATATATGATGTATTTATCATGCTAACATTCTTTTTGATGATTCCAAAGGGGGAGAAACAGGTTATAAGCTCATTAGCTCATAAAAGCTAAGATAAGCTTAACGAAAAGAAGCTATAAGCTATGGCTTCATAAAGCCATAAGTTGTGGATCATATTTAGTCCACTTGGTGCATTATGGTTATGTATGAATCATGGTCCATTGGTTGTAGTATGGATTTATATACTTGTTCTAATGATGTATCTTTGATGAGGGAGCTTTTAAGTTATTGATACTTAAGCTCAATATCGAATAGCTAATATTTTAGCTTATGTTTAAGTTCTTCTATATAACTCTTGTTGTGCATGTTGATAGGGGAGCATTTGCTATATGTTATATGTGTTTGAATATCTCTACTCCCATCCTTGTGTTTTTATTGCATGGAATGTTGTCGCTCACAACGGATAGTTCTTTTTACTGGTAAAATTGTTTTGTTTTCAAAATCGCCTCTTAAAATTGTTTTGTTTTCAAAATCGCCTCTCAAAATTGTTTTGTTTTCAAAATCGGCCTTGTCAAATTGTTTTGGTTTGTAATCATCAAAAAGGGGAGATTGTTTGATAAATGGTTTTATCATGATTTTGATGAATTTGTTTTATACCAAAACAATGGTTTTAAAGGTTGTCCAAATACTCCTAAATGATTTAAAATGGTTTTAATATTTTCCAAGTATAACTTCAAGTTTTATTTTAAAAAAATTGGACAACACTTTTAATGATTTTCTATTAATGTATTTTTACACCAAAACAATGTTTCTAAATGTTGTCCTAATACTCCCGATCGGTCTAAAATGTTTTCACTATTTTTCGAGTATTTCTTGAAGTCCATTTTCGATATAAAATTGGACAACACTTTTGTTTTGAGGTCAACCTGTCAGCCGATAGGGCAACACGTACCGAAAGTTGAGAAAAACAAAAACTTCATGTTTGCGAGAAAATGGTCGGGGCAACCTGCCGCCCATAGGGCAACCGGTGGATGGCGTCGGCGACCCCGACCTTGGGCGACCCGTGCACGGGAGCAAATTGAAACAGAACATTTGCCCTTCGTTTTTTTTAAGTTGTGCGACGGTTGAAGTAAGGGGCGACCGGTCGAACCCTCGGCCGACGCATGCCTGCGTAAATGTGTATTCTCTTTTTCTAACGCCTATTTGTGTGCGACCGGTCGCCTCAAGTTTGATGACAAAAAAATGTAACCGTTGTCTGGCAGACATATTTCCTTAATTTGTGGGATTGATTTCTAACAACTCTTTTCTTCAATTGTCTTGCAATTTTTTACAGAATTCATGTCCCCAAGAGGAGCCTATCATGTACAAGACATCTTCTATAAATAGAGGAAGAATTGAAGCAACACAAAAAGAGAGAAAACTACAACACAACAAGATACACTCAAGAATACACTTGTTCTTACATTGTCTTATTTCTTGTTGTAATTTGCCTAGCTATTCACTTTCACATTCTTGAGGTCTAGGCTATTCTTGATTACACTTGCACTCTATTGTATTATCAATTATCGAGTTGTAATCTTGAATTTGTGGTCGCCATTCAAACACAAGATATCCTTGTGAGTGTTCTTGTGGTAAGAACACACTTGGGTGAACTAGGTGTTAGGTATAAGAAGATTGTGGTAATCTTCTTGTTGAGGTGTTGAAGAGTGTGGTGCTCTTCAAGGGTGAAGATTGTGGTAATCTTCACAAGGTGCCGTTGGAGATTGTGGTAATCTTCAAGTGAGATTGTGGTAATCTCAAAGGTGGTGTTGAAGAAGAGTGTGGTGCTCTCCAAGGTGTTGGTGTAAGATTTTGTTGTAATAATTTTGGTAATTATTAATAAAATCTTTTTCTCTTTCAAATCCATCCCTGATATACTTTGGGGTGGTAGAGGATTAGGCCCTAGGTGGGTTGAACCTCTTTAAATCGACGCGTGTTGCTTACATTCCGCACCTTGATTATTTTGTTTGAGCATTCGATTGTAAAAAGAGGCGAAATCGAAAAGATGGAGATAATATATTCACCCCCTCTAGATTATCGTAGCCGTTTGGACTTACAGATGTTAGCATTATAATTAGTTATTAATTTATATTTGTGAGGGTAGTTTTGTATTTTCCCTTTGTGTGTCTTAGCTAGGGTTTGCTCCTATATATTGGGTAGCCTCCATTTGTAATTCTAAAGTTGTATTCAAGACTTTCAAGTTATATAGAATTATTCTTCCAATTTTCTCTTACAAAAATGTATGTTAATTATTCTAACAAAAACACCCCTCAAGTTTGGGCTAATTATAAAAAAACTCGTAGATATTTCAAATAATTGAAAAATCTTCCAAATTTGATTTTGTCTTAGGTGTAACCGTGTAAGTGTAATATTTTTATAAATGTCGGGTGTTTTTTTCAAATACTTTTGCTTTTGATAGAGAAAATATAAGACGAAATAAAAACTCAACGTTTTTTTTTTTTTTCAAAAATTTCTAACTTTTTTAATTAGCCCGAACTTATGTTTTTTTTTCTTTTGTAATTATGCCTCGAATTTAATTTACCGGAAATGTGAGGTTCGAGAAGGGCGGAAAATGAATCAAACTACTCGGTTCAAGATCGATCGTTAAAAGCTCGTTTGAGCTCGGTTCGTTAACATAATAAACCAAAGATGTGAAGCTCGACTCGAGCTCGATTCGATTATTAAAAAAGAATAAAATAAATGTAAAATATCAAGCTACTCGAGCTCGATTCGTGTTTGACTTGATCAAGACTCATTCGAGCTCGATTTAATTAATAATCAAATCAAACTTAGACACACGAGTTTGAAGTTCCATTAAAATTCAAATAAGTTTGAATAATATTATGTTAGGCTCGACTCAAAGAACTTGTTTCCAACACTATGTTCCAGTTGACTGAAACCGAGGTAACTTAAATGGGTCTGACTTGAGATACTTTTCCTTAACATAGCTGTATTGATTGGAAGCTTGGCTGTCACTTAAAATCCTAGTATAAAACTATAAATCATTCTACTTGACGGCTAATGAAAGATATAAGAATCTTGCCTCGAATGTGCTGCATAATTAACAAATAACTTGTCTTATGACGTGTTTTAAAAAGCGCTAGGCGAGGCGCTTGTCGGGCGACAAGTTAAAGTCTAGCGCTTAGCGAGCCCGAGCGAGGTTAGACGAGATCCGGACGGGGTCGGGTTAGGCGGAACCTAGGCAAAATTAGGCGGGGCCTAATAAAAAAAAATCAGTAGGCGGACAAGCGGGACTTAATGTCTAGGCGGGGAGTAATCGGACTAAGCGGGGATTTTTGGAACAATACTTGTGGCATTAGTCCAAAAAAGATAATAATAGAACTCTTATTGTACTCAACATTTTTTTGTTTTTTTCTAAACGAGACCACTTCTTGTACTCAATTACTATATATAGTATTTTGTTGGCTATTTAAGGTTTTCATTATTATTGAGATATGCTTTGTTAGTAGAAACAATATGTATATAGTATGGAAAAATAAAAAAATATGGTTTTGTAAGTCGATGCAAGAATTTATACTCTCTTTCTTTAAGATGAATTTGCCCTAGATAAGTACTAACGGTTGCTTGGTAAAATGCCTCCCAAAATATAACGACTACTAATTTAAATAGTAGCACAACAAATCTGAATTTCAACGAACAATTAGTTGCTCAAAACTTTCTCTAGAAACTAGAGGTAAAAATGTATATAAATGCTTAAATACTTGGGATGAAATAAATGCAAGCTCGGGGTCTAATTTATAGTGGATGAAAAGTTTTGACAAAAGCCACAACCAATGTTCTAAATAGTACCTTTCCATCGACCAAACCAACCACGCCACCAATGAAATGATTCAATCAATTTAATCAAAATTAATTTTTTTGTTATATTGTATCAATAATAATAAAATAAATTTTAAACATAAATCTATATAAATAAGAAACTAAAAAAATATAATATAACCTAAAATTCAAATAATCACATACATATAACAAATTACCAAACTTTTGTTTTTTTGAAAAGAAAAAGATTTTATTAATTCAACGCATCAACTAATAAAGAGTTTACAACACAAATAAACTCCACACCGATGGACTATCAAAGGAAAAAGATCATTTAGTTAGTTCATGGACAACTAGCTAGCACTTCGCGAACAAACTCAACCGAAACATCCGCTCAAACAAATTACCAAACTTAAATTCTAAATTTTTATTAAAATTCTTCTTGGTTGAAAGTCTAAACATACTAAATTCTTGGACCAATTTTATAATTTTCCCAAATGTATTCATCTCCTAACCTATTCCTAAATCCTAATAATATTGACAACTATGAGAAAATTAAACAATGTTTGACATATTATATAAATTAAACACTCATCCCTTAATTAACCTACTCCTGAAAATGACAAGTTCGTTTCAAGTTAAATTTCCGTCAGTATGAATTTAATATACCGACAACTACGAGTTTGTGATTCAAGTGGTATTCTCACTCTTTGTAAGATTATTGACCGGGGTTTGAATAACAGGGTGGAGAATGATTTCTTCGGGTTCATCCTTTTTTTTATTAACCGGGGTTCAATAACAATATCTTTCAGTTTGTTTGAATTTATCCCTTCCAACAGTACTCAACTTATTAAAATAAAATTTAATATAACGACAACAATGCACATCTAAATATGAAAATATCAGGGTCTGGTTCTTTGAAATTTTATGTGATGGATTAAATATGAACCATCACTATTACTTTTTGTAATTATTAGTGCGGCCTTGCCTATCCTATTTCCTATGTAGTAAATGCATGTACAACATTTCCTATCTAGTGGTACCATTTCTTATTAATTTCTGTGTAAAATTCAAAATGACATGGACATTTTCTTAATTAAATTTCCAGTCAAAATTAATTAGTATAAATTTCCAGTCAAAATTAATTAGTATAAATCTGCATGCGAGCATGTAGGCAATATTTCAAAAGGACTGGAAGTTTAAGAACGCATTGCTAGACCATGGAAAGAAAAACAAAAAAACACACATTTGGTAATAAATGGACCGTATAAAAATACATTAGTAATGTTGGTGCCCGTTTCGGTCAACAACACGCATGGTGCATGTGATTAGGATCGATAGAATATATAAAAAAATAACTTAAAATAAACTAAAACCTGGAATTTGTGGTGATTTTATAGATGAGCTAGGATTAAGTTCTAATTCTAATCGGTTGCTGCAAGGTGTATTAATTTCAAAAATGGTGGCATTATTTCAAAAGATTGGAATTTTAGGAACCAAAAATACGAAAAACTAAAAAGAAAACACATTTTGCAATAAGTAGTAGGGGTGGCCAAATGGAACTGAAACTGGGGTTCAAATTGGACCTGAAACCATAGTTAATGGTCAAAACTAGAACCAGAATCATGTAGGTCGGTTTCGGTTCCTTGGTCTCAAAAAACGTGGAACCGGCGGTTAAAATGCAACATATCTTCCTCAAATTTTAACGTCGAAAGAAATCTCAATTCCCAACGAGATTAGATTCTAGTTAATATTGTATTAAAAATAGTAAAATACTTTTAAAATAAAACTATATAAATAAGAATCTAAAAAATCTAATATGACCCAAAATGCAAATAATTATACATAAATATACAAATTACCAAACATAAATTCTAAATTTTTATTAAAAATCTTAGTGGACCAAGAATCTAAAGAGACCAAAGTTAGTGGACCAATTTTATAATTTTCCCAAATATATTCATCTCCTAACCTATTCCTAAATCCTAATAATATTAATATTGACAACTATGACAAAATTGAACCATGTTTAACATATTATATTCATCCCTTAATTAACCTACTCCTGAAAATGACAATTAGTTCGTTTCAAGTTAAATTTCCATCAACATCATATGAATTTAATATATTGACAACATGAATGGACATCTAACTATGAAAATATCTCGGTCTATGTTAGCTAGGACTGGTTCTTTGAAATTTTATGTCATGGATTAAATACGAACCATTACTATTACTTTTTGTAATTATTAGTGCATTTCTATCCTATTTCCTACATGTAGAACATTTCCTATATAGTGGTACCATTTCTTATTAATTTCTGGAGAAAATTGCATATTTAATCCCATAGAAAATAGCCTGTTGCATTTTCAGTCTCACGTCTGCAAAATAGTCCCATATGAATGATTTTTTTGCAAAACAAGTCCCATCGTTACATTTTTTAACGGAGACAATTATCAACTCTGTTAACATGTAACCTTGAAGGGTTGGAAATTGCATATTTAATCTCATATGATTTGTCAATTGCAATTTCAGTCCTACATATGCAAAACAATCCCATAGGATCGAACTTTTTAAAAAGTAGTCCCGCTATTATAATTTTAATGCCTGCAATTTTCAGCTCTGGTAGAAATTGAATTCAGAGGAAAAAATTAAGCCAGACTCCTCAATTAAAGAAATAAAATAAAAAATCAAATGTAATATTATTGAGTTTTTCTCTCTACTTGAAAAACTCCATATGTGTTGCATGGCTTTTTTTTCCTAGTTAGTTAAATATAAGACGGAAAAAAATCAGCATTTAATAAATATGATTACATTATGAAATCGTTACAATGGAAAAAAATACAAAATAATTAATATAATGACTCGTAGAAGTACGAATAAAATACAAATACAAAATAATTATTCGGAAGTAAAAATGTTACTTACTTTAGTATTTTTTTTATATGAATTGTATTTATATTATGCTTAGATTATATAAATATTAATTTAATATATTTTATATTAATTAATTTAAAATTATTACACAAATTAGTAATTGGTCTAATTTTATGTGAATTGTATTTATACTTATATTTAGATCATTCAAATATTGATTATTTTTATTATACTAATTTATAACTTAGCATAAATTAAGAATTGATATTTAATAATTATTTTTGATTTATTATTTATATAGTATTTGTATATTCTTCATTTAATAATTAGTATATTTGTATATTATAAATGACTTTTGATTTTTTGTTAAAAATATATTAAATAAAGTATTATTCACCAAATATTATTTAATAAGTATAATATGTGTTTACTTAAAAAAAGAAATATCTAATATATACCAAGAGGAGATTTTAATCATTTGACTAGCTTTTTGTATTGAATATTATAGATTAAATGTAATGGTTGGGACAATTTTTACAAGAAATTTGTTCCTATGGGACCATTATGCATACATGGGACTTATAAAATTGCAAATGAAAAAAAAAAAACGTGTAGGACTAAATATGCATTTTCTCCAAAAAAAAAATCCATGATTTAACATTCACGTGCGTTGCATGTGGTCTCCGTTAATTTTTTGACGACAAGGGGACTAAATTTGTAATTTTTGTATTCTATAGGACTACAAATGTAATTTTCTCTAATTTCTGTGTAAATTCAAAATGACATGCATGGACATTTTCTTAGTATAGTACTACTTGGTGGACAAGCAGCAGATGCTTAATTAAATTTCCAGTCAAAATTAATTAGTATAAATATGCATGCTAGCACATGTCGGCAATATTTCAAAATTAATTTCCAGCTCTGCTCGACTATCAACAAGTAAGATTCGAAAGAGAATAGTCCTTGTTCTTCTGTGTGGATAAAAAGAAAAATGTAAAAATGCAAGATTTCAAAAAGAAAGCAAATAGTACTGAAAAAAACAATTTTAACTGTTTGTTGTTAAAAATAGTACTATGGAATAAAAATTGAGGAAAAATATGATATATTTATTAGTGAAAACTCATATTCCATTACATATATCCCGATCCAGATTCAGATTTTCTGTTCTATTTTCATATTCTATATATCATCCGAACGAATTCTACTTGGTATTTCACTTGTATTGGATGAATGACACGCGTGTCTAAGATATACGTGTCATTTAGCCAATACAATAATATATGAAATGGAATAGGAATTTGGAACATGAAATAATCCACCACAACATATTTTCCTCAAATTTTAGCGTCAAAAAAATTTCAAATCCCGAAAAATTAGAATCTAGTTTGTGAATTTTAATAATTAGAGGACATAATTCCTAATTTATACATGAACATGACTAATTTTACTACACTCATACTCTGAACTAATTTTACAATCTTCTCTAAGGAAACGAAGGGGTTTGATGCTACCCAAGTGAGTTGTGCCTACGTCGCCATGATTTTGCCAAGTGTCCACTACGACATATGCATGTATTTTGTTTCAAAAAAGAAAATTAAAATGGGACACGTGTCACAATCCTACGGAAGTTGAAGACTACCCACATGGATAAGCATCTACTTACCCGGAAAGGAAATATAAAAAGAGGATGAAGTGAACTAATTTTACTGCACTCTTACACAGTAACTTCAAAAGTGGAGAGGTCAAGCAGCCCATCACAATGTGAATGCCTTGTATTTGGTACTGCACAAAAGAGTCAAGTCAAAAGTCTTACTTCAAAATCTAATGCATAGTATAATAATCAAGGTCGTTCCTATGTTTTAAAGTAGGGGTGATTAACAAAAACCAAAAACCACTAAAACCGACTGAATCAAACCGCACCACACCGCAAATGCTTATTTATTGGAAAAACCGCGATTAAATTTTTTTAATCAAGACCGCACCGCAAAAGATGGTGCAATTACAATTTCAAGTCTCAAACCGCACCGACCGACCGCACCGCAAATAGAATACTATATATACGTATATATATTCAAAAGATATTATTACATTTCATTTCTCAATATATAGTATATTTGTGTATAATTATGAATTGTTATATTAATTATTTTCATTGGTTTATTGTGGGTATATTAGTCAATTTACTTAATAATTTAATACATCAAAGCCTTCATTTCTTGTTATGGATGTAAATTGTATAACGAGATTTATTTTGGGAAATTTGTGATATGGAGATTGACATATTGAAGTTATCGGAGAGTTTGCAAAAACTTGTGCTTTTAGAAAAAAATAATTTATTGTAGCAAAAGTAAGAGTAGTTGTGAATCGAGTTGATAGAGTTTGAAAATAAATTCAAAAGTTAAGAATCGAGAAGTTAAGTTAGGTGAAAAAGTTGTAGAGGTGCTTATAATTTGTTTATAAAATTTAAACTAGGAGTAGAAGTAGGGGTGGGCATTCGGGTCCCGACCGATCCGGTCGGGTAATACCCGATCGGGTCGGGTATTTTCTCACAAAAGTCGGGTATCGGGTACCCGATCGGATACCCGACACTAATCGGGTCGGGTATCGGGTAGTGGATAAACTACCCGAATACCCGATCGGGTACCCGACATAATTTAAAAAAAAAAAAAAAAAAGAAATTAGGCGTGCATAAGATGTTTGGGTGTTAAAATATTTTGAAATGATTAATGATTTATACATGATCTTAACCTAAACATGTTTTTTTCAACGGAAAATACAAAAATGCAAAAATATTTTGTAAACATTTTGAGTTGGTTTATATTTAATATGCAACATTGGACTACTGTGTTTATTACAAAAATACATTTTAAATTGTATATATACATACAGCTTTGAACATCTTATCCCTTATGAATTTTGGTATTCACATGCATGTACAAATTTCTTTAGCATAATTTACAAATGATCAATAAGTTACTAATGAAATATTTAGCTACTCAGCTTAATGTCAGAAATATTAAGGTGGAAATTAAAGGCATCACTTACTTTTCTTTCATTCTACTCAGAAAAGATTAATTGCTAGTTTGAATTATCAATTCATTTTAAGAGTGATTGCATGTTAATTAATAATCTCCAGCTGAGTAATTTCATGCGTAGACTTGCGTAGGAAAATACTTGTATAACCGCTCCCCAAAATTTGTCTGGCCTCTATGAAATCCAATCTGCTTACTTTTTTATGATTGTGATTGAAGATTGTGTTTACAATTCAAAGCCTTTAATTATATATAATTCAAATAATATAACACATTTTTCCCAAAAAAAAAAACCGAACCCGATTTTTTCGGGTAAGTATCGGGTACCAATATATGCTACCCGATTTTTTTCGGTACCCCGACCCGATTACCCGAATATCCGACTACCCGACCGATGCCCACCCCTAAGTAGAAGCACAAATCTAAAGCACCTCTCTCTATACTTTTAGGTTATGATTAAATAAAGCGGTTGATTGATACTTGCAAACACAAAAAAAGTGATTTTTAAGCAAAAATGTAAGAAACATTTTTTTAGTAATTGCAAACACTCCCTATATCTATTAGATTCAACTATTATATGTTATTGTAGTTGTTATAATATTCAATTTAGACAACAACATATCATTAACTTTTTTAGTTATCGAATTGATAAGTATTTTTGCTCATTTTGATTGTTCCGCATATTATTCACGCATAATACGTTAAAACCGCAAAACCGCCCGAAACCGTTGAAAACCGCATGTTTGTTTTATTCTAAAAAACCGCGACTTAAAATCAAACTCTTGGCCGAACCGCACTTAGCAATTCGGTTTGAAAATATTGAAAAAACCGCCCAAACCGCACCGTGATCACCCCTATTTTAAAGGGTGAAAAAAATGGAGCCCTTTGTATTCCATAAAAATAAAAATTAAAAATATATCTAATTAATCAATGTTGCAAAAACTAATTTCAGTGATCAAAACATAAAATAATGAAACATTATATTTCTATTTCAATGTTTCCAATTTCATAAAAATAGTGCTACAACAGAGATACTTTAATATCATTACATCATATTTAAATGAAAAACTATCAATATATTAGCCATAAAAAATTGATCTCGAGATTGTGGTTGATAATTTTTATGGAGATGGAAGCCTATGCGGCTATGCCCCTGTTTTTTGCCTCTTTTTTTATTATATGAAAAATAATGAAGCAAAAATAAAACGATAATAATAATATTAGAACTAATATAACCAAACATCAATGAGCTGGACAACCAATAGGCTGCCCAGATGCCTCATTGCATTAAGCAGTTTTTATTTAACATATCTTATATTCTGAAGCATTAAATTTTATTTAAAAAAAAAAAAAAACCAGGGCGGGCCCTCACGGGGGCCCTGTTAACTTCTATAGTTCTATGTTAACTTCTAAACATATTAATTATGGACATCACACACTATATACCTCAATACATACTTGCAAGTTGCACCCGCACTTACCAGCCTCCAAATAACCATATATTACATCTCTGATACAATTTATGGTTTCGAAATTAAATCATCTACTTAATTAATCAAATATTAATGGATAGATTACCAAAATGTGGAGCTAATTACGTACCTCTTACTCCTCTCACTTTCTTGAAGAGAGCTGCAAATGTTTACTCCAATCGTACTTCTATAATCCATGGACGCGTTTCTTTCACGTGGCAACAAATTAACATATGAAAGGTGTTGTCGTCTGGCTTCTTCTCTCAAGTCGCTCAACATTGTCAAGAATAATGTCGTAAGTATATAGTACCATTCTTTTTATTTTTCTCAATAATAAATTCAATGTTAATTTGAAAAAGGCTTAATTGCAATTTTGGTTGTCTTCTCGATTAATTAATTGTTTTTTGTGGTATATACAACACCAGGTTTCAGTATTGGCGCCAAATACTCCAGCAATGTACGAAATGCATTTCGCGGTGCCAATGGCAGGGGCGGTACTAAACACTATCAACACCAGGCTCGACGCTAGAAACATAGCCACCATTCTCAATCACTCCGAAGCTAAGGTTTTCTTCGTCGATTACCAGTACGTGCCTCTGGCACGTGACGCCTTGCGTCTTTTGATGGCTAGTAATAATATAATTACGTCGATGCCATTGGTGGTGGTCATCGACGACAGCGCTAACCCGACAGGAATCCGTCTGGGCAAACTCGAGTACGAGCATTTCGTGGCACGTGGCGATCCACGATACGTCCCCGAGGAAATAACCGACGAGTGTGACCCAATCGCGTTGAATTACGGATTTTTTCTCGCCACCCAGTGGTGCCACCATCTGGTGTATTGCACTGGATCAAACACACACCCACGTGGGTGTGTGTGTATGTGATGATCCGGGTGATCAACCCATGTGGTGGCCACCCACATGGGTAGCATAGAACAAACCTTGAATTACACGTCGGGGACCACGTCGGAGCCGAAAGGGGTGGTGTACAGCCACAGGGGAGCGTATCTGAGCACTCTGAGCCTGATTTTGGGATGGGGGATGAAAACCGAGCCGGTTTATTTGTGGTCCCTACCCATGTTCCACTGCAACGGCTGGACATTCACGTGGGGCGTGGCCGCGAGAGGCGGCACTACCGTCTGCATCCGCGACACCACCGCCGCAGAGATCTACGGAAGCATCGCATCTCATAAAGTCACCCACATGTGTTGCGCGCCGGTCGTCTTCAACATCCTGTTAGAAGCCGATCGCCGCCCGTTAACCACCCCGGTGGAGATTCTGACCGGCGGCGCTCCGCCGCCGGCCGCCTTGCTGGAGAAAATCGAGAGCCTCGGTTTCCACGTGGTCCACGCGTACGGGCTGACGGAGGCGACGGGGCCGGCCCTGGTGTGCGAGTGGCAGAAGAAGTGGGACCATCTGGCGCGTGGGGACCAGTCGCGTCTGAAAGCGAGGCAGGGGATAAGCATACTGACACTCGCTGACGTGGACGTGAAGGACCCGAGGACGATGGAAAGCGTGACTCGTGACGGGAAAACGATGGGAGAAATCGTGCTACGAGGGAGCAGCATCATGAAGGGGTACCTGAAAGACGCAAACGCGACGTCGAAAGCGTTTCACGAGAAAGGGTGGTTCATGACGGGGGATGTCGGGGTGGTCCACCCCGACGGGTACATCGAAATCAAAGACAGATCGAAAGACGTCATCATCTCCGGCGGGGAGAATATCAGCAGCGTCGAGGTAGAGGCGATTTTGTACAGACACTCGGCGATTGTGGAGGCGGCGGTGGTGGCGATGCCTCATCCGAAGTGGGGAGAGAGTCCGTGTGCGTTCGTGACGTTGAGAAAAACGCCGGCCGCCGTGAATGAGGCGGAGATTATTCAGCACTGCCGGAGAAATCTGCCGGGATTCATGGTGCCGAAGAAGGTGGAGTTTATGGAGGAGCTTCCAAAGACTCCCACTGGGAAAATTCAGAAATTTCAGCTCAGAGCTTTGGCCATCCTTCGACGATGTCGTTTCATCTGAAAATCGTGAGATGCCATCAAGAGCAGAATTTTAATCTGTCTCCTCTCTGATATTTATTGCAATTTTTTAATTGTTAATTTAATTACCTTAGAGATCGTTAATTACAGTAGTAAATAGAAAATACAAATAGTTTTTTGTGGTTGCTTTTATGTTTATTTAAATGATAAAACAATATTTCTTATTATATTTCATGACATAAAGGTCTCATGCTTCAATTAGATCTCCTATTTCCTGTAATATTTTATTTAATGAAATATCAATTATACAAGAATGATATATTATATATGTAATCTTCACATGATAATCTAAACTATTTGATGAAATACAATAGGAATTGGAATATTTTGTATGCTCTTGTTTTTTTCTTTCTTTTTCTTAACTAAGTTGTTGGTCCATCTATGCTTGTATCTAAGATTAGATTCTAAGAAAAAGGTTATTGATAGTGATGTACCTTCTTTATAAAGAAATTGGAAGTCGTATTCAACTGAAATTGACGTAAATAAATTTACTACATACAAGATGGAGAACTGTTATGTAGGGATAGCAATTCGGTCCATCTAGGATTAGTGTTTGATTTTGGGTTATGATTAAAATACATCAAAAATTAATTAAAATATAAAATAATTATTTTTAGACAAATTGGTAAAATCACGCCGATTCATGTTCTTCGTTTTCATGTTCGGTATGGTAATAAGATCCATGAACACTCCAAAAAACAAAACACAATTCCAATTATAATTGCAAGTTGCAACTAGAGGGTGCTTACATCTGATAGTTGTCTTAAAATGCAATTTCATGATGAGCCAGCAGTCGAAATATATTCGCACAAAAAAACTAATTATTTACAGCTTCGAACAACAAACAGATCACCAAGGGACAATAAGGAATCTGACTTGTACATTTCTCGGCAACATCTACTGATATGAGGACATTCAAAGAAAAGCACCTGTTCAATAATGCGGCATGAAGGGCATCAGAGTCTACATCGAACATCCTCTAGACATAAATACATATAAACCACTACAATAACCGAATATATTTAAGAGAGATCCACAAAATATTTCCCATCTAGAAGGATTATTTCCAAGCACTGAGCTATGAATAGCAAACAAAAATCATCAGAGACAAGAAAACAAATGTAAAGGGTCGTACGCTTAAGCACAGCATGATGCGGATCGGGATCCTTCTGCAGGTCTATCAACAAGAACCATTCCTGCTGTGTTTTGGGCGGGTTGAGCTCTAGGCAATCTCTTCGCTGTAAATATCACAAAAAATAAAACTAGTAAAATCGGAAATATTAATAACACAAAGCAACAGTAAAGCAAGTTGTTTTTTTTGTTTTTTTTCTCCTTTTTCATGGATCCTAATTATGGTTTATTAATGAAATACGCTTTCGTTTCAGAAAGAAATATTCAAGTTTTCTATGTCCAATTCATCAGAAAAATCAATTTACTGAAGCTCGTGCAACAGATTCCAATAAAGTACTAAAGAAGACTGATGAAGTTTGGAGCCCTTGGCAAGGACTTTAAGATTGTTCAAGTGGATATTCCAGTTTCCATTATATAGTACTAATATGGACGCACAAGTGATTATAAAGGTTAATCTTTAAAAGCTGAGGAGGACGTCAGCAGATTTTGCTTGTTAACTCAGGCCAAAGATACCACAACAGATTGCCACAAGAGATGATCTGAATACTGAGAATGAAAGTCAAGCTAAAGGAATTTTCCATCTATATTATGAATGCTTGCTGATAACTGTCTGATAACGCGAACATCAAACTATTGTCTTCCATCAATACCAAGGGAAGTACTTAAAAATTTCTTAGACAAAAATCAAGGAGCAAACAATGAGAGCAAACCAACAAGTGCTGTTAGTTTTTTCTACTGAATTTAAAAAAAAAAAAAAAAAAAAAAAATTGGGATCTATCTCCACGTTCTCCAAAGAGCGCCCCAAAAATAAAAAAAAAAAAGGGAAAGGGGGCGAGAACACACTTACGAAAAAAATCTCAGCCTCCAATATAACGGGTGAACATGATTATGCATTTTAAAAAACCAAAACATCAATGAATTGCAAATATTAAAAAAAAAATCCTCTTATAGCATGCAATCCCCAAATTTAAGCATATGAAGACATCCATGAATCATCCAGATATCTAGTCAAAAGATGAACAACTTTTTGATGAATCCAAGCTTCTAATTTAACATTAGTAATCCATATTTTAACAAGCTCGCAATCATAAGTAACATGGATTAATGAATCTCCTTTTTAAAGCAGAAGTCCATTGCATTGGAAAAAGTTCATAGAAGGGTTGAATTCCTGGGCTTTTTGAACACATTGTCGCAAAATGCCACAAAATGTTGATGAAATGTAGTGTATGATAGAGGCTGTAATTTTTTAAAGAAAAAGCGGGCATTTTATATTCGCATTATATAAGTGGCGGACATATGACACCCGCTTCTTAGAATGGCAGTACATTAACAACCGCCACTTCTTTTTCGGGAGTAAAAATATGTTTGTGGCAGTTTGTTTAAAACCACCACTTTTAATTTTTTCTAGGGTTTAATTGAGCGAGGAATGAAGATGTTGAAATATGTATTTTGGGCTTACAGGTCGTGCATCGAGGGGTTTCGACATTGTCATAAAATCATTAGTGTGGATGGGGCACATCTCTACATCTGATCGAGAGGGAGCTAGACAGCTGGTGTGAAGTGCTGGGCCAACAGCGGAAGGGGGCCTAGGTGGGTTTTTCTTTTTTTTTTTAATGCAGTTGGTGGCCAGTCAAACCCAGTGTCATGTTCGTTTTATTTGTTTTTGCAAAAATATGAAGCGGTAGTTTAAATACTGTTTTTTAATTTAAGAAATAAAATAAAAGTGGCACTTTTTGGGGTGTACAAGGTCCTGGAAGGGCTGGGGCTGGTGGGATTTGATCCTAGGTCAATGCCCTAGTTACAAATGCTCAACCAACTGAGCTACAGTCAGTTCCCAAAAGTGGCAGTTTTAAATGAACTGTTACACACAATCTTTTCCAAAAAAAAAAAAAAAAGTGACAGTTGTTTATGTACAGCCAGTTCTAAGAGGCGGGTGTCGTATACCCCCACTTGATGAAGTGGATATAAAATGGCCGATTTTCTCTAAAACATTACAGCCCCTATCATACACTTCATTTCATCACAATTTTGTAGCATTTGCTACTAAGATACACAGTCAAAGAAACCTTCTGCAACTAAATTACATGCTCAAAAAATGTAGAAATAAAACAAAATATTAAATATGTGATATTATAGAAGTTTCTAAACTTTACACTTCTACAAATTTGCTGTGCAAACAAATTATTAGAAACAATGAAACGTACCTATTTCATAGAATATATCATTGACATTAACCGCAGTTTTTGCAGAGGTTTCCAAGAAGAAAAGCCCATTTTCATCAGCATAGATGCGCGCCTCCTGAAGCGCATTTGTAGGGAGAACAACAAAGAATTGAGATTATTATGTGTGTTCAAACCTGAGTGACAAATCAGATAAATGAATCTAAATTGATATCAATCACCTGTTAAGTAAACTACATTTTGTAAAAATGGAGCCTTATTAAGAAGGCAACAAAGGAACAGCCGAACAGCCTCAAATAAATCATTTAGTATAAAGCAAAGAGGAAAGACTTAGCAAATCCAAACAGATTGAGAATGTTTCAGCAAACAACATTAACATAGAAGAAGCCAGAACCGCACTTTCTCAAGATAAACTCCATTGTTATAAAAATTAAGCAAGCAAAGTATTGTCTAATCCTCCCTCCTAATTCCAATGGTTTAGGATCTCCTACAATAATATACACAATTCTAGTTCCTGAACCATATGAAGACTTCAAGGATAATAATAAAATAAACACATATATAAGTGCTACTCAAGTTTTCAATCAACATTGGAGAATGTTGAGAATCAAAAGAAAATCAAAATGGGTCCGATTATAAATAATGCACCATCTTTTAGGTAGCAGAATATTTGATTTATGTAAATTGCTATAGGAGATTTCCTCATGTATTTTCTCACAAGTCACATGTCTATTACATTTTTACACAGAGGTGACATTGTAATTATTAAGATAAGCGAAAAACAAAATCTTATAGCTTTCTCGGTAAATTATTTGTGGATGCAGGCCAAATGATTGAGCAACGTTATATCTTCGTATTATATTCTCTTTCTATCAATGCTTCAAGATAATTTAATTGCAGCCCTTATTGTTGTTTCATTCTTTGAATTTCACAATACTCATTAAGTGCAACAATTATCGTTTTCAAAACTTCGACTGGATCAAGATTCGCAAAATGTGTTTATCTCAAAGATTTTCAGTTACCACATAGAGAAGTGCAACTCCCAATGCTGCAGTATTCATAGTTTAAGTTGAAAACTCCAACAAATTATTCCTGTATTTGACTTACTAAAGTGCTCCGAATTAAAAGCAAAATCAGAATGGATTGGACTATCAATAAGGCACCATCCTTTGGATATCAGAATTTTGATTTATTTAAACTGATATTTGGAATTTGTTTTTCCATTTATGTATCTCCACGTGTCTATTTAGACCTATATTTAGGTACCATTATACTAATTAAGGTCAGAGAGAAATGAAAGTTTATAGCCTCTTAGGCATCTTTTATCGTGGATGTAGACCAAAAAAACAGACCCATGTATATCTTTATATTATCTCTTCAACATATTCTAGAATTCAACAAAGAACATAACATCCGAAAAGCATACAATGAGGTAGAAATAAAACAGAGACAGCAGTTAATGTTGATTAAGCCAAAATTTAGAAGAAAAAAATGTTTCATTCAAAACTAAATCAGGAAATACTTACTTCTGCAGTCACATTTCTCTTATCTTCAAGATCACATTTATTTCCAGCAAGTGCCATAACCATGTTAGGATTACCTGCAAAATTGCAAAGGCATGTCATGATCAAGCATGATCACATAATTAAAAACTAAAAAAGGGAGTATATAAGAACAACCACTTCGCTGATTCCCTAGGACACCCAATCTACCTCAACTGTATTTTCTAATTTCAAATGGATGTTCAATCCAAATTTGCAATACCAATCTATGCTTTTTTCTCTCTCAATATGCAGCTACCGCAAAGAAGATATAATAAATTATAAGCACCTTGCTTTTGTAATTCTTGCACCCACTTCTTAGCCCGTCCAAACGAATCCTACATAACCAAGCAAAATTCACATAATCAACCTCATAAAAAAGCACCCTTATTCACATTATGTCAAAAGAACATTATAAAAAATCACTTTGCTCAGCTCAATGCTCAAAATATGAAATGAAAAAGCTCCATTTACAGAAGCATAAATATGAGAGCAATCACATTTTCCAATTAACTATCATTTGAACAATATGAATTCAAAGAGCCTCTATAATCCATCAAATCACATACGAACATGCACATGCAAATTGGGATTGTGCGAATACCGAGCTAGTGATGTCGTAAACGATGATCGCAGCAGCAGCACCTCTGTAATACATAGGGGCCAAGCTATGGTACCTCTCCTGCCCAGCAGTATCCCAGATCTCGAACTTCACCGTGGCATTATTCACAGACACCGACTGCGAGAAGAACGCAGCCCCAATCGTCGATTCCTGTGAAATAATCATTCACAATTTGATCTATTATCACTGCGACGATCATCCCTCGGACAAACGCCCAATTGATGATTACTTCATAAATTAATCTCAACTCGTTGCATGGTTGAGATCAAAGATCAGGAAAATCACCTGAAATTCGAGAAATTGGCCCTTGACAAAGCGTATCACGAGGCTTGATTTGCCAGCGCCCATGTCCCCAAGTAATACCTGAAGAATAAAACCCCAAAATAAAAAATAAAAAAAAAACAAAAAAATCGAGCTCAACATAACAAAATGCAATAAATATATAGAAATAAAATTGCACTGACGAGTTTTGCGTTGAGATTGTTTTGACCCATATTTGCCATATGAATGTAGAAACCCTTCTTCTGGGAACTGTTGCTTATACAGAGAAATCAAAATACTGCAATGAAGCTAAGAAGAAAAAAACCGTGGATTCAGAGGAAATTGAACAAGAAATGAGAATTGGTTTGGGGGTGGGGGGGTTGGGTTGGACTTTTCACACCGACCAAAATAGTAATAATGACAGGTCAGGGGCTTCTTTGCAAAACTTGTTTTGTTTTTTTCTCTAAAAAATATGTGAGTTTGGTAGGCATGTTATTTTATATAATAAAACTTAATTTATAATATACCACGAAACTAGTCTTTTTCTTTTTTATTGATAATGCTAAGGTAGGAAGCACGAACACTTCTCTTATGATGCCATATTCGTACCGTATACGTAATTGATACGATACTTTTTCCGATATTTTATGGATACATCTACACATGAAAATAGATAGAATTTATTCTAATGTTCATTTTTTCAGCATTTTTGTATGTGTTTATGTGTGTTATCATATTCAGATTTGAGTACTGATAAAATTTTAGTTTTTTATACTTGAAATATTATTTTTTTAATTGTGTTTAGTACACCTATATTTTCAATAATATAAAAATATATAATTTTATATGTATATATATATATATTGTATTTGTATCCTTAAAATTTCAAAATATATCGTATTCTCGTACCCATGTCGTATCGTATCCGTGTCACATATCCGTATCAGTGGTTCATAGATGCTAAATAGAGTTGTCAATTTCGTCCCGGGCTGGTTGGCCCAATTTTTTCAGTGTATTTTCATGGTTGAGCTTCAAAATTGCGTCCCAGTTACTTTGGTCTGGCCCAACCCAATTTTTGTTTTTGGCCCACGAGGCCGGCACCGACGCACCGTTCAGCCCGGCCCAGCCGGTTTGACAACTCTAATGCTAAGCTTGTGTTATTCTTGCAACACATTTCTTGCAATTTCCTATGCATTCTGCAATATTAACATCAGCAAAATTTTCTTTAGGAAAAAAAAAAACAGATCAGCAACATTAGCATATGTGGAATTTCCACGTCAGATGCTTGAATGATATTAACAAACTCTTTGGTTTAGGTTTCGTTATGCCGATTCAACCGTGTGCTATATTAAATCTGGCATCAGATCTCATGTTCGACAATCTTGTTCCATTTCTTATTCTACTACACATGATGAATGACATTTGTACAATTATGACATCATCATATACATGTGTCATATATCCAATACAGTGGAATAGGAACTATCAATCCATGTAGATCCACGATAATAATATACTGAATTGGTGAAATAAAATTAAGACCAAATTGTCATTATTTCTGTCAACAATTGCACAATTTAGCGGTATAAATTTTAATTCTATTGTTTTGAATAAGTAAATTTCAGAAAAAAAATCAAAAAATATCAAATATTATAAATTTTTGGATTTGTAATTTTTGATTTTGGAAGTTTCAACGCTTTACATGTATCAAATTAGTGTTATAAACAATTTTTTCGTAATAATTCCTGTTGGATCTTGATATTTCATTACATCATGTAAATGAATATTGATATTTTATTTTATATCTTGTTTAAAATGATATTTTATAATTATATATATCAATACATTACCAGCTTCATTTTGCATGATAAACTACAAGTGGATACTGGAATTTTATGTCTTATTTTATTAAATAATTACAATTATAGGTACTAAAACTTCGTGTAACTTGTTTTTGAGAGACATTATGCAAGTGAACGAACCCCCACTTTCAGATTGAGATAGGACGATACAGCTATTAAGTACTGACAATTCAAGTATCTTGTTAATTTGCTTTGAATTAAAATATAATAGCATTACTTGAACTACCTGATATAGGTAATCAAGCTAAGACCTAACTACATCACAAAAGCTAGTTCAAGAAAGAGGTTTGATATCAACTCTAAGTACTAATCCACACTAACAACTCTCACTCTGGATTTTCTCATCATCATCAGGTAGCCCTTTTCATTGCACAATTATTTATGGATCGATGTGGAACCGCATTATTCCACCCCTTGACAAGTCGGACGTCCGCGAATTACTCTTACTCGGACTCTTTTTCGCACTAGATAGTCCTTTTCCTCATTTGGATGGCTTCACTCCGGACCTTATCAAGCAACATGTAGCCCTTACCCCCAACGCACTAGCTTTCGTTGAAAGCACCATTAATAGGCACTCAAGTCAATGCCCTAATTCCACCACAAAAACTAGATCAAGAGTGGAGAATTGACTAAACTTTAAATACCAATCCACAATTATTTGTGGATCCAACGTGGAATTGTATCAATACTCAAATACCAAAGTAAAATGTATTTGAGTTCAACATGATGTTACATTGGGCACCAAGATTCTTATATATTCGTTATTTTGCCCCATACAAAAAATTTAAGATAATCTTACAAAACTCACAAGATAGAGAGAGTAAACTTGACACTTTGGTTACTTGACACCAACTTGCCCAAGCGTTGATCTCAAAGTGTGCACAATGATAGAAATTGACAGAAATCCACACATCAATAACACAAACATTAATCTGGTTTCGCCTTTGTATAAATTGAGATTTTCAGAAACCTGCCACTCATTTATCTGTCTGCATCTATAACCCCATCAAGTACTAAAACATCATCTCAATTCTCAAACGGGTATTGCTAGGCTACCGGGTCCGGGAGTTACTTGACAGCCTAGTGATAAGGCGTTTGTAAAACTCAAGACACATGTCTGAGTTCGATTTTCACCTCCCTCTATTAGGATTTGTACTAAAAATAAAAAAGCAGCATCTCAAACAATTACTTAATAAGGCAAAAGCAACCATGTTTTTCCGTCCTGCTTGACAACATAACACTGAAGGCCAAAAACAGTTACGGTTTTAACACATTCGCCAGTACTAAAAAAAAACCCACCAGAAACGCAACCTAAAAACGAAAAGTTCGAACTCAGTTATAATTACAGTTGCAAAGCTTTTATAATCTTGAGATCTGAAGAGGAACTGTAGCTTCAACAACTTCCTCCCGACAGGCAACCACAGAAATCCTCTCGAGACTCCCGAGCCTCTGCAAAAGATGCCTTTGGCAATTTTCAGCCGCCATTGTCCCAGCGGAGTAGGCACCGTGAACCGAACCTTGATGCTCAACACTTACGGCCTCACCTCCAAAGAAAAGATTGCCCACAGGGGCACGAAGCCGATCATAGATATCTTCTGAGTTCCCAACTGCGTCGTATGAATAGCATCCGAGAATGTTTGGATCTGTTCCCCAACGTGACACGAGATACTGAACCTGTTGGTTCAACCATTCAAACATTATGTCAATAAAAGCATCTAATTCTTGGTTGCTGCCTAAGGGGAAAAAAAATGCAGTCATTAGGGAAGACAAACAGCACATGGTAATAGTAGTCCACTGTTAAAAAACAATATAATTTAGGGATAATTACAAAAACTACCCTGACATCTGGGGTAATTACAAAAAGAAAAACCGGATGTTTCAAAATTGCAAAAAACAACCTAAGATTTAATTATGTCTTAAATTTAAGGGGGCAACTGTAATATTTCTTTCAAGTATCAAGGGGTATTTGAAATGTTTTTTGCTTATGAAGGGAAAAAGTAATACGGAAATAAACCTCAAGGGTTTTTTTGTGATTTTCAAAACCTCTAGCTTTTTTTGTAATTAGCATCATTGTTATCCCTATAATTTAGAAAGGAAAAAAAAAAAAAAGTAGATTTCTCTATCAGATGATACAAACATGTAAGAAAATATGGTAATGCTGGTAAAACCAACTAAAGCTAAAAAGTATTAAAACCAGCCTATTTTGCCGAATAAATAAACTTACAGGGTCAGTTGCATCAGGAAACATTCGCTTCAGTTGTAACATTACAAAATCAGCAGCAGCCTCATCTGAAAGCTTCTCAAGGTCATATGAAAGGGCTCCAGCTGCCATGTAGACAAGGACAGGATGGCCTGTAGCCTTATGGAGATTAAGAAAATAGCCACACGAATATGAAGTGGTTGCAACGAGGCCCAAATATTCCACATTTGGCCAAAACACATTGTCAAATTTTAATGCAATCTTATTCTCGTTTCCCAAACCAAGATCTGATATTGCAGAGAGTTTCCACTCTGGCAGCTTAGGCTCAAACTCAATTAAGTTGGCTTTTAGAATCCCCAAAGGCACAGTGACAATTACAGCATCTCCAATAAAATTACTGCCATCTTCAACTGTTACTACCACCTTGTTATACCCATTGACAATCTTTTTAACCCTGTAAATTGAGATTAAGGAATTAATCTTCAGAAAGAGTGAGGATACACAAGAAAGAAAGGAAACTGAAGTAACTGCCGAGAGGAAGTTCAACACAACCACAGCCAAGAATATAGAGTTAATCAAACTTTTCTCAACTTCAAGCACACCGCTGAAATAAAAGTTGTCTTTCCATTAAGAAGCTTATCTGTCAGAGTTAGGTTGACTTAGACCTGAGATGGGCCAACCTCATGCAAAAAGAAATGACGCCGGAGTATAAAAATGTGCTACCTATCTCAGGTGGGGCCCTCATTCCTCATACAGATAATTCACGTCATCGACCAATTGTTTTGCATTTATCATCATATCTTTATTTAACCTTTTTATTTTTGAGATCATACAAGAGGCTGTACAAGATTTTCCTTTTGAATACCATTCACCAGCATTATCCAAGTAGTCAAGTATAGTGAAACAGCAAGAAGTTCTAACATCACAGATGTAGCTACATCTATTAGTTGACATATCAATTAGGAACTCAACAGAGTTCATGCTTAACCAAACAATCAAGAATATTTATAATGTCATTAGATAATACCATTCACAAAATGTGCAAAAGCATACCGGTGATTTAAGCGAATATCAATATCTCTCGACAGGGCCTTTATCACCGGATCGTAACCTTGCACCATAAGCCCATGGCCACCGGAAAGAACATTCTCCTGAACACACAGGGATTCAAACAATCAGATAAGCAAGACTGCAGTTACATATGTAGCACTCACACAGTCACACTTGACCCAGTTAAGGGCATTCATGACAAACCCAAATAAGTAATGATAAGTACTATAGACATGTATGTATGGATTTCCAATAAAGGTAAAGAAAAATGTGAGGAAGAGCATGAATGTCCCAACACGCCACAGAACATTGCATTTTAAAATTGCATAATTAAGTTGAAGCATGTAAGATCACATCCTAAAGAAATATTATTGATGAAACTAAAGGTACGGAAAAGTTTCTTCTATAAACTTCATAGTATATATAAAAAAAAAAAGTGCATATTTGCATCCAATGACAACTCAACAATATGGATCACTTTCTGGAAGCTCAAAATTAATGGCTGCAAAGTAAAAGCAGTTGACTGAAAATGACATAAAAATAAACAAGAAATGGACACAAACCTGATCCCAGGCTTTCAGAGATATCATGTCTGCATCTGCAGCAAACCAAGCCTCCATTCTACATAAATACCACTGCAAAACTTCATATGCGAGGCCTTCTTGTCTGATGACATGCAAATTACAACAGTGAGCAATAACATTCAATATTTACAAGGTGAACTTTAAGGCGACGCACAGAGCTCAATTGTTTCTGGTACCTAAAATCTGGATGCCTATCCAGCACGATTGATATTGCTTCCTTAACAGAAATGTCATTGCTCTGTTCGTTCCTCACTTTATCCGTCTAGAAGAGAGAAAATATTGTCAATATGCTTGTTGCATCAATTACACAGCATAAATTTAGAGAGATATCCCCAAAATAAAATGTTACCTCCTCAAGGATTTTCTTAAATGCAACTCCAACTTCAACAACCATACTTTGGGGAACTTGATGACCATTTATGTCAAAAAGTGCACAACTGAAAAGACCAAAACCATTAAAATCCTTACAAGAAAATTATGATGACTGTTGAATGATTCACAATCAAAAGAACATACAAATTATAAATTCGAAATGGATGTAGAACTAGAATCACTGTGCTATAGTAAAACGAGAGGGGAAAAAACCCAGAAAGGATTTCACAGGTTCCTTATCAAATCAAATAAACATTGTAAACCAGTCAACTGCATCTCAAGTTCATAAACAAAATCATTGTCAGAAGCTATTCAGGCAGTATGTCAGTGGTGGAGTGGAACCAGGACTGTCTCTTGTCGTGTACGAATTGAAAAGTTATATATTATGACAACAATATTCATATATTATTCAAGCAAGAATATTAAAGTAATATAAATGCAATTAAAGTGCCTAGCAAAATAAACAATTAAAGAACAGTCTAAATTCACTCAACCAAAATTCAAGGATTAGATAAAACTACATAGGAGAATTTCAAATAATAGCGACACAGAAAATGTAGAACAGTTCTATACCTTTCCAAATCATGGTCATATAGAATGGAGTCATCACCACTTGTACGATACAATGTGAGCCCCAAACGACGTATAATGGGAGATAACGGATTCTCATTGCAGACACCATGTAACCTGAGTATTGTTCAAACAAAAGTCAAAGCAAGCTCATAATTATGAGCGGACCGACAAATCATATCTAACGCACATAAAGACAAAGAAATGTGATGTAAAGATGGACATTTTCGGTATTGATCAGTGAAGCATCAGAAAGTTTCTCCATCTAACCAAACAAGAGAACTTGACTTTAATGCAGGCTACATAAGCTTGTGCCATATGTGGACATGAGTATAATACACTCCCTGTCCCATTTTTATGGTCCAACTTGATCCAAAGTCTTCGATGCAAGTTGGAAAAGTTAAAGTTTTATGCATCTTTATATTATTATATTATTTAAAAGTAGTGGTTGAGAATCGGTGTTGTCACATGAGAGATGTATTTTACCAGGAAAAATAATCACTTAGGGAGATACAGCCTTATTTTTCAAAAATAAAATAGGAGCAATTTATATGTGAGATAGAGGAAGCATTATGCTTTCTGACATTATTTCTGAGCAATACAAGAATCACAATACATGTTTATCATTCAGAAAAATATGCTGAGAAAAGCCAAACTTAAACTTGCCATGAAGCTCCCATGTCAACTGGGCAACCAAATGAGTAATCAGTGTGAATACGCCCGCCAATTCTATCTTGCGACTCCAACAGGATCACCTGGAAGAGGATAGATCCCACATCAACAACAAAAGATACATAAATAAACTTTACCACTATTAGAGGAATCCAGTTAGACATGACTTAGACATTTTACCTTAAAAGATGCATTTTGAAGCATGCGTGCAGCAGCAATTCCCGATATACCCCCACCAACAACGATGACGGAGGGCAAGGCATTGTGTTGTCTCTCAACAAGGGACGCATAAATTCCTACTCATCCAACGACAATTGATCAAGAAAGGAAACAGATTTTCAAGTCAATTTTGTAGAATTCCAAGAAACAAAAACAAAGTACAAGCTGTTATTGTACCCATCTATATGGCAATAATTAAATAATGACTTAAAACGTGGAAAAAAAGCAAGATAATTAACTACAAACAAACTCAAATTCGACACGTGCAAATTGAACTAATCTATGATGTCTACAAGGCAATACTTTTAAATGCCTTGATTTCAGTAAACAAGGTTGCAGGAATCAAAAACACTTCATTTACAATGGGCATGACATACTTCTTCATTAGCAAGCAAGGAACAATGCAGCTAGTGGACAATCTACAGTATCAAATATTTCATCCCAATTTTGACAAAACCACATCTTGTCCCATTTAAAAGTGAAAATATCATCATGACCAAACAAAGGACAAGGCCAAGTAAGGTTTTCTGAATTCCGCAAGATCAAATGATCATCAAACATTGGCGACTTGAGTTTTACAATTTCCAGATATCACAATCTTGCCCAACAATATAATTTGCAGATAATCATAAGTCTAATGAAACTGTAAATTAAAACATCATATAATTTACCAAACATTACAATAACTATTCAACAATCAAATAGTAAAAATCACAGATTTAATCATGGCCATAAATAAAACAACAGAAAAACAACAAAATTCAAATCCAATCAAGCAGCAAAACCCAGAAAATAACTTTAAAAAAAAATGGGTTCAACGCTAACCATCACGGAACTCGCCGGGGATCGAATCGCCGCCGTACTTGAGTTCCATCAGCCGACCACTGAAATCACCTCTCTCTCCCGTTTTTCCTCTCAAATTTCAAAAAACACAAAATCGAGCAACGCAAGGCAATGGAGAACCAAATCTGATCTCACGAACAGCAATTTAACAAAAACAAACCAAAAAAAAGGAGAAAAATCTACGGCTGTATAGGAATCGGAAAATTAGAAATCAATTGAAAGGAATGATAGAGGAGGAACAACAAAAGGCCGGCAATGAAGCGGCTGAGATTCGAAGCGCAACGCAATTTATCATCAAACCAGCTCATAATAATCATAATAACAACAAGCGGAAGGGCAGCATTCACAACAACCACCACAAGATTCAAATCCGATATTTGTCTGTTCTACAACAACCGATGGCCTCTTCTTCCTCGGTTGCATAGATCGATTCCCCTACCCTACCTCAAAATACCCTTAATTTCTCACACCCAAAACACACAATCTCTCTCTCTCTCTCTCTCTCTCTCTCTCTCTCTCTCTCTCTCTCTCTCTCTCTCTCTCTCTCTCTCTCTCTCTCTCTCTCTGGTTCTCTCTCGGTGTGGTTTTATTCTCTCTCTAGAGATAAATGGCTCATTGTCCGCAATCACGATATATTAAATACGCGTTTATTGTGGGGATTGTGTGTGTTGTGTGTGTTTTTATGCATGAATGAATGTTGCAGATTTTTTGTTCGGTTGGGGGGTAAATTCGGGATTTTTAAAAATACAGGTAAGATTGATCGATAGCCCCAAAAACGTCGGTTTTGGAGATTTTGCCTTTTCACCCACTTCTTGGTCTACTACATTTCGTGTTGGTTTCGAATTTTAGTCAAGTTGTACTTTTGTTCGATGTTGGTGTATTATTATTTATGGATAATTACAAAACACCCCTGAGGTCTGGACTAATTACAAAAAATATCCAGATATTTTTTAATATTAAAAACTCCTTTTCATGATGTTTGATTTCATATGAAATTTAATGGATTTAATCTTAATATTTCAATAAATGTTGGAGGGAAAAAAGTGATAAAATTTGAAATATTTTTTTACTTACTAAAAGAGATAAAAGAAAGAAGATAAAGTAAAAAAAAAAACTCCAAAATACGTCTTGCACCCTTAAACCTGACAAATCGGTTAAAAATCCATTAGAAATAGCATTAGGGTGCATAATGCAAAAAATAACCTAATTTAATGGTGGAAAATGCCATTTATTTTCAGAATGTGCAAATCAAGTGTAATTTAAGGGTGCAAGTCTTTACCCAAGATTGATCGATAGCCCCAAAACGTCGGTTTTGGAGATTTTGCCTTTTCACCCACTTGGTCTACTACATTTCGTGTTGGTTTCGAATTTTAGTCAAGTTGTACTTTTGTTCGATGTTGGTGTATTATTATTTATGGATA
The DNA here is from genome assembly GCA_016081115.2 of Rehmannia glutinosa. Taxonomy (NCBI): domain Eukaryota; kingdom Viridiplantae; phylum Streptophyta; class Magnoliopsida; order Lamiales; family Orobanchaceae; genus Rehmannia; species Rehmannia glutinosa. The sequence continues at coordinate 83,761,417 of CM071930.1, read as the reverse complement.
ATTACAAAACACCCCCTGAGGTCTGGATTAATTACAAATCCAGATATTTTTTAATATTAAAACGCCCTCGGCGCTTGACTTTGATATAAGGAGGAAATGTAAAACAACCAAAAACTAAGAAAATTTTGTAATTTTCAAAAATCTCTTTTTTTTGAAATTAGCGCAAATCTCAACTGTATTTTTGTAATTATTCATAATATTTATTGTCATTTGTGTATACTCATATACATATATATTATGTCAGTAATTGAATAACGAATTAAGAAAATTGGAATATCTGGAGCAAAAAAATCGGTATTTCATTTGTTATTGTATAATTTGAATTGTTTAATTGTCACATATAAATAAAATCAAATAATTTCTCTTATCCACCTCAAATAGTAACTAGCACCTAATAATAAAATCAATTTATTTTTACGATAATTAAACCTTGTAAATAAAGATATTTTATTATTTAAGTGGATGCGTGCCTTTGTTTGTGCTCCATATAATTCTTTAAGTAAACATATTCAATTATAAACATACATGATGTGACCTAAATACGTCCTAATCAATTGGGCCTAATAAGTATGATACATTACGAAATAATTGAATTTCACCATCGTATTTCTTGTTATGGACTTAGCTCCACGTGACCAATTAATAATTATTGACCTTTATAGAAGAAAAAGCCTAGCTTAATAATATTATTTGGTTTTGTTCACCTTACTATGATGATATTTATCCAATATTTTGGATTATCTGAACATTACAGTAATAAAACCTTACCTAATTCCACTATTCCTACCGTTGATATTTTTTGGACAAGGCGAACGAACAATGTTGTTGTTCATTTTCATGCTTCTCATGCAAAAAACATGTTAGTTGATGTTTTGAACTTAGATTCTCTCCCCAAATCGTTTTGTCAATCGTTGTTAGATGACTCCCAGCGTGTTAATGTATTTTTTAATAAAAAAAAAAAATCACTATTCCGATTAACTATTAATAAAGAGAGAGTCGGTTGATTTACGTCGTATTTACTTGATTATTTAATAGAGATGAAATCGTAATTCTTTTTTAAAATATTTATTTTTTATTGAATGATTTTTTATTATTTAATAGCGCATAAGAATTAAAATTTTGGGCCAGCTTATTAAAATAAACTCTATAAGGTCTCGGGTATAAATAGTCAAATAACTAGTTAGTTTTTCATTAAGTACAATTTTACAGTCTAATTAATTCATTTGCTCTGAATTTTTCTCCAGCAATTTACTAACTCAAGCATCGGGGGGCTTTATCGGGACAATCCCAGATCCTTCTAACATTTTTGTGTTTTGCAGGTCGGAATTCGAATACCCTAATTCGAATAACTCGACTTGGGTGATGATCGCTCATAATTCAAAGAAATCTCGCATTACTACTCACGAATCGAATTCCTACAATCCTTGATTTGAAATAAATCACTCTTAAAAGTAATTTTAATCGCATCAATATATATTGTTATGTTACAATTTTATTTTTCTAACAAATTAGATCCAAATTCAAGTCCAAAAGATATTTAATTTTGATTATTTGATATAGCCTTTAAAAAAAAAAAAAATTCAAGTCCAAATATTTAATTTCATGCCAATGTGTATGATCACTACATGTGAGAGTTCATTGCTAAATTTCATGATATGCAATTATGCGGTATCCTTACTTTACATGTTCCATTGTTCTGTAATAATTGGTTTCATGTTATTGATGTGAGTTACATTTGTAGCCTCCATGTGTTCGGTTCATGAATTAATATTTTCCTTAAATGATTTGGTGGTATTTTGTGTATTGATTATTAAAATTTGTATTTTCTATGTCTTCATGTTGTATGCATGATCTTTCATCCACGTGTTTTCGTGGCTAATCTTGGTGCACCCGGATAAGTAGATCTTTTAATAATTGTAATTAGTATCAACTTCCATGACAATGGATTGTGACATGTATGACATTTTAATTTTTTTTTTGAAACAAAATACATGCATATGTCATAGTGGGACACTTTTCTTGGTTCACAAGGGACATGGACAACTCACTTGGGTAGCATCAAACCCCCCAAACAGCACCCCATATGCAATCATTTAATAATTGTAATTTAAATATCAATTTTTTTGTGACAATGACGAAGTTGTTAACTATGACAAGTTTGTAATGATATAAGTGAGTTTGATACCCGAAGTAGACAAAATTCGTAGCCAAATCTTTGAAATGTCAAATTAGTCTTATGTCTTGATAAATATCATAGATTCATATAACAACCAGATATATCAAGATAATTATAATGTTAGGATCGTAAAATTTAATAATAGAGAGTTATTAATTAATCGATAAATTAATAATTTATAAATTTAAAGTGAAATTTCTCGATTCATCAAGTAATTACATAAATATCAATCAACATCCTCACTATGGGAAGAATCATTATATAAAACATGGAAAAGGAAAAAATCATTCAATTCCTTTTAAACTATGATATAAACCTACGATATGTACAATTTTTAACTTTATTTATCTCAAATAAGATAATAACTTGATGATAATACCATCAACGAGAGCCAACTTAAAATCAAATGAGTACAATGCACGATAATTCTAAAGAATCTTCCAAGAAAATCGTAATAAATAATTTTAGTATGGTTGAGTCAATGACAAATTTGCTCCCACATGTATGACACATAACAGATTCCCGTGGAATCATCGATCCCACATCGGATCCACAAGCAATTGTGGATTGGTACTTAAAGTTGGAGGTAAAACCTCCAAAAAAAACAGCTTTTTTTGTGTTTGTGGTGGAGTTAGGGCAAAGTTTTTTCCTATCATTGGTGCTTTCATTGAGGCTTTTTTCCTGAAAATTCTACAGTCTTGATAAGGTCCTGGAGTGAAGGGGAAAAAAGGGCTACCTGGTGTGCCGCGAAGAGTCCGGGAGTAAGGCGTCCGCGGGACGTCCCAAGCTTGTAAAGGGGGATTGATACGATCCCACATCGGATCCACAAGCAATTGTTGATTGGTACTTAAAGTTGGTCAAATCTCCACTCATGAAAGCTTTTTGTGGTGGAGTTGGGTTAAAAATCGAATCATCCACCGTAACGAGTTTGGGGCTATATACAAAATTTGTGAACTTTAGGAGGTAAAGTGTTCTAAAAAAAACAGTTTATATGGCAAAATCGAAAATCCCGAATAGTTTGAATGGCAAGTTTTTTCCTCTACATTTTTCCTGGCTTCATCTCTATCTTTTTTCCTGTTAATTCATTCAATCACTTAACAAGTATTGAGAAGAAGAAGAAAAAAGTATTGAGAAAGAGAGGGTTTTGTAGCCATGATCCACTATAAAAGAGGAGAATTAAGAAGATTATCACATAATGGCTTTTTCTCAAATGAGCCTCACCAAATCCATGTGCTCCATATAATTAACCAAATAGTTAGGTCATTTTAAATTTTCATATTAGTAGTGGGATTAGAGTATGTTTTGTTGTGACGTCGGAGTCAAAAGGGTCTAGCGGCGGCGGTGGGCGCCTCCCGCAATTTCATAAAGTCTCTAAACTTAATATAAACTATATATAATTATTAAATTTGATAATTTTACCCCTAAAACATTAAAAATACCTCTTTCTCTATTATTTTAATATAAGAAAACTAATTTCCCCTTAATCCTTTTTTTTTATTATTTTAATGAGATATTTTAAATTTGCCCCTATGAGAGTTTTTTTAACTTTGCCCAATTAACTTTGAATTGTTCTATTTAACCTCTCGAACTTTGCAAATTATTGCACAGTCAAATTTTCAAATTTACCTCTTAATTACCATTATGGTTATTTTTATTTTGTGATCTTTGAAAATTATATCATACCCTAGGCTTATTGATGAAATTTACTAATATTTAATAATATTTGTATATTGACTACCAATGATGAGATTTTGAGAGAAAATTGATCGAAATAATTGTCCAAGATGTAATAGCTACGATAATTCATCAACATTGAGAGGTAAATTTGGAAATTATAAGCTAAGACAACACTTTGTAAAGTTCAAAGAGTAGAAAATAGTATAACAATTTTAAGTTAAATAGAATTACCTCTAAATATCCCTTACCAAGTTTCAAAGTAAAAAAAAATACGCATAATTTGGTCGTCAAGTTAGAATTACCTCTACTTTTATTTCCCTTGCCAAGTTTCATTCTACGAGTCCAAACAAACAAATCATAGAGATTCAATTTAATTACTTACTTTATATGTGTTGCTGAATTGTGGCTGACTGTGTTTAGGCTGTAATTTGGAATATTCCACAAGCATCTCATCACTAGAGACAGAGTGCTGAATCTGCTGATGGTGGACTGGTGGTATATACTTGGTGTCATTTTATTGTTATTAATTTTGTTTTTTTGAGATTCTAGTGTCATCTTATTTATATTTACATATATATAACCATTAACCACTTCTCTCTCTAATTTTTTATCTCCATTCTCTCTCCCCAAAACAAAAACTCTAACGGAGAATTATTTGACCTTTCGTTTTGTTTTTTTTTACTTTTAGAAAGAATATTGTGAAAAAATTATTTTTAAAAAATGATAATGGATTTTGAGAGTGTGATTGGATATAGGGTGAAAATGTGATGATGATAGTTGATGTGATAGTTTTTTTAGTATAATAGTAATCGGATGTGATTGGTGATTTGAAAAATAAGAGAGAGTGAATAGTATATTTGTGATATAATTGTATAATAATGATAGTTGATGTGATATTTTTTTGTTAAAATTATAAATGGATGTGAATTGATAATTTGAAAAATGAGAAAAGTGAATAGTATATTTTTGGAAAATTTTAACAAGCAATCACATATTCATGCAAAATTTTGTCCAAAAAGTGGAAGGAGTGAATTGTTTTTTTCATAAGCAAGCACTCCCTAACAAATTTCTCTTCCCCTCCCTCCCCCATCTCACAGTCGCCTCCCTCTCTCTCCCCCCCTCCATGTTTCTTATTGGAGGGCCAACAATGGCGGTCCCTTGGGCGTCCGAAGGTGGCCGGAATTTTTGGTCCAGGGTGAAAGCGGGTCGAAGTTTCACGGAGGTGTCTCGGAGCTGAGTAGACGTTGGGTTGCGGCAGTAGATTTGGGAGATGGAGAGACATTTTTCTCTTTTATTTTTTGTTTTTTTTCTCATTTTTTAGCTATATCTTGTTGTATTTTTCTTATTTTTTTAAGTATTTGTTTTCCCGGTTGATTTGCGAAACTCGTAGGTTGGCCAGTAATTTTTGTCTTGCAGTGTGTGATGTAGCTCGTGCCCGGATTGTTCCAGTTTTGGGTCTCCCTTGCGGAGTGTCTTAGTCCTCCTTTTGGGGTGATTTAGTCTCCGGTCGGAGTGCGTAGTTTTCATTTTTTTGTTGTTTTTAGTTTGTTTTTCTTTGAGTCGTGTTTTACTCCCTCAATTAGTGATTAATTTCATCTTGTGCGAAGCTTTCCCCTTGATATTGATGCTTGTTCAAGATGGTCTTTTTGCCAGTTGACAGTGTAATTCTGTTATCTAGTTTTTAATATATAAGCTATCGTTTCGAGGGGAAAAAAAAAGGTGTCATCTTATTTTGTATGGTTTCACTTTCACATTAGATTTCTCGAGATGGTAGAAATTCAAATTCTAATAATAATAGTAGTAGTAATAATAATATGTAGTCAATAAGGTATACTTACAAAAGTACCCCTGAAGTTTAGCCTAGTTACAAAACAAGCACAGGAATGTTTCAAATTTTCTAAAAAAAACTCAGGGTTGATTCCATCTTAAATTCAATGGGGTAACTGTATAATTTTATAAATATCAATGCATTTTTTGAAATATTTTTCACTTATGAAGGGGAGAAATGTAAGACGAAATCAAACTTCAAAGTTTTTGTTTTTTCAATTTTCAAAAACCTTTGGAGCTTTTTGTAATTGGTCTGAACCTCAATGTCTTTTTTACCCCTGTAATTATCCCTAATAATAATACGGAGTTATCTAAAATCACTCTTCCAAACCCTCTAGTCAAATCCAAATCTTTCAATTCAAATGCAACCTATAAGTGTTTGATTTTATTTCCTTGAAGAGCAACCCTTTGAGCATATTCATTTATTTTTCAACATTTCTTGTAAGAACAATGCACCTACCTACACAATAAGGACAACGATTCTTTCTTCTCTTGAGCACTTAATGAATAATGTATCGTCTACTTTACACGGTGACACATATCTTTCGAGAACCTATTGTGATCTTTGATGAATAACACCATATCGAACACTTTGTCAAATTAATGCGCAACAATATCTTCCTGCATGAGATTGGTTATGATCACTGTTCTAAGAATTCTCGTCTAGCCCCGATTAATCCCGCCTAGGTGCTAGGCCCCTCTTGTCCGCCTACGTTATCCTTCCGATTAGATCCCATCTAACACCGCCCATTTGATCCCGCCTAGGCATTTTACCCCAATCTGCCGCCCAACTAGCGTCTAACGTTTTTTAGAACGCTGGTTTTGATACAGAAAGAAAACATTATGATCTAATGACGCAATACAAAAGAGTGCAAATAGAGAATTATGTGCGATGATTATACAGTATCTGATAATTACAAAAATTGCCCATAAAGTTTGGAAAATTTACAAAAACACTTCGAGAAATTTCAAAATTACAAAAAAAAAAAAAAATTGAGATGTGGTTGTGTTGTCTTAAATGTAAGAGAATAACTATAAACATAAAAGGAGGATAACTGTAAATATTTTTACTTAAGACGGGGCAAAGTGTAATATAGAATCAAACCTCGAATGAATTTTTGTAATTATAAAAAAATCGCTGGATTTTTAAATTATTAGCTCAAACCTAGGGGTAATTTTTGTAATTATCCATAAAAGTATCAAACAATCGAAATAGTAGACCATAGATTTATAACATCATCAAAAGTTGTTTATTATCAAATGGCAACCAAAGTATGCAAACTATGCGAATGAGAAATGTACATCATGACCATTGTTTTTCACACACACACACACAAAGACTAATAGAGAGGATGCATAATCTCTAAAACAGCATAGTCCCATAATTCCTTACAAAGAGTTTGTGGATTTATCACAAGACTTAACAAATCTAAATTCAAAACAGGACTTGTTTTTCCTCAATTCCCATTCACAATCCTCATTCCCATCCAAATACGTGCGAATTATATCGTCAGAAAATGAGGATACGTACCGCAAGCCACAGTCTCCTGAGCATTTACAGTGATCATCATCAGTTGATGTAATAACCAACGTCTCTAAAGCAGGCGCATTTTTCAGTAGACAGATCACAAGTTCGAAGTCCGAACACTTTTTGTCATCGTTTTCAATGGCAACACCACAACACATATTCTTGCAATAAGCAACCTTTACATTCTTCAGATTGGATAAGTTCCACTTCATAAAAATCATGTGTTTGTCCCCAGTGGAATATAAAATCTGACCGTTGGAGCCGTAGAAATATTTCTGTATGTGAAGGTACAATTAACATCAATACACTTCACATTTAGTTCATAATCATTAGAAATGAACTACGTTCATCGACCAGTCTCATATTACAGTTGATGCATTAAAGTTACGAATAATTATAAAAGAAACTCTGAGGTTCGGGCTAATTACAAAAAAGTCCAAAGGTTTTTGAAATTTGCAGACAAAAAAAAAATACTTGAGGTTGTATTACATTTTCCCCCTTCAAAACAAAAAATGTTTAAAAAAAAACCCTAATACTTATAGAAATATTACAGTTACCCTCTGAAATTTAATACAGACGCAAACCTCAAGGAGCTTTTGAAATTTTGAAACATCTCCAGTTTTTTTTTGTAATTAGCCCAAACCTCAGGGGAGTTTTTGTAATTATCCCATAAAATTATCCGGATTGCAGGGATATGTTAGAAATGCATATTTTATATCAAGACAGTTAACAGTCCAGACAAGAAAGATCATATGAAATGTACCACAATATTTGCATAAAATATTTCGATCAACTTGACATTAAAGACTGAATGATGAAAGAAAAGACCATTCAACAACATTACTGCATAGGAACATCTATAATGAAGAGAAAAGTGAACTCAATTCAGAGTAGTATATTTATCAAGATATGGAAATAAGCAATTTACTTTACTAAATTCAAATCACAAGAAGAAAAAATACCAAAGTAACAGCCTATATTTCAAATGAACAATTCCTAGGGAAATTTGGAGCACATGGATTAATTGAAAAACAAAGTTTAATCATAACAAAGAAAGTATAGAAACATCCAAACAAGATTCCTGAAAAAAAAACTTTTACCAGAAAGCGCTAGAAAGAGTCCGAAAAAATCAAATTACCTCGTCAGGAGTCACGACCTCTATTATCAGAGTATCCAAATCAAGTGAAGTGTTTAAAAGGCATACTATTCCAAGGAGCTCATATTCCATAAGAGATGAGCGAATCTTCACACACTTGCACTTCAACAGGGGAAAAGGGGTGCTTAAGAGTGTCAATAATGACAAGGTCTGTAGGCACAAATGATACAAGGTGAAGCTATAATAACATAATGCTATTATAAGATACCGATTATGATATAGTTAGACTTAGAATTGCTGATTTAAAACCTTCGCTTCAATCAACATTATCGCCACATTACATGATGATAGTTTATTTTTCTTTTTATCACTCTTTATCACCTAAAACAAACAAATTTAAGATGATACCTAAGCAAATGATCATTGCAGAAGGTCTTCGCTACTCGTAGTATATTACTATATAAAAGTGGTGTTTATCACTTAAAACAAACAAATTTAAGATGATACACTAAGCAAATGATCATTGCAGAAGATATTTGCTACTCAGAGTATATTATTGTTTGAAAGTGGTGTTATTAGTTTGGGACATGTATTGCACATCCGGAGCTCATCACCATCCAGGACCATTGAGCTTATATGCCTAAAAGGATTTTAAAGACTAAGGGAGTATTTTGCAACCATTAAAAAAAAGGTGATTCTCTGCTTTTGGCTGAAAAAAACCACATTTTAGTATTTGCAAATGCAAACTTCTGCTTTTGATTCTATTTCACTTAATCAGAATCTAAAAGCGGGTAGATGGTGTTTTAGATTTCTGATTCTGCTTTTGGTTTGACTTTTACAAACAAATAAACACTTTTACGATTTTTCATCAAATGATTCTATTGGCAAATATTACCAACTTCTTATTCTTAACTATTTTTGCAAACACTCCACAAATGCACATCAGAATATGACTATATCATATGGTCGTGCAATACACAAACATGTAATTCCAGAAAGCATCACCTCTATGAAGATTGGCCCAAGTACTAGTTCCTTGACATGGCTCACACTTTCTAGTAGTTTAGCAGCCACTTCAGGCCACACGGACGTCGCAATCAACCTCAGTAGTCGACACGGGTGTGTAATCAAACTTAGCATATACCAAGGAGGACGCATTTATCAACCGAAAACATGGAATGAAATCACTACCTACAACCTCTAATTCTTTAAGGCAAGGGGAATCAACTTCCAACGATTCAAGAAATCCATCATCGGATAATTCGATAAGTTTGAGTGATCTCACACTTGGGGACTTGATGTTCAGGTAACTGATAGCAACATGCCTATACAAAACTATAGATTCCAAGACAGGGCAACCCGATAACAGTATCGCAATCTGCTCATCACCGATTGAAACATCGGATAACTGCAAACTCTTAAGCGAAGTCCAACTCACTGTCTCCCCATTATGCCACCATGGAGTGTTCACATTTATTTCCAACTTTACTAGTGAAGAACTGTGGTAAAACCATTCAGGGAAACAATAGTATTCCAGTAATAAATCCAATTTGAGGAATTTCAAATTTTTCTTGAAAACCCACTGAAGCCATTCGTCGAGCAACTGGTGGCCATAGCTACCGTTATATACGGAGAGGGCGAACTTCTTGAGATTGGGACAAGTGCATTGCATTAAGGTGCGGTGAACGAAGGAGATGAACTCCGGCAGCTTCGCAGTCGGTTGACGATCATCAAACTCGTAGACGATTTTGTCGACATGGGTCCAGAGGTGCTTCCAGGTTTTGGAAAGGGCACTTGTTTTAACAGCATCTTTCATCTCCAAGAAAGAGATTATTTCGACGAGCAGATGTTCTGGTAACTAACTGAGACGATCTGGGCTTGATTCTTGCTCATCTTGATGATGGGTCTTGCTCCTCTTCGGAGTGAGCTCTTGATAACCGTTGTCGTTACTGCTACTCTCGAGTTTTTCTTCCATGATTTGAGTCGTTTTAGTCCTTTGAGTCTGATTATATTATTTGATACATGAGAAACTGCAACTAGAAGTAATTCATCCTTCTTTGCGTGAGCTTCGTTATATCAATTGCACCTTAATCCGGTTGTGTGGGGTCGATGGTGGCGTTAAATTTATAGTGTCGATTAATTGTTTAAATTATTTAACACTATAAATTCATGAAAAAAAAATAAAATGACAACTTTTATGTTGGGTGTCAATCCTATGGCAACTTTCATACGAAGGATATGAAGATCGATATGGATCGCGACACCAGATGCGGCAATACGACATGTTTTGAAAATTTAAGGATACGGTGCAGGATATACATATAAAATCATATATCTTTATATTATTGAAAATACGACGCGTTTCCACTCAAAAAAAAAAAAAAAAAACGAGGCGTACTAAGTATAATTTTAAAAAACAATGTTTCACGTCTAAAAACTAAAATTTCATAAATACTCAAACTCGAAATGTGATAATCTGCATAGCTACAAAAATGTTGACAAAAATGAGCAATAAAATAAATTCTATCTATTTTCATGTGTAGATATATCAATATAGTATCCATGAAATATCGTATAAAGTATCGCATCGGATACGACATTCTCGAAGAAGTGTCGTCTTCCTAGTGTGAAGGAGAAATGAGATGAAATTGCAAAACCATATCATCATAGGTTTTTCATTTTGCCTGAAATATCATGAGCCTGATGAGTAGAGATAGTGATTATAATCATGTCCCATTACAATGATTGATATTGTAAAACCTACATTTATATTATGGAGCATGACGCATTTTATTACCAATCATAGTAACAAAATTCTCAAATTTTTGAAAAATACAATAAAACACGATATTTTCATATGACTTTAAAATCCGTATATATCTTTTAAAAATAATAATATGACAAAATCTCCCGAATTTTTTTCGGTTTTTTCCCCATTTTTTCCCATTTTAACAAAATTATACTATTTTAATTTTAAATACACTTTTATTAAATAATATAACTTGTACAAATAATTTATTGGGAACCTTCCCAGAAAATGTATAATTTTCTATAGAATTATTAAAGATTTATATCGATATATTTCCCAATTAATCGCGTATTATCTGATTTAATTTTGTCGTATAACCGAGATTTTATAGAATTATTCACGAATTATCCCGAATAATACCGAGATACGATTTTTAAGGGCTAACGCATTATTCCCGAATCGCATTTGTTACTATGCCGAATGCACATGAACATAAGACTTACTTAATTTAGCTAATTTATTTAATAAATTAATGGTGTAATGGAACCAAGACAGCCAAAAATTTGGAAACAAATATTTGTTTTATATAATAATAAAATTTAAAATATATTATATATTTGCATCAGATATCCTAATTATATAAATATAATTCTGATATATTAAAATTTAGAACATCTATAAGTAACTTTATACTAAATTTTTGTGCAATTTGCTTAATAACAATCTATGAGAATACTTGATTTTTTCTGTTTTGATCTACAAAGAACAAGGAAAAACAGGAATAAATGTAGCATTGGTCAATCTAAAGTTTCACCTAAAATCATTTCAATCTCAATATATAGTCCCACAAGGAATAAATGTAGCACTTGTAAATTGTAATATACTTGCAGCATAAGTTTACAAAAACTAAAAAAATGTACAAAAAATTGAAACCCTCCTCTTGACAACACAAAACCAAAGATAAAAAACTCAGCACTGTAGGGAGATTAGGAGTGGTCAAACAAAAGACCAAAAAACTGCCACTAATAAGTTTAGGAGTGGTCAAACAAAAGACCAAAAAACTGCCACTAATAAGTTATTAAAATCATAACAAAACTGTTAATTGAAGTAATATAAGCAACCCTATCACAACATCATAATTATAATAGGGTATCATCTACCAAAACCGTAATTATTGCTAAGGATCAGTGTTCTAAAAAGTGTTAGGCGCTAGTTGGGCGGCAGGCTGGTGCCTAACGCCTAGGTGGAGGCTGGGCGGGGCCTAATCGGGAAAAAACTGTAGGCGGACAAGGGGTGTCTTACGCCTAGACGGGGACTAATCGGAACTAGACGGGAACTTTTTAGAGTAGTGCTAAGAATATAAAATTTGACAAACTGAAATCAAAGCCGCAATCTAGAATATCTCCAGCCAAGAACACCATAACATACAGACCAGATGGATATTCAAGCATTGGCCACCATCGGTTCATGCAAATCAGTATGAGAGCTTCCGTCTTCACTTCTAGAAGCTCCTTCACCACCTTCCCCAACATCCGGTCCATCTTTCGTCGAGTCCTGTTTAGAAGTTGAACCATGCATCTTTCTCCTGGCTTCTCGACGAGCAGCCTTCTTTTCCAATTTGAGTTCGTTGAATTGTTCCTCGAAGTTGGTCTCGTCTTCGGGAGAAAAGAAAACCACCTCCATCTCCCCAAGGTCTTGATACATCTTCTCGATCTTAGTTTTCCAGTAAAGGCCCAATTCAGTGTCCATCTTATGGTAAGGTGTCTTTAGCAAGTACTCATCGATTCCACCCGCCTTGTCTATGCAGCGCAGTGCGTGAGTACTTACCTTAACACGGACGTGACGATCCAGAATGTAGCTGAAAAGCCGCTTTTCTTGCACATTAGGTTTCCAAGTCCTCCTTGTCCTAAAATAGGCATCGAAAAAAGAAACATGAGAATGGGCTTATTCATTTCAGAACAATAGATGAATAGCATTTGCAAAATGGATCCAGAAATAAGTAGTTCAACAAGCCAAAAAAATTATCGGAATATTTACACAGACAACTACGATATTTTACCCTGAAAACCAGGAACTTCGTGAATGAATATCAAATCCTATGTACTAATAACTACAACTCAAGGAAAACAAGATCCGGCCCAAAAATGTGAAATAAGTAGCAGCCTTATGAGCATGAATCATATAACGAGTTTTATTATACCCCGTTTACTGCCAATTTTATAGCTGGGAGAGTTGTTTCATAAGGTGACACTATGCCAAAAAACAATGATCAACAACCATTCGTTATATGAGCAGACAAGCGCATGCAACAAGCTTGACAGTCTCCATGAGTTTAAAAAGTGATCAAGTGAAGACAGCATCCTCCAAAATCCCATCAAACACCGTACATTTCCATCCAGTTCTTAACTACATTTTCGATCAACTTTCTGAAACAATTTTCCGCTTTCCTAGCACCACTAACTTGCCACACCAGAAAGATCTGCAGTTCTTTCCAATCCATAACTTAATACATCACTATTCACTATTACCCAGTTTTAAATCAAACTGCCTTCTTCATGTCAGTATACATGTTTGAAGAGTTAACTAAATGAGACAAATGACCAAAGTAACAGGGTCCTCATCCACAGTTTATGAAACTTTCACACAAAATACACTCCCAATCGAACAAACACATAACACAAATGGCGAATTAATCAACAATCACCCCTCAACCCATACCCCCAGCTCAAGGCTTTGCATTACTGCATCTCATTATAAGATTAGCACAACTAATAAAAAGTTTAACTCAAATTTTATTATAAACACGTTCAATTTTGATCATCATCATCAATATTGCTATCAAAATTTCTTCAAATTCATTCAACATTCCGGTCTTTAAGCCATTTCCGTCCAGGCAATGCAAAGGAACACATAATACAAGTATACGACACATATAGACCAATTTATTACAAGAAAAAAAGAAAGAAAAAAGCACAGAGCAAACAAATATATAGACATACTTGTTGCCTCCGTCTTCACTGACGCGATTCCCGAACTGGATATGCCGGCCCGCGTAAAGCCCGCGATGGGCTCGGCCCATTACGACTTTGCTATCCGGCACCGATTTTTTCAACTGCTCTTTCACTCCCGGCCCCAAATTCTGTTCACCGCCGATTTTCTTCACAATTTTTTTCATCATTTCCCGTGACCTGAACGCCATTGTCAAATGAATTTTCTTTCCCTGCGCTTCTATAGTCTGAGTTGTATAGATCGAGAATACGATTTAGGGTTTAGACAGTGGTAAGGGTTTTTGAGGGAGGGAAGGCTACTTGTGTGATTCAGATATGAATTTTGATTTTTGAAGAAATAAAAAATCTTGATGAATTACTCCTACATTTGTCAAACGAACAACAAAAAATGTTTATATAAAAATTCGAATCGAGCCGAGTTTTTTAGAGTTTGAGCTCGTTTATTATTGAGTCGAACTTGAGTCTGAATTTATCGAATATATTAATGGTTCACGATTTTTTTCGAGCTTAATGGAACCTAAACAAGCTTAGTAAATATCAACAATAAATTAAATTATTCTTCAATTATTTCTAAATATATATATATATATAATTTTAAATATATATATTTCTAATACGCATAATATATCTATTAGAACTTATGATTTTTCCAAACAAATAAGTTTATATAAATAATTTTTATAAGTATACGTATAAAATTGAAATATAAGCCAAACTATTATTTTAATTTATACGAGCTTAGTAACGAGCCTCTTCGCGAGCTGACAAGCTGAATACCTCTAAGCTTGAGTTTTTGGTTGATTTATTTTAACGAGTCTCATTAAACGAATTCCAACAAATTTTTATCGAGTCGAGCTCCGAATAGCTTAGAACGACTTGGTTTATTTGCAGCCCTATTTATATATGTGTGTGTGTGTGTGTGTTGGATCAAATGTGGTAGGGGTCTTAAGACCATGTAGACTAATCCCAACCGTTAATTTTTCAAATCCGATGGATGAGATTTTTTTGATTTTCCATTTTTTTTTACTCATAAAGGGCAGTCATGTCATTTAGATTAAGCAGTTTTTCAGTTTTTTTGTAACTGCTGCGTGTATCTGTTTTTAAAGAATTTAACTAGTGATTTATTCCCGCTTTTATTTCACTCTTCCATTTCGAAACTTATCCCATCCTTTCGCTCAGAGCTCTCGGCTGTAAAGGGTTATTCTTCTTTCATTTTCACCCTTTTTTTCCCACAAAATCATGACTAGGGCTTTAGATATCTATGTGGGTAGCGATTGTTCTTCACGAGGTTTTGTTGAAGTAAGTGTTTTTTGTTCCAATTGGTTTCTCAATTGTGTTCGTGCAGTGAAATTTATATACAGATTTATGTGATCTGTCACTTCTCAATATGCTGGTTATTGAAGACAAATATGTTGCTTTTTATACAAAAAACGACATGATTTGCATATATTTTTCCGATACAATATTTTAATATCCTGATATTATTCTTATATTCACTACATATTTTGCGTAACACGATATGTTATTGACATTGATGTTACTTATTTTCTTACCTAACGATATGATAATACTATTTGATTTATGTTTATACTTTTTTTTGGGAAACGATTTATGTTTATTACTTAATACTTCAATTCGATGATTATTATTTAAAAATCCATTCTTTAGTATTTGAAAAATAAAACTACTATCACCATTTTTTTTAAAAGGATGACGATAATTATATTTGGTCGTTTTTCATCAAGCTACTGCTACACAATGGATCAAAAGGATTTTTATTTTGATAGGCTTAGAACTATTATGCAAAAACTACTATTTTTTTATTTAAACAAGCTACTTCTCAATTTTTGAGGTTTTGAAATAAAATATAATTTGAAAATTTCCATTACGACAAAACTCAATATCTTTACACGAAATCTATTATCTTGGTTTATCAAACATATATTATAAAATTTTAAAATTCTTAACATAAAATATAATAATGCTTAAAACTATTTCGAAGAAATACAACTATGTTTTACGAACAAATCATTTCATTTTATGATCCATTAAAACCATCTACTACTAATTTAATAGTTTAAAAAGACAATGTCCCATGTCTTGAAAATTTATTTAGTAAAATTTCAATTTTCGAAAGAACAATACTTGAGATTTATTTAGTTAAAAATCCAACTTCTACATCAAAATGGTAAAACGTCTTATTCTTGATTTTGTTAAAATACCTACAACTTGATTTTTTTTATATGTATAAATTTAGGGATAATTACAAAAAAAACCTGAGATTTGGGTTGATTACAAAAAAACCCAAACATGTTTCAAAATTACAAAAAGTCTCTTCATGTTTCATATCATCTTAAATTTAAAGGGCGTAATTGTAATATTTTTGTAAATGTGGGTTTTTTTTAAAATATTTTTGAAAATAACCGGGAAAAATGTACGACAGAATCAAACATCAAGAGCTTTTTTGTAATTTTCAAAAAACTCTGGGTTTTTATTTGTAATTAGCCCAAAACTCGGGTGTTTTTGTAATTATCCCATAAACTTATGAGAACTTGAAAATAGAATAAACAAGTACAAATTTACTTAAAAACTCCACTACATAACGATTAAGAAGTTCCATCATCTGTGTCACTGCATCACACAAGAACAAGTAACCATATACATACATACATATCCAGCTTAATACTCCCTGGTTTGCTTTCCAGTATGCCTCGCCAGCTCCACCTCAAACTCATTCTTCAGATGATCAAGTTCCTTGTCCAGATCATTGATGGCCTGATTATACGCCTGCATCGGCGAAGATTGGCTTGCCGTATGGATCCTTAAAAGTATTTTGTACTGAAGCGGGTGAGGCAACTTGTACCCGGCGAATAGCACGTTCTCGTCCCTGTGCAACTGCATGCGGAGAATATTGCCGATGGTGTGGTCCTCACGCTCGATGGTAAACGGCGCGCGTTGATGATCTTCGTGTCCCTCTCGTAGTCTCGTCGACACCTTGGAGACACCCTCGGGACGACGAATCGCTCGTAACGATCGGGGGCGTTCATGTTTTCCTACTCACCGCTGCTGTTCTGCTGCTTCTGCTTACCTACAACTTGATTTAACTTCATTTAGTTTTATATTAGGGATAATTACGAAAAAACCCTTGAGGTTCGGGCTATTTACAAACAAACCCTGACACTTTCGAAAATTACAAAAACACCCTTAAGGTTTCGTTTCTGAGGAGCGCTTTAAGCCGAGGAGGAGGAAGGTCCACAATAAAATCGGCCCAAACATTATTAAGATGATTTCGGCTCTAGATATAGTCAATTGGCATTTGTTAAGGAGTAAAGATGTTAGACGAGATGACCCTAGTTGTTTCGAATAAGCCCTAGTGGATTTTGGGCTTACGGGCCACTATGGATATATACATTTTAAGTTTATAAAAAAGTCATTCATGTAGAAATTACGTTTTGCAAAAAGGTCCTACACGTCTCAATTTTGGCCCTATCGCAAAATGTACATTATGCAAAATAGTAGTGTAATTATATGAAAATCTCAATTCCTAATTTCACTCGTAATTGAGAATTACACGTGCTTATTCACGTGATTGAAATTCGGTGAAATTTGTACCAAAATTGAGATTTTCATATAGTTATATGACTATTTTGCAAACCATGCATTTTGTAGGGCGAAAAATCGAGTTTGCTATAGTTACAAGACTTTTTTTGCAAAATGTGATTTTTGCTGTTGCCTTGTAATTACGGGACCATTTTTGCAATTTTGCCTTAAATTTCAGTATTATTGTCCATTAAGTGATGAAATGCTTATCCCTATATCTTATTTTTGTATGAGATTTTGTTAACACGTGTGGAGAAATAGGGCTTAATTTGGTAATATCTGATCTGTGATACTTTCTTTTGGTTTAAGTTGAATTTAGCTATTGAGGTAGCTCATAGTTTTTTTTTTTTTTTTTTTTTTTGATGGGAAAACAAACTTCATTCATTATAAATCAGCTTTAATTGTTGGGCCCAACCAAAAAGGAAGAGCCTCTTTACAACACCAATGAAAATTTCTCTGAACAACAGATTTAGCAAGAGAATGGGCAACTTGGTTACATTCACGTGGAGCAAAAACACAATTAATACTACTATCCCCAACTGACAATAGAGCATGAATATCCTTCATAATGAGACCAAGTTCATCTCCATTATAATACATTGCATTAGCAAAATTTAAAAACTGAACATATAAATTTAACATTTTAAGTTTATAAAAAGTCATGCATGGTTTATAATACATTGCATTAGCAAAATTATAAAATTTAAATATTTTAGATCTAGTTTTTAAAATAAAACTATAATAGCTAGCATTATATATTCATATAAAATGGGATAGAATAATATATATTTTTTCGGAAATTACTCATGGATATAAATTAAAATTTTCAAAATTGAAACTTTGATTTGTATCACTTTATTTTGAAACTTGAAACGGATAAATCAACTCATTGGTGGCGCTAAAATTAAATGATGCTAATTGCAATTAAACTACACTAATACTAGCAATAAAAATAATGATAATAGTAAAAATCAAATAACATTTTCTTAAGCATCGGGTGACACATATATACATATTCCAACATCAAATAAAAGGAAAAGAGACAACAAAATACAAAATACAAAATACAAAAAAAAATACTAAATTAGCCAAATCCTAATTTTGATTAGTAAATTAAGCTACTTGTGCTTGTTGATATTCTATGGGGTGGGGGGATAGGAGGCCTATTATTAGCACTAATATTATGATTATTATGATTATTGTTATGATTAATCCTCCTTCCACTAATAAGTGAAGAAAAATTAGATCCCTTGTTTGATGACCTTTTCCCAATAAGCCTTGAACAAGTATGGTTTCTTGGCAACCCTCCATAGCTTTTGCATGTCTTGAGCTTCTTGTTGTAGGGATTTTCTTGTTTGGCAAGGTCTTCTAGGCTCCCCACATTTGATAAACTTGTGAATGATTGTGACTTCCCATTGTAATGCTTGGACAACCCTCTCCTATGTACATATGCATAAACCCAAAAAAAAACAAATTCATCAATATTAAATTCAATTTACTCACCAAGAATTGCTTAAAAACAAGATTTTTGAGGAGGGTTCAAAGACATGATGATCATTATGTTCTTATTTTATAGATATGTTTTTGAATACAAATATGGGTGATTTGGAATCGAACTCTAGACTTATTGTCTGTAGGTGGAAAACGAACCAAACTACTCGATACTTGATTCGATATCGATTGTTAAAAGCTCGTTTGAGCTCATTCACCAAACTTAACACATTTTTCCGTTTGATAAGGTGTGAAACTCAACTCGAGCTCGACTCATTAGTAAACAAAGAATAAAATATATGTAAAAGTATCAAGCTACTCGAGCTCGATTAGTGTTCGAACTTGACCGAAGTTCGTTCAAACTCGATTCGATTTATAATTAAATCAAGCTCAAAAACAATTTTTGAAGTTCGATTAAAATTCAAACAAACCCGAACAAGATCTATGTCAGTCCAACTCGACTCGTTTACACCCTAATTGTCTGAGCTTGAATGTCTTTACTATTAGACCACTGACTAATTTACAATCAATAGATTTTGTTAATTGAGTCAAGGGACTAAAAAAAAAAATAGTTATTATATTTCCCAAAACATATTTTAATTGAAAACGTCAAATTTGGTAATTCGATACGGTAATTAGATTCACACGAGGAAGCAATTGTTTTCCCATAAAACATTAAATTAACTTGAATATAGAAACATACTCACCAAATTTTGGCTATTAATTCTTCAAATTACAAAACATGCCAAGAAAACATTTACACCCCTAACATGTTCGATAAAATGCCGCAACGAAATTCGTAACACAAAAATCACTTACTTCATGGGGAGATGTAGGAGCAAAGAGGACATATCTTGCAAGGGAGTAGTAGATGGAGATGGAGAAGATGAACCAGAAGAGTTAATTTCATCTTCTTCTTCAAAGACTTGATCTTCATTAATAGTGCTTGAACTGCTGCAAGAATTAATTGAAATATTATTATGATCTTGAAAATCTTGAACCATAATTTGTTGTTCACCCATGATCCCATGGTTGTTTTGTGGGTTGAAAAGGGACTCCATAATCAACCAAAATATAATTAATTTCCTCTTCTAATAATAATAATATTTCCTCCCAAGAATACACCATACAGTTATGTATAAATTATTTATATATGTAGTTTGCAAAATAAGTTCAAAAGGGTGTTTAAAATGCTAAAGCTCCTAGCTGGTGAATTTGATCTACTTTTTGGTAAAATTTAGTGTGATGGTGTGGTGGATATATAATGGACAAATGGATAACTCAAGTAGGGTGAGAAAAGGATAAGGTTAAGGAATATAAATTAAAAAAATTATAGCAATTTAATTTACTTGTGTTAAATTTATTGTTGTTTCTTTTTGCTTTTCTTTACAAATTTGTGTGTGCCCTTTTTTCTTTTAAGTTTTAAGATTATATTCTTCGATTAATATATGAAAATATTATTATATTTTTACTACAATAATCAAATAATATATATAATTATATGTACGTTTTTAAATAAAAATTAAATTCTTGATTTTGCCATAGAGATAGTAATAATTATTCATTAATATCTGCAAGATTTGGTAAATGTACGTGTGAGATTCGGAGTTATCCAGTTTCCTTGTTTGTCCCCCCAACCCCACATCATCACCACCATAGCCACCTATCAATGATATAAATGGAAAGTTGTGCAATACCCAATCTCTACACCTTGGAGCGTGACATGAAACAACTCAAACCCACTAAGATCGATCATCTTTCTTTTATAGTCCGTTCCAAATTATATATAAACTTGTTTTTCCTTCTTGAGATTATTAATTACACATAATAGACTAAAGTTCTCTTATTCAATTCACTTCGTTTGAGAGTAAGAACTATATACTCCTATTAAATGCAATGGCAAAGTAAGAAGAATATGGAAAAATATTATTGTCTATGTTTATAATGTTTTTTTAATATGTGTGAAATACTTTCTTTTTTGCCTATCTTGGTGGGATGGAGGGAATAGTTATTGACGTCGGGATTTGGAAAAAGTATAAGTGTGAGATGAGTCGGACAAATAGAACAATTGCAATGAAACTATAATGAAATTGCTTATACAACCTGAACAAGACGGTTTCTTTAGCTTTGGAGATATAAATGTTCTCATAAATGCTTTAAATACTGATTTTGTAAAATCTCTTTCAATCCACAAGTAACCACTATTTATAGGCTTGAGTGATATATGTGATTGGTATTAATTTTTGGTATCTTACGTTATTTGGGATTTGAAATTAATGTTGACTGTGTGTGGTCTAGACAAGAAAGACAGGTTGAGAATTCTAAATTTCATCCTTTCTGCCTTTGTTGGGTAAGACTTGATTGCGTGTCTGGACAAGACGATCGAGAATTTGAAAGTGATTCCTCTTTGACTCTATCAAGTGGGACTCGACTGTGTCCTAAATGAGATGGGCGGATAGAGAATTTGGAATCGCTTCTTCTTTGGCTCTGGCGGTGAGATGATCATGTCGAGAATTTGGTAGATGCATTTTCTAGTTGTCGGGTGAGATGCGATGCCCCACGTTAACGAGCTCCACTCAATTATACGTTCATTTGATCCTTTACACGTCGGACTTGGTACAACAATAATTCATGCTTAATTAATTAAATATGGAATGAAAGTATTTGATATTTATTTCATATTTCATTTTCTTGATCATTGTTCCATTGTGTTGGAATAAAATAAACTATAATAATCTTTTGAAAAAAATAAACTATAATAAACAAGGGGTCTTAGCCCATTTAGCTAACACAGGCAACTGTGGTGTGGAGGTCGGGAATCTAATCCTGCTCTATCAAATTGCTCTTCTGAGATATGCGAACTTGTGAATGATTGATTGGTACTCATACTGAATATCATCCATATGAGTTTAATTCGGGGAAATATTAACTATAATTAGATTTGAGGGAACGATTAGACTTATTCTCTTTATTTAGGAGGATCTGATTATACGTCGGAGTTGAGTTATAAAAAATGGACGGCACTTGTTATACTGCGCGTGAATACTCTGAACAATTTATCTAGAAAACAGTGTGGATAACGACTCTTCACTTTCCTTATCCGTCGGATAAAATTCAGTCTCCACCTTTTATACTTTTATGCTTAAATGTTTTCGTAGCGCCGTGGTATGTACCTCAAAGCGCACCTAGTTTCTACTACTAAATAATTTATTGTTTAAAGTTTGAATCTCTATTAAGTAAATACAATTACCAATATACCATGTTTTGTTAGTTTGCATTTAGATAAAAATATTTTGAATTTAAGGAAAGACTACAAGATAGTGTGAAATTCAATATTTTTAAAGAAAGGTTCAAGAATTTAAAATATAGTGTTGCAATATTAGTCATGTCACTTTAAAATTGCGATTTTAGTCCTGTATATTTTATTTCTTTTACAATTTTGGTCCATCATGTTTAAGATTTGTGTCATTTTAGTCCTATAAGTTTTAGGTTGGTGCAAATTTGGTCCAGGATGGTTATTTTAATTACAATTAGGGTTAATTACGGGGAAAACCCTTAAGGTTCAGGCTAATTACAAAAAAATCAAAAATTACAAAAACTCTTTAAGTTTGATATGTCCTACATTTTTGCCTTCATATGCAAAAAAAAAAAAAAAAATTCAATAGATATCCTTACGTTTATTAAAATATTAAAATATTACGATTTACCCTTCAATTTAAGATACAACTAAACCTCAAGGTGTTTATTGTAATTTTCATAAACCTCTTGTTTTTTTAATTAGTCCAAACCTTATGGGGCTTTTTGTAATTATCCTAATAACTGTTAGTAACATTACTAAAGCTCATAAGCTTTGACATTTCATTTTATCCCAACATTTCAACAATTTTTATTTCAAATTAGTTGTAAGTTCTAACATCTTATATATAAGATGCAGGAGCTTATAATTTTTTTAGGGATAATTACAAAAATACCCCTGAGATTTGGGCTAATTACAAAAAAAAACTATAGATTTTTGAAAATTACAAAAAAAACCCTTAAGGTTTGATTTCATTTTACATTTTCCCCTTCATAAGCGAAAACATATAAAAACCCTCCTGATATTTACAAAAATACAACAATTACCCCTTTAAATTTAAGACATGATCATAACTAATGGGGTTTTTCGTAATTTCAAATCATCTCTGGGATTTTTGTAATTAGCCGAAACCACAGGGGTGTTTTTGTATTTATCCCTTTTTAAGCTAAACACCTTCTAAGTCCAAACATGTACGAACCAAAAGTGAAATACTTCACCAACGAGCTAGTAACAAGAAACTTCTATTCAACACAGGGTCAATATTTTATTCTGTGGTTTTTATTTTCCATTAAAGTGCACATACAAACACAAGCAACCCCAAACTCTTTGCTGCATTTAGACATACATAGCAAGCCAATATTCATACAAAGTGTCATAACTCATATGGGTACAAACAAACAAACACAAACACCATGTACATTGTCTTGCCAATTGCCATGTAACGCAGATACAAGAACGAAACATAATTAGAACGAAACGGTGAGGCCGAGAAGTGTCATAAACTGAGCTATGAATTCAGGGTGGCCAGGCCAAGCTGCTCCAGTAACCAGATTCCCATCAGTAAAGCACCGGTGAATTGGTTCGGCTCTAACCAAGTCGCCCCCGCCAGAACGACATTCAGTTTCACCGCCGGGTATGCAGTACACTTCTTGCCCTGCAAATGTTTTTTTTTTGTTGAGTGAGAGAGAGAACATAATAAATAGGGATAATTACAACACCACCCCTGAGGTTTTGGTTAATTACAAAAAAACCCAGAATTGTTTGAAAATTACAAAAAAAAACCTCGAGGTTTTCAAAAATATATCAAAAAAACCCGGAAATTTAAAAAAATATTACAGTTACCTCCTTAAATTGTAGACAACAAAACCTGAAGTTTTTTTTTGTAATTTTGAAACATCTATGGGTTTTTTTGTAATTAACCCAAACCTCAGGGGTGTTTTTGTAATTATCCCTAATAAATAGGCAACTTCCAATGTTATAAAGTAACAGGCACGGTCAGGAAAAGCTTACCTTCAAAACACCAGCAGCAGATAAAATCTGTTGTCCATGGCAGATGGATGCTACTGGTTTCCCTGATTCCATAAACTCCTTTACCAATTGAATAACCTCGTCGTTCAGTGCCAAATACTCTGGGGCACGACCCCCGGGTATCACCAGTCCGTCATAGCTTGAGGCGTCCAAACCTTCAAAATTAGCTGTTAAAGTAAAGTTGTGGCCTGGCTTCTCACTATAGGTTTGGTCACCTTCGAAGTCGTGAACGGCGGTAGGGCATGTATCACCGGCCTTTTTCCCGGGGCAAATAGCATCAACGTGACACTCAAGAGCTTGAAGAGACTGAAATGGAACCATCACCTCGTAATCTTCCATGTAATCCTGATAACAAAAGAATAATAGCCCATGAAAGAGTGAGTCCTCCAAAATTCGAATATCAAATAGGGATGATTACCAAGAAAACCCGAGGTTTGGGCTAATTAAAAAAAAAAACAGAAGTTTTTGAAAACTGCAAAAAATGCCTTGATGTTTGATTCATTTTACATTTTTCCCTTCATAAGCAAAAAAGAACATTTCAAAAAAAACCCTGATATTTATAGAAATATTAGAGTTACCCCTTTAAACTTAAGACAAATTCAAACTGGAAAGGTTTTTTTGTGATTTTGAAACATCTCTGTTTTTCTTACAATTAGCCCAAACCATCCCGGGTTTTTGTGATTATCCCTATCAAATATGGACTCAACTACACCCTTAGCTCCATTTGGATGGAAGGTTTTGGAGCTATGTATTCAAATCCATAATAACAAATCCATTGTGAATTTGTGATTGTTTGGACAGTGTCATTCTACAATGGATTTCAAATTCTTCAAAGCTATTTTTGGAGTCATTTTCAAGGATTTCAAATCATTCCTATTTGGGGTCATTTGAAATCCTACCTAAATCCTCTCCCAAAATCCAAATCCTCACATCCAAATGTAACCTTACAGAAATGTTATGCAAATAGATGGCATCGATCTCGTTTGAGAGTAATAGGTTCCCAAAGAGAAATTTACAGCTTCTACAGAAATGCAATTTATTTGAATTTCACATAATCAGACATAAAAGAATCAATTTTATGATTCACAGGTTGTTTCCTGTAAAATCAAGAAACTGTTACGAGGATTTAGTACTTGAAATGTCCATCACCTAGATCTACCAAAGAAGATGAAAAATCACACATACCTCATCCTCAATAACTGAATACTTTTTGTTTGTAATTTCTGCATTAGAATTGCTTGACATACGCCGCGGGGGCTTCTTACTTTCTATAACGATTCATGTCACCTAAAACCCCCCACCTAATTATTAATTGAAATTAAGGCTACATTTGGATTGATGGATTTGAAGCTAAAGATTTCAAATCCATTAAACTTGTTTGGATACAATGAATTTCAAATCCTTAGGCCCGTTTTGAGCTTTTTTTTTTAGTCATTGTAGTCGATTTCAAATGCATCTTATATGAAGTCATTTGAAATTCTTCCCCAAATCCAAATCCTTCCATCTACATGCAACCTAAAGGATAACCAAAAATATGGTGGGAACTTAGGCAGAATTCTACCTATACAGAGAAACCAAAAAATTGTGCTTAGGGTGCAAAGTGATAAATAAAATTAGTGCACCTGCTAAACAGTGACGACAAGTTATCATCGCAGGGTATTTCTATAAACCAAATCTCCACAAACAAATCATGGTTCCCCAAAAATGTAATTATCATTGAGAAGCTAAGCAAATAACAAAATTTTCTATTTTAGAGCCTCAAAATTGATTCTAAAATGATTAAAACTTACTCCACAAAGGAATAGAATTCGCTTGCCAGAACCAGATATCTTGGCTCCGAGTGCCTTGATAAAAAGCCGAATGAACTCGGGATGCCCATCATATGTAGCTCCAGTTATGAGGTTCCCATCACTGGTGCAGAAGGCCATGGTCTCTGGTTCTACCCAGTGGGCCCCTGCAGCAATGAGTGCAGGTTTAACAGCCGGATAAGCAGTGCATTTTCGGCCCTTAACCGAATCAGCTGCAGCCAAGATCAGTTGTCCGTGGCAGATGGACGCGAATTGGCTTTTGCAAATGTTCGAATTTCTTAACCAAATCCGTGAACGGATTCGTTCATTGCAAGATATTCGAGCACGTCCTCCTGGTATGACCAGTCCATCGTATTTGGTGGCATCTATTTCATCAAAAGTTGCATTGAGCACGAAATTATGTCCCCTGGACTCAGAGTACGTCTGCGTACATTTGTGAAACAAGAACAAATTATGTCAAGAAACCACTCTAGTCGATTGACATTAGGAAAAACACAAGCGCATTTTTCAGAAAAGAAACAATCAGCTTTTCTCGGGCATACATGCAAGTCTTTGAAGCGGGCAGTAAGTAATCCATTGAAAGAAATTTAAACCAGAACAAGAAAACAAAAGGGGAAAAAATCTAAAGATGTATGGCATAATGCAAAATTGCTTCGCACAGTACAAAAATCGATCCATCCATCTCATTTTTCGTCACCCTTTATTATTTTCCATATCTTTTAGTGATATGTGCCCTTTCAGAAAATCATTTTGGTTTTACTTTCCCATCATACAATTACACTGTACATATAAACAACAGCAATCATCAAAACAAAAAAATTATCTGAAATCTCTAATTCGAAATGGGAAAGATAAACAAAAAACTCAGTAAGTTCATGTCATTGTATTGCTCAACAAGAAAATTAGATTTTTCAAGAGAAAAAAGTTCAATGGAAGAGGATGTAGCAGTTATATTGATACACCAAACATCCGGCAGCAACGGACAAACACAAATGCGAGTCTCTTTTCTTTTCCCAGTTCACAAACTTATTGCTCAGTGCAGGCAAAAGCCAAAACAACAAACTTAGATATTACTTTAATCCCCTTACGCCCCAACACTTAATCCATCACATTTTTGTCAACATAATCCTCCAACTCAAATAACTTTGGTACTTTCAAGATCACAATGTATGACATTAGATAACAGCAAAAGGAACACTAGCAAAATCTTGAACAAAAATCTTAGCCTATTAGCACAAGAAAGCAGCCAAATCAAACAGTAACAACAAGTCTAAAGATGCCACTATCATAAACCCGCATCATACATACAACTAACCAAACAAATCATAAATTCAATAAACTTAAAACCAAATCACTAGTTTTATAAACCTGGTGGCCAAGAGAGTCATGGATTGCAGTACGACAGATTTCACCGGCTTTCTTCCCGGGGCAAACAGCATCAACAGACAGACCATATGCCAGCAATGCTTGAAATGGAACCATCACCTAAACAAAGGAATCACAATCACTTTACCGCACATTTTCCCATCAATCGATTCATACAAAGATTCATAAAATAGTTGAAAGAATGAAAAAAACCCGATTGTCACCTCGTAATCCTCGACATAGTCTCCGCACAACAAGAGAACCCTTTTCTGGCCGGCCATTTTTCTGTTTCTTCTGCGTGTTGTGTGTGTGTGTGTGTGTGTGGAGGAAGTTTGAGGATGATCCTCTGCTCAGCTTACATACACTGGAAACAGTTCGAGAATGATCTTTTGAGACTGTTTAATTTATAGGAAATGGAAAATGCTTAGCAAAGGGCAAATATGTATTTTGCTAAAAAAATAAAATAAAAGGGAGATCGGAAAATATTAATAACTAATAAGATTATCTTTCTGATCGATATCTCGACAAATCTTTTTGAGAATGATACTTAATATTTTAGGCACCTACCAAAGATTTCTACTAATTCTACTAAATGCTACTTTATCTTTCTGATCAACATTCAACTTCATCTTTCTAGCTCGATTTTTTTTTTTAGGGTTGGGAAATTTTACACCATACAATAGCACAACACGAAAACTATAATAAAATAATATAGGCGAGAATTTATATGAGACGGTCGAATTATGTAACGGAATAAGAAGTAATCTTTTTAAGTGTATAAATAATATTTTTAGTGTGAAAAATAATATGTTTGTTTTATGGTGAAAGATTAAGGTAATATTCTTAACTGTTGAATAAATGGGATTTCCGACAACGTTGATACTTTTTGAATAATTCTATAAACCCATATTACAACAAAATTAGAAAGACTTTCTAAGGTATGTTTGTTTAGTGATTGGGAGTGATTGGGGGAGTTTAAGGGAAGTGATTGGGGGAATGGGGTTTGATGTGATGTATTGGAAAATGTGTGTATTAGTAGAAAAATGCATCGGAAACGTAATGTATGTTTGGTTGGTGATTGGGGAAGTGATTGGAGAAATGGGTGAATGGGGGATGTAAAACTTATGGATTGAATGTTCCTTGGGATATATCACTAGGGGCAAAACTTGGAAACTTATGGATTGGCAGCTAGGAGAGGCAAGATTGTCAGCCAACATATTTCTTTATCTTAAAACACAGAGATATAGGTCGTGTATGAATGTATTTTCAAGTCCAATTTTCAGTTTCTAGTGTTAAAAAATGAATTTCCAAACTTTATTGATTTTCGTGTGAAAATTGGGAATATGTTTGGTTTGTTGTCCTGAATTTTTCTGTTTGGAAATGGGAATATGTTTGGTTATAGTTTTTAAATGTATTTTTGACATATGTTTGCGTGATTGTGGTGTATTTTCACCTAGATTTGCGTGTGTGGGTGAAAATTTGTTTGGTTGTATTTTCAAAAGAATATTTCCATAAAAAAGTGAAAACTGGAAATGATTTTATTTCTAATGAGAATTTTCTAAAACAAACATAAACCCATTTTCCTAATAGTTGGAAAATAGAAAATCAATCTTGAAAATACAACCATACAAGGCCATAACATTTCATCCAATTCATTAGTTTGGTAAGTGCACCCTAGAGTTCCAATGCTCATAATGAGGTTAAGAGATAATAGACACTATAAGTTGGGAATATAAGTATCATTAGTTTGGCAAGGACAGCCTAGAGTTTCAAATGCCCATAATGAGGCTAAGAGATATTGAGATATCAAACACTAGAAGCTGGATATTTGAGTATCATTAGTTTGGTAAGGGCATCCTAGAGTTTCAAATGTCCATAATGAGGCTAAGAGATACTCAACTAGCAAACACTGAAAACTGGAAATCTGAGTAAGTATTAAGATTGCACTCGATAAAGATAAAATCAAAAATTTTCATATCAAGGTATGTGCAAGTGCATAAGAGTCCCGCCACATTGCCCCTTTTAGCCCCTAAAAGCCGTTTTCTAATGGGATTTGAACCTCACTATCTCTTAGAAGCATGTCAACAAATTGAGATCTCACGAAAACTTGAACCCATGACATCAACGATCTTGAGTTTCTTCCTTACCACTAGGCAAGGCGGCCAAAAATTTTGGGGTGAGCCAATACGCGAAAGTGGGGTGTCTTAGAATAAGAAAATCATATAAAATATACTTAAGATATTTTTTTAAAAAAATTATATAGTGTAATTTATTTTTTTTTTTTTTTTTTAAAAGAGGGGGGACAGGCCCAGATTGGCCCCCCTCCCTCCGCCATTGCCACTAGGGCAATGGTTCATTGACTATAACCGCCTATTTCCTTAAACACATCATATTCATTTTGATGTGATATATATCTATCTATCTATATATATACTATATTGTGGTTAAAAATGTATTACACGTTAGTTTTATTATATTATACATAGACAAAGTCCAGATGTAATTAATAACACTGGGAATCTTAGTAAATTTTATGAATGACCATATTAAAATGAGAATTATATAAAAATTAATTTTTCAAATAGGTGTGTGTACTGCGTTAATTATTATATTTATCTTTATTTTGTTCTTTTAAATTTTATCAATATTTTTTTCATTTTCGATTTGGTTTGAGATATAATATATGAAACTAATCACTATTCTATGATTTTCAATTTGACACATATATTGCATATATAATAATACAATATAAACATAAAACATAAAAAATATAAGATATATTTACTCAAAAAAGACTGTAATGAACTTTAAAATTATTCATTCAGACTATTACACATTAATTTGTATATTCATGTATTTTGTTATTTATGATAGATGCATAGTGGGCTTAGCCTATTTATTCATAATTATATATAATTGTATTTAAGTTGATTAAAGACAATTAAAAATACTTATAATTGAAAAAACTTCTCAAAATATGTATCCATTATTATATATATATATATACATCACATATATCTATACATAGGATTATATATATATGAATAAATTAAATTTTTATTTAACACAAAATCATATATATAATTGTTTTTATATATAGAGAAATATATTTTATTTATTAACATACTTTTCATGTTAATAGAAATTATATGTTATATTTGTCTATGGATTTTGATATTCGGTTTTCAAAATTTGGATTGACAATTTATTTTATACTTTTTTAATTTAAATGATAATTATTTTTTATGGAAATCACAAATACATTATATCAATTGAACTTTTATTGATCTTATACTTTCTTATTTAAATAATAGTAACTTCTTATTTTAAAAAAATAAAATTTTGTCTTCTTTCTATATTAATTTTTTGAATATTTTAATTTTTGTAAAAAAAATAAAATTCATACGAAAGAATAATTTGAGAGTTTTCGAACAATACAACATACAAACATATAAAAGTTTTATAAGCGATAATCCTAATCATATAAATTAAGAATCTCGGAAATAAGCCCGTAATAATTGATGAAATGAGATCTTATACAAAATTATATTAAAATGTACCTCATGATTATATATATATATAATCTGTATTATATAATATAACATAATATGATATTATGTTTTATTCTTAAAAATTGATATATTCTATAATAACAAATAAAATACTTTAATAAAATCCTAAATGTATTTTTAATGACACAAAATCTTTTTATATATATCGTATGTATATATGAAAAAATTCGTAAGATACATTCTCCAAACAATACATTATATTTTAATAAAGTTTTAATATTACTTTTCTAGAGAAAAACTATAAAACTTTATATTCAAATATATGTTTGCAGGAATAATCTCCCCCCACCATTGAAAAAGCTCAATGTGTCAATTGTTTATGTATGTACGCATCTATATATACGGAATGATTTCCAACTAACCATGATACAACTTAACATGTCTGTTATTTATGCTTTACATAAATCTATGTATACAATAATGAAATTTCGCTCACCGTTAGTACATCTTAATATGTCCAATATTTATGTTATATTCATTAGTATTTTACCGTGCGATCGATGCACGTGGTGTATATCGAGGTCTATATTTTGTATTGTTATATGTATACTTTTTATTTTTCTAATGAGATAATATTAATTTGTCTCCAAAACTATGCGTGTTTTTTTACTTTGCCCTCTTGCCTACTTAACTTTGAATTGTTCTACTTTACCCCTGAACTTTGCAAATTTTTGCATTTAGCCTATAATTTCAAATTTTACCCCTCATTGTTAGTGTATTGTCTATAGCTATTACATTCCGAGCGATTATTTGGATTAATTTCCTTTTAAAATCTCCTCATATTTAGTCAATATGTAAATACTATTAAATAATATTAAATTTCATAAATAACCTAGGCTATGATACTATTTTTAGAGATCACAAAATAAAATAACAATAAAAATTAAGTGGTAATTTTGGAAATTATAGGCAAAGTGTAACAATTTGCAAAGTTCATGGGGTAAAATAGAACAATTCAAAGTTAAGTAGGCAAAGCGAAAAAACACGCATAGTTTGGGGGCAAATTAAAATTATCCATGTTCTAATAGTTCTATGAATTATATCATCTGCATTTAGGGATGATATCATCCTGTTGACAGCAACCGAATAGATTGGGATAGGGAATCCCCGATTAATTCGAGGATGGGAATTCCCCACTTTTAAAAACCGGGATGGGACAAAGATGATATTTATATCATACCGATTTCCATTTTGATCGAGATAAAATGAAAATTCTTCATTTCTATCCCCGTTCCCCAAATATGTATATTGTATTTATAATATTTTATTTTATTAATTCTAAAATTAAGCCCTAGTAAATTTTACAATTTCACTTGTTATCATTATTTATTTTACAAATTATAGATTTATGTTATCTATTTAAAAAAACAATTATTGAAAAAAGTTTAAAATTACAAAAAAAAACAAATTATAAAACCAATTAATTTGATTATAAATCATACAATTAAACAATAAAAAAGAAGTATTATAAGCTATAAAAAATATCTTTAAATATGAAATATTTGGTTGCGTAAATATGAATTGTATCTATTTATAGAATATGTTTATCTATAAGAAGGTAAAAGTTTAAAAACAAATAACTAATGTTGATTTATTTCCCAATGCTGAATATTTAATAAATTATATCGAATAAATTGTATTTTCAATATAACTAATAATAAAGTCATTTCAAATTCCAATACTTTTTGGGGTTTAGAAAGCTGAATAATTGTCAAAATTAAAATAAATTAAAAAAATATGATTTATATTTAGCAACACAATTGTAGGGGGAAATAAAATATTTCAAAAAAATAAAAACTATTTTATTTTTATATATAAATATATATAAAGAATAATTTATAAAACAATCAAATCCATATATAATTCCAAATGTATAACATTGAACTTTAATAACAAAATATATTAATAAATATAAAATTTAATTTATATTAACATTAAAAGTGCGTTAATATATAAAAATTAATTTTCTATATATAAAATACTATTATGAATATAATTGTATATTAATAAATCTTAATCTTATTTTTACATATATATATATATATATTACTATATATTGATATATGTCATCATATATAAAATTTAGAATCATATTTTGAGATATTTTCTTCAACTAAAATAAATATTTTTAATTAAAATATAATCAATTTAAATATAATTCTATGTAATTATTAATAAATTGATTATATTTTAATTAAAAATATTTATTTTAGTTGAAGAAAATATCTCAAAATATATATATATATATTACTATATATTGATATATGTCATCATATATAAAATTTAGAATCATATTTTGAGATATTTTCTTCAACTAAAATAAATATTTTTAATTAAAATATAATCAATTTAAATATAATTCTATGTAATTATTAATAAATGGTCTAAGCTCAAATAACAACAATACATATATTATAAATATCCAAAATACATCAAGATACAAATTGATGTCCAATAACCCGAATGTATAATTTTTAAAGCTCATTACAAAATAATGAGTACCTATTTCTTATTTTTTTTATTTTATATATTCAATATGGGTGTCAAACTGAAGATTATAAATAAATTATTAATTTAGTATATTATACGTCAAAAATAGATAAAAAAAAAAAACGAAAAAGTTATTAATTTGATCTTTTTAAAAGAATAAAAATTTAATAATTAATACATGTAATACACATAAATTTGGAAAGCTAATGTTACCTAGTTCTATTTTTATATCATTTTAAAAATAATTATTTAAAGAAAGTTGACTACCAAAAATAATGAAATACCAAATATTTATCACTTATTATTTTTTACAAATATTTTTATTACTTGTTATGGTAACTACAAATTGGCGAAAAAAAAATCAATATACTATTTTAAAAACTTCTCTTTTATATATATACTGAGACTCATCTATTTATGTATTCCTTACTTCCCAATCAAATTTACCCCACTAATTATAATTATTTTTGTTTATAGAAATAATAAATACAATATATCCATATAATAAGAATTGAAAAGTAATATTCAATTTGACATTTTATTTTGGTGAACATCTTAGTTTAGAATATGAAATCATGATTTGTTTTCCAAAAAAAAAAAACATATTTATGTATTTATGGTGAAGAGAAAGTTGTAATAGGAAACTCATCAAAATATATCTCGAGCGTATATTTTTAACTTTTATTTATCCGAGTGTAAGATATTTATATTTCTTAAATATGTTTCTTTTAAATTATAATATGATAATAATTGGATTTCTAATAAAAATACCATCAAAATTATTAAATATATAATTGAGTCTAAATTGAGATTTAAAATATTAAAGGATGCATCCATTAAAAACTTAGATAAAGATTTATTAGTTTAAGATTGTTTGCATTGCAATCTTAAGTGAGGTTCGTGGATCATGTAATTTGCCCTCTTTTTTATTTAATCAAAATCCCTAGAATTATAATTTTTTTCTTTTTGTTTTAGTTGTAATTTCATATTTTTTTCCTCTAGATATATTTAATTTTAATTGTTCAAAAATACAAAATATATACATATAATTCTACAACTTTGCATAACAACGAAATTTAAATAGCTAAAATGATCTCATACGAAGTCTTATATATAAGCTTATAATATATGTTTGGAAAACTTTCAGAATGAGGTTTAATATAAAATTGATAATATATAAAAATTTAAAATATTGTCAAAGTTACAATTGAAAGAAAACATAAGAAGAATTTGGGATATAAAAGGTCACTCACTTGTATTGTAACTAAACAAAAGCTAAAATAAATACCAAATTACATAATTGTCCCTAAACTTAACTATGTTGAAGGGATACTTTTGTTCAATCAAAAGTTTCAAGAAACTATTCCACATATTCACACTTTTTATAGAAAAAAAAAAAAAGTATAGATATAGATATAGAATATTTATTAAGAGGAAGAAGGAGGAGGATGAGGAAGCTGGAGATTTTGAAGATTTTGAAGAAGAAGAAGAAATAGAAGAGGAAGAAGACTATACCTGGCCTCCGCCGGCGTCGCCTCCACCTCCGCGTTCCGCCATGTCGCCTCCAACTCGTCGGCATTTTTCTCCATTTCTAGGTGTAGACTGTGAGAGTAGTGTTTTAGACTTAGAGAGGATGTTTTTCCTTTTTCCGTGCTAATTAATACTGCAACAAAACGGACTTGTACGGACAGCTAATACTCATTGAGTGCTAATATCCTTTTTTTAATTCTATTAATATGTTAACTATTTAAAATATATAAAAATATTTTGACTGAACAAACTTTACTGGTTAGAAACAAATACTCATTTGTGACAAAACACAAACAAAAATAAACTCATCTTTTTATGATAATAAAAAAAAATTC
This sequence comes from Rehmannia glutinosa, assembly GCA_016081115.2. Lineage (NCBI taxonomy): Eukaryota > Viridiplantae > Streptophyta > Magnoliopsida > Lamiales > Orobanchaceae > Rehmannia > Rehmannia glutinosa. The sequence goes on along the minus strand of CM071930.1, from coordinate 83,726,061 downwards.
TAATTACACGAAAAGAAAACCCTTCATCCAATCATAAAATCCAAGTGCAAATAGTGGATGAAATTAAAAGGGATATATAATGATAAAGATTTTAGTGCAATAAATAGATGGCATAGAGACGATATAAAGATAAGTATTCCATATTAGTCAGAAAAAGCATTACCTTCATATATTCATTCATAGGTATGTGCTAATCTATCACTTATATGATGCATGTTAAACGATATAAGGTGAATACAATCAAAAAATGGTAGAAACTATCTTACACACATGTCTTTAATCTACAAAAACTACTAATACGTTGAAGATGAAGTATAATTTTACAATGAAATATAGAAACGCTTTTGACTAAAAAGGGTAATGATTATGATACTCTGATTGTCAAGTTCGCAGTTCATATTGAGTTTATTTTCCAAAACATTGTATCTAGAAAGCTTTCTCCAGGGCTTGCCTAGAATTTTTAGGCCCTGAGTCAAATTTAAAAATGGGCCCTCTATTTTTGCGAACTTAACGATAACATAAAATAATATTAAAAAATAATCTATTAATAATGTACAAAATTAGTTAAAATAACATGACGATCATGCGTTCAAAGTAATTATTTAAATACAACTTGACGCACAAATTTTGCACCAAAAGTATTAATCAAGTCTGCATAATCACGTTGCTCAATAATTCATAGTTAATCCATTATAAAGAAGGCTTGTTCCTTTTTCAAATTCCATCAACATTTTTTTCATTTTCGTCCTTTCTCATGCCTAATGTATTAAATAAAATTTATTTCATCAATAAAAGAAGGCTTGTTCTTCTTCTTTTCTCTAAGTTGCTTATTAATTTTCTCTTTATGGATTGTATGTCCTATTATATCTCGAAGAATTTTCGTATCTATTTTCTATCAAAATCTACTCATTGTTAGTCAATATACAAATAATGAATATGTAAACTACATAAATAAATTCAGGGCTCTCATACCATTTTCGGAGATAAAAAAAATATCATAATTGTTACAAGGAGGGTTAATTAAATTTGAAAATGATATGTTAAGTGCAACATTTCTCAAAGTTAAGGGTAAAGTAGAACAATTCAAAATTAAATGAACAAAGTAGAAAAACTTGCATATATATAATTGAGGAAAAACTAAAACTCCCTCCTATTATATTTACATTCCTATCTATTATATATATTCATATAAGGTAAATAGAAATTTTTGGGCCCCTAAAATTTCGTCTTTTTTTTTGCCCCTGAGTCGAATGACTCACTCGCTTTTACATAATAAGGCACGGCCATGGCTTTCTCATAGTATTGAGTAATAGACTTTATGGTTTTCAACGATGAAATGCCTTATTCAATTCTTGAGGTGTCTTATAATTTGTGATTTTACTTGTGTGTACTGTTTGAAGTTTATAACATATGTATATAGACTGCAAAATTAAAATTGTTATGTAGGGTTCATTATGTTTGATATAATGAAATAACCTAGGTTGATATTCTATATTAAAACTATTAATAACAACACATTTATATTGTTATAAAAAATATAAATGATATAGAAAAAAAAAATCTTACCATGCTATCGTAAAAAACACATTCTAGATTTAATACTTGATTTTTGTGATTGTATAATGGCCTTTCATATATACGGACCAACCTAAATTTCATAGCCACATAGTTTTCCTCATGTTTAAATCGTGCATGAGTGTAATAAATGGAGCCATATATATATTTTTGTGGTTGAATTCAAAGAATGCAAGAGATAATTTATAATCTGAGTTTGCTTGTAATGACATCTCACAATTGTCAACTATTTATAAGGTTGTAGGAGCAACTTTGGAGGAAATTATCATCATATATATGTTATAATATAATACCATTCAATTCGAATTTAATATATGGTAATAAATGGTTCATGAATTGTTATATATAAATTATATGTTTTAACATTTAATTATTTTTGGAATATTCTCACTTTGGTTCAAGAAAAAAAGAGACGTTATCAATTTATATGATTTGGTCAATTCTCGCATGGCATCCGATTGATTTTATACCAATTTGAATTGTTTGAACATTTAATTGCAATTACTATAAATAAAATCAATACAATCTACATTTATGGAAAACTACATATTATAAATTGTAATTACATATTTTAATAATATTTTTATCGTAACATTATAAATTTGATCCATATTTATCTGATTATTTAAATATTTTTTATTTTGAATGGAGAAAAGCAATGAGCGAAGATATCATGACTATAAGACAAAATTAAACATGGGACTTGGTACCAAAACCAAACAGAGTTAAACCCATATCTAATAAATGGGTATATAATATAAAAATGCGTCCCGATGGATCGATAAAAAGATATAAAGGCTCGATAAAAATATAACTCGAGAAAATATCGGTCTTGAAGGGAGAATTGAAAATCATCACCGACATTACAATAAAAAAATCTAGAATATTGTAGAAGAATCTAGAACATTGTAGAAGAGTATGGAGTATTCTAGAAGAGTCTAGAATATTATAGAAGAGTATAGCATATGGTAGAATAATTTAGAATATTCTAGAATATTATAGAGTAGTATGAAATTATGTAGAAGGTTGTAGATTAGAGTAGGGAGTTATAGTATACTTGTAGAATATGTAAGAATTATGTGGAGAGTTATAGAGAACTTCTCCCAACCATTAGATCAAATGAATCACCACCGTCCATTATGCAGGTGGAGTAGTATAAATAGGTTAGAGACCTCATTTGTAAGCAAGCAAGCATTGTAAGCAAATGTGAGTGAAATTATTGGAAATTTTAAATCAAATTATTGTTGGATTTTAATCTAAAGTAAATTTATATAGTATTGGATCAATGTTCAGTAATTTACAAAAATAATATTCTGATTAAGTTCTGGATAAATTCAACACTACATTACTCAAACATGAAATATTTGGGAAAACATAATGCACAAGTGATTTGGAGCTTCACTTAGAAATTACTTATAGATCATGAAAATGATATCTTATAGGCTAAAAAGCCTAAACCCAAATAAAAAGGGAAAATTATTGAAAAATTACGACAGATCCAAATGAATGTATATGTGATAGAATCACAAATCAATCAAAAATGCAAATGCTTACGGAAATAATCAATCTAGTTTGCATTGCACGAGTTCATTTCGACAAATATACAAGAAAAAAATTAATAATACCTCTAGAATTCCTCTGCCTCTGCCTCCGCCGCCACCTCTGCCTCCGCCTCCGCCGCCTGCAAGATTTTGAATATTCAAACTCTAACAAAAAAACTTGAAGAATAAGAAGAAGAAATGGAAGAAGAAGAAGAAGGAGGAGGAAGTTGGAGATAGGAAAAAGATTATACATACCTCACCTCCGCGTCCGCCGGCCGCGTTTGCCGGGCCGCCTGCACCTCCGCTTCCGCTGGCGTCGCCTCCGACTCTTGGGCATTTTCCTAACATTTTTAGTGGCGCAGTAAGTTAAGTATGGGAGGGTTTACGGTTTACGTAGTGTGTGAGTGTATGTGGTGTGAGAGTAGGAATGTTTTTTTGAGAAGGTGAGAGTGAGAATGTTGTGAGAGTATAATGTTTTATTGGGAAAATTGGAAAATTGGTCCTATATCTTTATGGTAGTTGTACTTTTAGTCTTTTATTTTTGAAAATTAGATTTTTGTCCTAGACCATTTTTGCCCCAATAGCTAAATAGCATTTTAGTCCTTTATCTTTCCAACAATAACAATTTTAGCCTTATAATTCTCTAATATTAACAATTTTAGTCCTTGACATATCATAACAAATAAATCCAAATATATTCAAATTTCATAGAATAGAAATTCACATTAGCAAACTCTATTCTGTTCGTGGCATTGTTACACCTACTTAGATCCGTCTCTATTCGGAGGTTTTAAATGGATCATGTCGGGTTTCGACCTATAAACTTAATAGGGTCTACTTACAGAAAATCAAAATTCTATATAATTTGTTTTCGGACTAAGGTTTTGATAAAAGTGAATATAGTCCATTACGACCATATCGGGCCGAACATACTTAGTAAAATTAATCAGTCCCTTAAAATTCATACTTTCTTTGACCGAACAAAGACTGGGTGAAATGACTTGCAACACCACCAATCGGAAAATGATCGCCCCGATAGTTTGACAAACAACTCCTCATTATTCAACCTCACCTCGGGAAGATGATCTCGCAAGTTATCCAACTCCTTCAAAGAATTCACTCAACCTTGGTTGTTTCCTACTCCAGGGCGTATAAGTATTCTTTAAACGAGATGAATTAATGGAACATTATGAAGACATGTTGAAGCAGAAAGCCCCTTTTTATTAAGAACTTATTGAAATATTTATTACATTAGTAATCTCCTTTTGGGAGGAGAATCTTTGGTTTAGCCTCTCATGGATGAGGCTTGAACTCGAAAATACATAAACTAAAAACTAAAATACTCCAACTTATTACAAATTTTTCACTCAGATTTTATTATAAGAAAACTAAGGGAAATGTTCGATATTCTCAACTTCCTTCAAATCGTGCATTTAAAAGGGTAATGAGTATGATACCCTGATTGTCAAGTTCGCAGTTCATATTGCGTTTATTTTCCAAAAGATTGTATCTAGAAAGCTTGCTCATGGTATTGAGTAGTAGACTTATAGTTTTCAAAGATGAAATGCCTTATTCAATTCTTGAGGTGTCTTATGATTTGTGATTTTACTTGTGTGTTCTGTTTGAAGTTTTTAACATATGTATATAGACTGCAAAATTAAAATTGTTATGTTGGGTTCATTATGTTTGATATAATGAAATAACCCAGGTTGATATTCTATATTAAAACTATTAGTAACGACACATTTATATTGTTATAAAAATATAAATGATATAGATCATGAAAAACACATTCTAGATTCAACACTTAATTTTTGTGATTGTATAATAGTCTTTCATATATGCGGACCAACCTAAGTTTCATAGCCACATAGTTTCCCTCGTGTTTAAATCATGCATGAGTGTAATAAATGAAGCCATATATATATTTTACGTGGTTGAATTCAAAGAATGCAAGAGATAATTTATAATCTGAGTTATTTGTAATGACATCTCACAATTGTCAACTATTTATAAGGTTGTAGGAACAATTTTGAAGGAAATTACTATCATATATATGTTATAATATAATACTATTCAATTCAAATATTTAATATATGGTAAATTTAATATATGGTAATAATTGGATATGGTTCATGAATTGTTATATATAAATTATATGTTTTAACATTTAATTATTTTGGAATATTCTCACGATGCAAGAAAAAAGAGACGTTATCAATTTATATGATTTAGTCAATTACGCATGGCACTCATTTGATTGATTTTATACCAATTTGAATCGTTTGAACATTTAATTGCAATTACTATAAATAAAATCAATACAATCTACATTTATGGAAAACTACATATTATAAATTGTAATTACATATTTTAATAATATTTTTATAGTCACATTATAAATTTGATCCATATTTATTTGATTATTTAAATATTTTTTTTTTATTTTGAATCATGCTTTATAGAAAAATATTCAGCATTTATTCTTGATTGCAATCAAGATTTAGTCTTACTTTCGGTTTTCCATAATACTCTTTTGGTAGCCATATAGCCAATTTGAATTATATTTAACTAAATTGAATATGATATATCGAATACCCAAATTAAACTTCGCTATATGTTTTCTCCTTAATTTTGGTATGCCTACGAAAATTTAAAAGTCAACCATATTAATTTAGATTCTAAAAATTGGTTTTTCTCACAATAATGGCCATTAACTTGATTACAATCTGTATTATAAGAAGAAAATTAAAAAAATACGAAAAACAGTTTTAAAAAAAATGTCTTACGTTTTAGAAAGGCATCTGTTATTTTGATAATTTTTATAGTAATATTAATAATTGTGAATGCAATTTTTGATCATTGTTTATCGTAATATTATAAATTCGATCCATATTTATCCAAATATTTAAATGTTTCGATTTTATATCATGCTCTATAGAAAGAGATTCAACATTTATTGTGATTGCAATCAAGATTCACTTTAATCTCGGTCCATAAGTCTGTTTTGACAATTATTTAGTTAATTTAAACCATATTTAACTAAATTAAATAGGATATATTATTAAATTGTATACCAAAATTAAGCTTCCCTATGTGTTTTTTCCTTAATTTTAGTATGTATACCCAAATTAAAAAGTCAACCACATTAATTTATATAAAAACTAATAAACGTCCCTATGTGTTTTTTCCTTAATTTTAGTATGTATACCCCAAATTGAAGAGGATATATTATTAAATTGGATACCAAAATTAAGCTTCCCTATGTGTTTTTTTCCTTAATTTTAGTATGTATACCCAAATTGAAGAGGATATATTATTAAATTGGATACCAAAATTAAGCTTCCCTATGTGTTTTTTTTTTTTCTTAATTTTAGTGTGTATCCCAATCCCGTAAAAACTCCCTCCATCCCGTTCCGTGAGTATCCCCGCCCCCAGAGGAATTTTCCGTCCCCCATTGTGATTTATTTTTGCAAAAAAAATAATATTTTTTAAAAAATAATCATTTTAAATATTAAAAAAATTAATATTATATAAAAACTAATAAAACACTAATTACACAAAATAAATAAAATAAATTAAAAGATTTTGTCATTTAATTATATTTAATATGGAAATATTTATAATATATTATATATATTTAAAATATCATATTATGTATATAATATTCGGTTCCTCGGGAATGGGGCGGGACAATGATTCCCGTTCCCGCCAATATGGAGAAAAAAATCCACGTTCCCGTCTCCGTCCCGTCCCCATGGGGAGATTTTTTCGGGGAATTTTCACCCCGTTCGGAGCGAATCTCCACGGGGAATGAGAATTCCACGCCCTCTGCCATCTCTACATCTAGTTCTACTAACAATCTTAAAAGATTGTTAAATTAAAATTCTCAATTAATTAATGATTTTTCTTCCTGTCCTCACAAGGTAATGAGACATAATAAGCTTAAGAATAATTTTTATCCATCATAATGTGACTTCTCTAACAAAAAAGTTGTCACCTACAAATAACAGTGAGAATTGAAAACACAACCAAACGAACTCTCTTTTGGGCTAGGAACGATTTTTTGGTCTTAATATTATTTGGGCCCAACTTTATTGCATCACAGCCCAATTATTTTCCAATCATCCATCATTTGAAAGAAACCGTCACTACCTCTCTAACAGATCAATTTACATTTTACAGCGCACCCACAATTTTTGCTCGGAGAAACAAGACGGACCAAACGACGACGTAATGGACCTCCCCCTCCTCAAAAACGAAAGCGCTCCGCTTCGCCGCCGCCGCCGTTTCAACCCTCCGCCGCGCCCATCGACCTTTCACTCCTCGAAGCCCTCGAAAAATCCCAGCAGAACACCATCGAAACCCTCGACCTTAAAACCCTAAAGAAGCTCGCCCTCTCCTTGGAGCGCCGCCTCAATGCCAACACCGCCGCCCGCCTCAGGTACCCCGACAACCCCGACAAGTTCGCCGACTCCGAACTCGAGCTCCACGATGAGCTCCAGAAGCTCAAAATCCTCGCAGGGGCGCCGGAGCTCTACCCTGACCTTGTCAGCCTCGGCACCGTCAATTCGATCACTGGACTCCTCAACCACGATAATACAGATATCGCCATTGATGCCGTCACCCTCTTGCAGGACCTCACCGATGCTGATGTCATTGAGGACAACGATGAGTCTGCCCAGGTGCTCGTTGACGCGCTCATAGAGAATAATGCGGTAGAATTGCTTATACAGAATTTAGGTCGGTTGAGTGATTCTGACCCCGATGAATCGGCTGCAATTTACAATACATTGTCCACCATTGAGAACCTTATTGAGGTCAAGCCTTCTGTGTCCGAACTCGTCTGCGAGAAAACCAAGTTACTGAAATGGCTTCAGGCACGGATTAAGATACGTGAGTTTGATAGTAATAAGCAGTATGCTTCTGAGATTCTAGCGATTTTGCTGCAGAACAGTGTCGCGAATCAGAAGAGGTTTGGCCAGATGAATGGTGTGGACACGTTGTTGCAGGCCGTGGCTATGTACAAGTCTAAGGATCCAAAGACGGGGAATGAGGAGGAAATGGTGGAAAATTTGTTTGACTGTTTGTGTTGCTTGCTAATGCCATTGGAGAATAAGGAGAAGTTTGTGAAGGCAGAAGGGGTGGAGTTGATGATCATTATTATGAATCAGAAGAAATTGTGTTATGGGTCGGCTATCAGGGCTTTAGATTTTGCCATGACAAATTATCCGCCTGCGTGCGAACGGTTTATTGATGTTATGGGTTTAAAGACAGCATTCCCTGCTTTTATGGGTAAGGCAAGTTCAGTCCCCTTTTACTAAGCAGCTTTTGGTGAGACTGGTCAGCGAATGAATGCTTTTCTTTCATGGATAATTTATGATTTCTTTATTTTCAGTTTCATGCTCCTTTTTTGGGTTATCGGATTTGTGAAAGAAACAATTAGTTGATTGAATGTAAAATTATTGTTGTATGTATAAGACTATATACAAAATTAACTACTTAATTCACACATATAGGAATGCAGGCATTGTCAATTCTAGTCTTTCTGCTATGGGGTTTCTGTGCTTAGTTGATTAGTTTGCATCATAAAATAAAAATAGCATTGTGGGCTCTGGCTTTATGATATAATTGTTGATTTTTAGTGACACTATGGTATACATATGTTTTCAACCCTTATCTCTAAATTTGTTTATCTTCTTTTGGTTAGGTACCTCTCAGTAAGAAGAACAAGAAAAAACACTCTAAAGAAGAACTGGAAGAACGTCTCATATCGCTAATTGCGTCACTATTCGGTAAGAAGGCAAGTTCCTTTTGAAATACTTCGTTTTATCTTTAATGTCTGAGATTGATATCAAGAAACTGCACATTTTAGGTGGTATGTTTACATGCATGTATGATATTTAGAATTCATTTGGATTTCGTCGTGTTCATCGCTTCAGAATGTGTATGGAAGTTTTGTTATGTTGTCAAGGTCACTTCTGATAGGGTTTCAGTTTCCTTTAACATTAAATCGAAATTGTACCTGTCAAGTTCCTGTATCTAGAGTCCTCAAGACAGGCTAATACTTGCTCAAATTACATTGCTAATTTTTTTTGGTCTGTGTGAATGTTGGATGGCATTATTATTAAAGCTGTTTATGGCAAAGGCAATACACTTGTGCCTCTTGCAATGTTCAATGTTGTCTCTTTCTCAGAGTTGTCATGTGATGTTGCCTTCTTCAGCCCCTGAAAATGCTGAAATCATATCAAGTTTTCATTAAATGTGGTACGGTGGCATCTTATCACTCTCATTACGATGTGCTTCTACTGATGCTAGTTCTATTGCAAACCAGGTGGAATTTTAAGGGGTTCTAGAAGGAAAGATTGTTAAGTAAATTCGTGGAGAACGAGTGTGAAAAGATAGATCGACTCATGGAACTCTACATGAGGTTATTATTACCTTAGCACATCATTTATATGTAACACACATGCTTCTGCTTTGGATTTTTGATTATATATTTCACTGTGGCTGAAGTTGTCTTCTGGACTCTTATTTTCTGCTACAATTTATAGATATTCCAATAGAGTGAAAGCAGAGACCGAACGACTTAATCAGCTTGAACTTGATGATCTTGAGGTTATCAAATGTCAAAATTTATCTTTCCTATCATTACCGCATTTTGCAAAACCCTCAGAAAATTAAATTATCTCATGCGAATCTGTATTTATCTTTATTGTTGTTGCAGATTGATGAAGACGAGAAATATAATCGGAAGCTGGACTCGGACTTTATACTCTTCAGGCATCTTTCTCACTCGTTTTTTGTTATTAGCAATCTGACTTCCTATTTTTGATTCTCGTGGTTGATTGATTCTTATTTCTGCAGTTAATTGCTGTTATTCTGGGTCATCTTTGGACTTCTGAGTAAGTTTGGGATCTTATATATCATTCAATGAGTAGATGTGATTTCTGGAGTAGTCATTTTCTGGTCCTTTGATTTCTAATTTGTGGAGGTGTTTTTTCTTTTGTAGGCACCCTCGGATGAGAGCAAGAATTGAACTGTTATTAAAGCAACAAAAGTTAACTAAGAAAGATGTTAAGGATATACTTCAGGTATTAGCTTCTTGTTTTTAAAAGTATTAACTTGGACTTGATTCACTCCTCTCCTACTTCATGAATCCTGTTTCTGGTTCTGAAGCTTTTGCAGAGCTGACTGTTAAAAACTTTTTAATATTCCTACTGGAATTAAATATATGTTTGGTGCCAATGGGTATGTTCAATGTTTCCTTTGAATTGATGTCTATTGGTTTTTTCCATATATTAGATACTTAATAGTCTATTTTCGGCTATTATTTAATAACAAAAATGAAGAAGTGGGAGTGGGTGTGGGCGGAGGGGAAATGTGTATTGAGAGTGCTCTTTATAAAACCCATTTGTAGAAGATCATTTGCATTTCATTTCGGAACTGGCAAAAATTATGTAAATTGTGGGGACGGCTGAGAATTCACTGGAGGCAAACTCGTGGTTTGACTGTTCTGCAGTAAATAATGAAACTCGAAAATAAATTCAACTAGATCTTATACTTACAGAAAGTTAATATAGATGACAGCCCGAGAACCGAGTTGTCTGGTTTGCTGATTTCATGTTTTGTTACAGTTGTATAAATCGAAATATACACATCTCATACTTTTTTCTGCTATTGGGCGAATCGCAGGAATATCATGACAATATTGGTGATCTCGATGGACCAGAAGAGAAGGAAAGGGCGCAATCAAAGATCGTAAAATTCATTTCTGCCCTTAAATGAAAGTAAGAGTTTTAGACATATGCCTAAGGGGGACTTTGTGATAAAGGAATATTTGGTATGTATTTTCATTTTGTACCCTATTCACCGTGACGGAGCTGGATCTGTTGCAGCTTATTAAGAAATTTCTATGCCAAAGAGCATGCCAGTAAAATGACTTCATGTAGAAATGTATTTGTTCCTGCATTTTCCAATTATGAATATGAATTTGAGATAATTGGAATTTGATGTGCAGTTTGTTCCATATTCAAAAAAATTATATCTGATTTTATTGCTGATAAAAATGGATTTAAGCTGGTGTATGAGTCTCATAAATTTGCACTCTTCCAGAATCCAGAGTGGACAGTTTGTAACAGAGTACTCGGTTAATACTAATAGGCTATTGAGATTAATGTAATGCAGGGAAAATGCAAAAATGGTCCTGTAATTTTAGGTGTTGAACAATTTTAGTACTGTTTGTTTTGCAATTTGCGATTTTAGTCTACAAGTTTAAATTTTATTGCGATTTTGGTCCTTTTGTTGTCGGAGTTCGAAAGTCTGGCAATACTCTTGCACTTGAAGGAATGAAGGGCCCATGGCCCATGTGACGAGGACCCTAGGTGAATCTATTTTTGTTTGCAAGTCAACATGTGGTGGTCATTTCAACAAATTGGTCATGTAATTTTATTTTGAGGTAAAATAAAAAAGAAGGAAAAATAATCTTTTTGACAAATAAGACAGAAGTTTAAATAAAAGATATAAATATTACTATATTAAATAACTCTACATACAAAATTAAGATATTTTAACGAATATTTTTTTCAATTTTTATAGATAAAAAATTTTATGTAAGAAAATAATAAAAATTTAAAAGTTATAAAAACATGTTAAAAATTATTTAAAAAATGAAAAAAACATATTATAACATAATGATACAATAGAAAATAGTTTACATTTATGATTTTTAAGTATATTAATGTTAAAATACAAATATATATGTGACAAATAATATAATAAAATCAATACTTGTTCCTAAAATGTATATTTAAGTTCATACAAACGTGCTATCAGAAGAGAAAAAATCACACAAATCAACTCCATCCTCACCTATTGTCATGCCTAAGAAATAAATCAACTCACACAAGTCCATTTTTTTAAAATGGGGGAACCTAAGTCATTATTTTTCGATGCGCATTCGGTATCTCATCGGGTTTAACACAATAGTCTGCAATGACGTGGCCAGGCGACCAAAGTGATGTGAGATGGAAAATTGAAAAAGATAAAAATTACACTTGGCAAATCACACCAGCAAGATAAATTACACTGGGCAAATTTTATGCTTACACTAAATGATACAAAGATGGAGATTTGAACTTTATCCTTCTCCACTAGACCATCTCCGCTACAAATCCATTTTCTTACTATTCCCATTCGAATTTGTGATCTAAAAATTCCACCCAAATAATAAAGCTAATTTTTACCTAAACAAAGTGCTTATGCAATCAATGGCGTATGAGTCGATTAAAATAATCACAAACCATTTACTTTCCAGGCTTGGGGAAAAAGGTATTCGAAAACACCCATTTTATTAAAATGGAAACCATGTGACTCAATAGAGCTAAATCTCATCAATCAGAAAAGATAAACGAAGAAGAAGAAATCGAATGGCTGGTGTGGAATTACTGCCGAGAGAGTACGGATACGTGGTTCTCGTTCTAGTTTTCTACAACATTCTCAATTTCTGGATGGCTACGCAAGTGGCAAAGCCCGAAAGAGGTAATTTGGTTTGTAATTAGAAACCCTTTTCGTTGATTTGGGATATTGAGCTGTAATTATGTTTGTGAACGAAGGTATAAGGTGTTTTATCCGACAATGTACGCTACTGAAGCTGAAAACAAGGACGCCAAGCTCTTTAACTGTGTCCAGGTATGGAAATTTTTTCCTTTCTTTTTTCTATTTTTTGCTTTAAATCCAGTTTTTATATTCTGTTATTTGTTCCATTTCTTGGAAATTATTGGAATTTGATGCTCATGTTATTCTTTTTACGTTTTTACTAATTTGAATCATGTCATGTTCTTTCTTATTGATTGCATAATTCAATTTGAGGCTATATGTTTTCTTTTGTTTAATGTAATTGGTTGTGCTATAATGTGCTGTTTTCTTGGCTGAGTGTTAAAACAACAAACAACAACAAATTAAGCCATTTTCCCCTACGTGGGATCGGCTATATGAATCATATCACGCCATCGTTTACTGACCAAAGACCATATTTTTCGGTTGCTTCTAGATATAAAATGTTAAACCCCAGGGGTTAGCTTTGTTGGTTGAGGGTTGCAATTGCAACCCCGAGGTTCTGAGTTCAACTCCCGACTAACGCGAGTTTTGGGGTTGGGTTTGCCCCTCCTCCCCGAGATTAGGACCATCCCCTGGGAAGGACGGATGTCCCATAGTCCGAAAGGAAGTGTGGGGTCTGTGCCCCCATTTGGTATGGGATACTGCTGGGTCGACAAAAAAAAAATAGATATAAAATGTTAAAAAATAGATAACAAGAAAATTGAAATTTTGTGGGTGCAGAGGGGACACCAGAATTCGCTGGAAATGATGCCCGGGTTTTCATGTTGATGATATTGGGAGGAATTAAGCACCCTGTGATTTGTGCATCACTTGGAGCTGTTTACACTGTTTCACGGTTTTTCTATTTCAAAGGCTACTCCACAGGTGATCCTAAGAAACGTTTGACAATCGGGTGAGTATCGTTCCTTCATTATTTGATTACCATTTTCTCGATCATGGTTAAGGACAGCAACGAAAACAAAGCTTACAGTGTCCATTATCTATGGTGCCTATTTCGGATCTGGCCACTTATGTATGCTTAAACATTTGAAAACTATATAGAAGCATGTACGAAAAACAATGTTGGTGTGTGTGGAAAGGAAATTTGAACATATAATTTTAGTTATTTTAGTATTCTATTTATTGTTCTTGAAGAAGAATATAGTCGAGTTTTTGGTTCCCAATAAGATTAATATGGATCTGTACTAATTGTTATAAAGAATTGCTATCTTGGAAGACATCTACATCCACATTTTTGCACTTCATTTAAGATATATTTCAAGTCTCCTATAAACACAGACTAACATAAACACCATGTTATTTATTTAATTCTTAATTAGATAATTATCTTTGCTTGAAAGGGAATGTCCACGGATTGATAATAAAAAAAAAAAATTATTATTTTAAAATTGACAAAAAGGAGATTTCTAACAAGCCGAGCTGAAGTCGGCCAGGTCATTGTACTATGATCCTCTCAGAAATTCTAGCAGAAAATACTGCCACAACTCGATAAAATATATGAAAATCACTTTGCAAAACTAAGTTCGTAATTATTGCAACATCGCAAGTATGTGTAACATTCCTAACCTTTTTATGATGCAGGAAATATGGTTTCGTGGCCATGCTCGGGCTTATGATTTGCGCAATTTCATGTGGAGTGCAAATGCTTATTGCATGAAGAGGTCTTGTTCTTAATTTGTTTGGTAATGTAGTATAGCTTTTGTTGTTCATGGGACTTCATCTTTGCATTATGTAGGACTAGAGCTAAGGAGAGTCTCTCACCTCATTTTCCCCTTTCTTGTACCAATAAATGTACTATATCTGTTAACAATTCTAAGGTTGTCCACTAATCAGACTTCTTTCTTGTATACTTTCACTTGGATATAAACTTTCTTGTATACCTCTTATTCTCACTATAAGGGCTGCTCTGGTTAGTGATTGGGGTTTTGAGGAAAGTATTTGGGGAGAAAGGTTTATTGTGATGTGATGTATCAGAAACTGTGTATTTGTGGAAAAATGCAGTGAAAAATATTTATGTTTACAGTTTACTACCTGCAAAAAGATTAATAGTTCCAGTATATATGAATGTAGGTGAAACTGAAAGGAAAAAGAGGAAGAGGGAGAGCAGTAATTTCAAAAGTTTGAGAAGCTAAAAGGGAACTGAAAGGGGTTTTGTATGGAGGAAAGATGTTAGATGATTTATTTATTTTCCGTTTCTGATAAAATTAATAAATATCTTTTCAAAATTCTATAAATATTTCTCAATCCAAAAAGTTCATTTCACTAACTTTTATTTCACTTCTAGGACTTGTGTGGGCAAGATTCTCTACACTTGTCATGGTTTTACGGTGATATCACTAGCTAGTAATCTTAAGTGGTATCGCTCACTCTTTTATAAGGGTGTTGACTAGGGTTCAAACCCGGTACTTTTCAGTTTCTTTCAAATTTATCCCCTTCTTTCCAACCAGTAATTCCAACTTATTTAAAAAAAGTTACGTCAATTAATTTTAAGGGTGGGAAATAGTTAATTATAAGTTTATCCTGGTATATTAGAATGGGCGTTCAATTAGATACAAAAATAGATTATTAATAGAATTCAGATTATAGGAAAAATACTCACTCAACATAACTATATGATTCCCTAAAAAAAAAAACATATTTATATGATGATTAAATGGCGTTCATCAAATGAGTTTGAGGGGGCGTAACTCGATCGGACTCGCCTTGCTATATATATATAGGGGGAGGGTTACATAGGACACCCCTATTATATGAGTACATAGGACCAAATCCAGACTACATATCTACCTATTTCAATGGCTATTATTAATTCGATTAATGTTAATAAAATAATTGGTAAAGTCAAAATGGGGGCAAATTAGTCCACATAAAATATAGGGAGGTTGGCTAAATCTAGTAAATCCCATGATATGTTTCCTTAACTCCATGTGCTAAATCTAGAAAATCCCAATAGAATTTCGTCATTCCCATTGTTTTTAAAAAAATTGCTTGATATGACCAGAATGTTGCTTATATATGCTTAAATACTTGCTCACACGCATGCAAAATGTTGCTTAGTTTTTACTGTGTTTTAAACTCTCACATTAATAATAGTTTGTTTGAGAAGAACTATCATGTTATGCAAAAATAAAAAAAACTTATACTTATATAGACTCTTATTCATTCAATTGTTGACGATTTTTTTCAACCTTAAATTTGCTTGTGTAATACTAAAATGTTGCTTATGTATACATGAATACTTGCTTGTATGTATTCAAATATTTGATTACGTCCCCATTTGTCCTAATTCAAGACTTTGCTTAGTTATGGCTAGACGTTTGCTTACATGTGCATAACTATACGCTTATGTATATTCTAAATGTTGCTTAATTATTTATTTTGTTTAAATCGGTTGGGATTGCACATGTGCCACGACAAATGATTGAAATAACATCGAATTCATCTCTGAATTGGATACCAAAATGTGACGAAAATATGTCTACATAAGAAGGAATTAATTTTGATAATATCGACAATAGAATACCATTTTAAAAATAATTCTTAATAAATAAAAAAGCACGTATTCAAGAATATGTTGTGACTATTTATTTATTTGTTTAATCTTGCTTATTTATATATTACAAATTGCCATGTGTGGTTATTGTAATGCTTATCACTACTATGTACTTAACTTATTTGTGTCATTTTGTAGTGCTTTTCGAGCAAATAATTCAACATTCTTGCAAAATTTGGTTACTACAGTCCCATATGTTCAATTGCTTATTTGTGCGTAAAGTATTGCTTGTGAAAGGATGTTATGGTGCTTAGAAAGAAATTAAATTCTGCTTACAATACCATCAAACCATGAAAATAATTGCTTTCAAAGCAATTGAATGTAACTTACAATTACGCTTGCAAGACAATGAATTTAAACTTACAAAGTAATTGAATTTTGCTTATAGTATCTAAAACCATGAAAATAAATACGGACTAACTACAAAATATTCCTATATCAACTACGCATGTACTTCCAAACCAACCATATTTAAAATTGCTATAAGATACTACAATATTCAACATTTTGATCAAAAGTATGAAACAACAACGCGTTTCGTTGTGATCCTAACTCGATTTGGCAAACTCCTTCGCCCGTCTCAAACCGACTTCATCTCGCTCGTTCATTACATCTTTTGCCATTTCCAACAAAAAATCTATAAAAAAAGACAATAGTCATTTATATAAAGCATTTATTAACAAACAAAACATTTATAGCATAAAAACCAACCAGACATAAACATAATATAAGATATGTATAAGCGAGAAAACAAACTATAGATAAGCGGGATTATCAACAACAATAAGCGATTGAAAACATCAATAAGCAATCCCCCAACCTTAGAAAAAAATATGGCAATACTAATTACCCCCTAATTTGAGAGCATAATATAAAACATAGATAAGCATAATATAAAACATACATAAGCATAATTATCAACAACAATAAGCGGTTGAAGCCTCGTTAATCTCCCTAATCGCTAACTTTGTTTTTTCAACTAGTAAAATCGAGTAAATAAAAATAAAAAAACCCACAAGATCCTGATTATGCATTTAGAAGAACATAGAGATGCAGAGTCGCGATTGATGTGGCGAAAACGCTATCATACCTCCACCACAATTGTCGGTCGTATCTATTGCACCTAGACGTAAATCCGAGAAAACATCCTGATGATCGACAAGAATTATCGCTCGCTCGTTTTTTATTTCGGGCTTCCGAAGCTCAAAAGGAAGAGACGAGAGCGGAGTGGTCACCATGATCCATGGAACCAAATGTTACTTAGCGCCGGAATGGATATTGGAGAACAAAATTATTATGAGAAATGCGGCGTCTACAACTACGAGAATGGTGTTGTTGGAGATTATCGGTGGGCGAGAAAATATATGTAAAATGTCGAAGAAGAAATTCGAGTTTTCCCAAGAATCGTGGTTGAGAGACGGGGATGGGAAATTAATGGAGATTGTGGATTGTTCGCCTTATTTTTAGCTTCACCGCAAGTGTACGGTGTAGTTTATAGAATAGGGTAAGCAAGGTCGTATCCACGAGACTAATAAATTAATGCGCTAAGTATTGAACTAAGATAGCCTTATTTTTATTTAGGCGATCAAAATTGAATGATTGTTGTGGAAGAAAAGACAAGAATAACCACAAAAACACAAGATGAAAATAATAGTGGAATTATCAAGGGAAATGAAATGGATTCCGGGTTATGGTTTCAATTAATATTCCTCTTGTTTTACGATTTAATCAAAGCCAAAGTTATTATCAATACACCTATAAGGCGATCACATCGGTATTTTATCCTCCATCTCGAGATGTATATAAAGTGTAGATTGAAATATTTATGCTAGTATCTCTACTCAACATAAGATTCACAACTCCCAAATGCACAAAAGATCAAATATCCTCACAAATATTCACAAACCTCTCGATTATGCAAATATTCATGTCAAGTACTCAAGATCTAATATTGAAACTCATCTCTCGAATTATGAATCAATATATCAAACATGTTAAATCATTGGCCAAATGATAAAACAAGAATAAGAACGAAGTACTCAAATAGGCTTCAAGACAATAACTTCAATTAAGATTAAAACAATCAACAAGAGTTCAATTAATCTACTTCCAAAACCCGGAAATCACAAGAAATTTAGCTACCCATTATAAATAAACAATTCATAGACAAATTGTTCATCTTCATAAGAAACTAAAATGAAAGATTAAAGCACAAAGAATGAGAAAACTTAGGAAATAGATAATCTCTCGATTAATCTTCAATCCTCAAGCTCCGATTCGACCCGATTCTTCCTTGATTAAATTGATGTGTTTCTTGTGTTCTTGGGTGTATTCTCGGCCTTTCCTCCATACCCTAGATCAAGGCTCCCATCTTCTATTTATATCCCCAAAAGTTCAAGAAAAAGGTGGAGAAACATAGTAATTTCCGCCCCAGGACTGCGCGCCCAACAATTTCCCACAAATGAACCGCCCGAAAATGCAGCCCCCACGTGAATTTTGGAGTATTTTGCCCTGTCTTGGGTCTTCTGCGGCGCCACCGAGTTTTTCACCCACCAAATGTTGGAATTTGCTTTTGAGCCCTTCTTAAAAGTTGTATCCCTATCTCTTAGCTTTCCATAGCCACTTGAATCATATCAATATCAATTTTGTAGAAGAGTTATGACCAAAATACAAAATGCTTTGCCAGATGATGGAAATTTCGGAGCCAGCGTTTGGGCGTTTCTTCAAATCAATCTCTCATTGTTTGCTCGTTTGTACTTCTTTTGATACGATTCATTACTATGACTATAAACTCAATATAATTGGCTCTCAACATGGCTTGACTACTCAAATGGCTCAAAATAATAAAAAACAACACAAAACTCAAGTCTAAAGCCCCGAAATCAATGGTATAAAACCAAGTGAACAAATACCCTCAAACTTAAACTGTTGGCCGTCCGATCAACGCTTTTAGAAACAAGATAAAACATGACTAGGAGTAATGAAAAGTAAAACGCACAACAACTCCATAAAGTTCGTATTGTTCATCATAGGTGTCAAACAACGAATCAACCAAGCCTCAAACATCTAACATAGAGCATACATCAAAGAAACCATGGTAAATGCTAAGAATCACGTCTCTCAAAGATCAAGTGTATACTCTCATCTCGAATGAATATAAGACGTGTTTACGCTCAAATCAATTCAATGTCGCAAAATTACCATAGGCTTGCAATTAGTCTCATATCTCCGCCACTAGAATGTATGCAATTTGTGAATCAAAAAGGACTTTTTCTTTGGTTGTAATGAAGGTTCTTTGGTTAGGGTAGGAAAATATAGATAGAGTGACTCAAACTCGGCGTATAGACCGTGAGCATATAAATCATCTACATAAAGCTCAATATGCTACTCAAATCATCTCTCATTTTCATCAACTCCTCTTATCTCCATCTCCTTTCTTTCTTTTGAGAATCACCTCAAATTACAATCCTTAGCCCCCAAGTTCATTTAAATGAAACTCATTTACAAAGTCGATTTTTTTTCCGACATTTATACGAGTTTTCAACACTTCATTTCTCCTCATTTTCTTCCCATCAACCAATTCTAACACCATCTTCTAAAATTTTGATTTTACCCATTCACCCTTATTCAATCCCTTTACTCAATGCTATACGCTCAAGTTTTGGGTAAAAGATTTATCAAGTTAAGACTTGAATTGTGGCTATCAAAAATTAGGCAATGGGCTCAAGTTGGCTAACTAGGGATTTCAATATTATCATTAGGTAAGCAAAAGGCTTGAAGGGCTAACAAAAATGGTCTTTGATCATTTTCACATTTCGCATACAACATGTGACCTTGACAGAGATATCGAGCAAGTTCTAGAATTCTAACAACATGAATGATACACTCAAATTGACAACAAGACTACATACGAGTGGCGGACGCAGATTTGGGACTTGGGGGGCGAAATCTATTTTGAAGACCTATATATGAATTTTTTCAAAACTTTGGGGGCAAATGTAATTTTTCATAAGTATAGATATATTTTTATAATAAAACACAAGTAGAAAAACCAATTTTGAAAATTTTTGGGGGCGGTGGCCCCCACTTGCCCCTAGTTCCGCTCGACTACATATGATGAAAGCGGTAAAGGCTCAAAAGCTCACGAGCTTGCAAATCGTAATTCAAAGCATCAAACCATGTTCTCAATATCCACATGCTCAATGTCATCTATTCATGGCTCAATCAACTCATACTCAACACCCAATCAAAACAATACAAATTTTTTCAAAAATATAAGCATCAAGTCTCGTCGCACGCACACGTCAACTCACTCCTTAAAATCTATGAAGACAATAAACGTGCTAAAATCGTAACGTCTTCTAATGCAAATGCAACCTAAAATGCTTTACATGCAACTATATGGAAACATACAAAATGCACTTTTTTTTTTTTTTATCCACACACACATTTCATATCAAAATAACTATCTCTCCCCCCAAACTTAAATGAAATTATATCGTACGTAAGAGAAGATAGAAGTTCAATATAAACCTGTGTGGATTGGACTGAATTATTGTGGGGGTGGCGGCGGTTCGTGGCCCTCATTGGGCGTCTCCTCCGCATGGGCTGCCCGTGTGTGGGGCCGTAGCAATATCTCCAATTCCTCAATCATGCATGGATCGTGCGTTCACGCATGCCCTGCCGTGTGTGGTCAATGTGAAGTAAAATCATGTATTTTTTTATAAAGAAAACGAAGAAAAAAAAAATCACACCACAAACTATTGGGTTGCCTCCCAACAAGCGCTATATTTAACGTCTTTAGCTCGACGCCTGTTAATTTCAATTCGTACCACCTTTGAATGCATATATTAGCTGCTTTGGGTCGTGGTCGAGAACCGTTTTTGCATTGTTTGCATCTAGTAATGCATAATTAGGATTTCCAAGAAAGTAGTGAAGTCCTGGTGATGGAACACTTTGATTTGATTTACGCGCATATTGTTCGTGTGCATACGCATAGTTCGTGCTCGTCTCATTCTGGAATAGTTTTCTTATGATATCTTGCACACGCTGCACGGGCGTACACACATGGTTCGTGTGTTCCTTGTCCTGTTTTTGCTCCTTTTCGGTACCACACACGCTGAAAATGCATAGACACACAATTTGTGTTTGGTTCGAACTTTCTTGCTTTACCAGGATCTTCATCTT
The DNA here is from genome assembly GCA_016081115.2 of Rehmannia glutinosa. Classification (NCBI taxonomy): domain Eukaryota; kingdom Viridiplantae; phylum Streptophyta; class Magnoliopsida; order Lamiales; family Orobanchaceae; genus Rehmannia; species Rehmannia glutinosa. The sequence goes on along the minus strand of CM071930.1, from coordinate 83,704,587 downwards.
CTCGTATTCGGTACCACTCATTTGATGAATGGCACTAGACTGTTCCTTTCCGAGTTGAGTTAGGCAGTGGTGCTTAAAAATTAGCTCTTTTGATGTTGCCCACCAACTATTGTAACTAATTGGCCCATTTGAGTCTCGAGATTTTTCAATTGTGAATCCATAGTATTGGCGAATGTGTCAATTGCAACTTCATCTTGTCCATCTTTAGCTTCGTTTTTGGTAAGGCTATTTCTCATTTCCCTCATGAATAAATTTATTTGACTCATAAATGAAGTCGTTTGATTCATGAATGAAATGAGGCGTCTTCCAAAGATGGTTTTGCCTCTTCCATCCGAATAGGTGCACCTATACCAATTCAAAGAAACAAATCAAGCATTGTAGAAGTAGAATTTACAAAAGAAAAATGAAAAAAATAAAAAAATTGTCTAAATTAAGAATAATTCTATCTATCGCAATATTAGCACCAAAAATCGTATTAGTCTGAGCCGAACAACGGCGCCAAAAACTTGTTCGCCTTATTTTTAGCTTCACCGCAAGTGTACGGTGTAGTTTATAGAATAGGGTAAGCAAGGTCGTATCCACGGAGACTAATAAATTAATGCGCTAAGTATTGAACTAAGATAGCCTTATTTTTTTTATTTAGGCGATCAAAATTGAATGATTGTTGTGGAAGAAAAGACAAGAATAACCACAAAAACACAAGATGAAAATAATAGTGGAATTATCAAGGAAATGAAATGGATTCCCTGGGTTATGGTTTCAATTAATATTCCTCTTGTTTTACGATTTAATCAAAGCCAAAGTTATTATCAATACACCTATAAGACGATCACATCGGTATTTTATCCTCCATCTCGAGATGTATATAAAGTGTAGATTGAAATATTTATGCTAGTATCTCTACTCAACATAAGATACACAACTCCCAAATGCACAAAAGATCAAATATCCTCACAAATATTCACAAACCTCTCGATTATGCAAATATTCATGTCAAGTACTCAAGATCTAATATTGAAACTCATCTCTCGAATTATGAATCAATATATCAAACATGTTAAATCATTGGCCAAATGATAAAACAAGAATAAGAACGAAGTACTCAAATAGGCTTCAAGACAATAACTTCAATTAAGATTAAAACAATCAACAAGAGTTCAATTAATCTACTTCCAAAACCCGAAATCACAAGAAATTTAGCTACCCATTATAAATAAACAACTCATAGACAAATTGTTCATCTTCATAAGAAACTAAAATGAAAGATTAAAGCACAAAGAATGAGAAAACTTAGGAAAATAGATAATCTCTCGATTAATCTTCAATCCTCAAGCTCGATTCGACCCGATTCTTCCCTTGATTCTTCCTTGATTAAATTGATGTGTTTCTTGTGTTCTTGGGTGTATTCCCAGCCTTTCCTCCATACCCTAGATCAAGGCTCCCATCTTCAATTTATATCCCCAAAAGTTCAAGAAAAAGGTGGAGAAACATAGTAATTTCCGTCCTCCGGTAGCCATGCGGCGCAACAATTTCCCACAAATGAACCGCCTGGGCCTGCAGCCGCCCACGTGAATTTTGGAGTATTTTGCCCTGTCTTGAGCATTCACCCCCGAGTTTTTCACCCACCAAATGTTGGAATTTGCTTTTGATCCCTTCTTAAAAGTTGTATCCATATCTCTTAGCTTTCCATACCACTTGAATCATATCAATATCAATTTTGTAGAGAGTTATGGCCAAAATACAAAACGCGCTGATGGAAATTTCGGGGCGCGTTTGGGCGTTTCTTCAAATCAATCTCGTTGTTTGCTCGTTTGTACTTCTTTTGATACACGATTCATTACTATGACTATAAACTCAATATAATTGGCTCTCAACATGGCTTGGCTACTCAAATGACTCAAAATAATAAAAAACAACACAAAACTCAAGTCTAGGAAGCCCAAATCAATGGTATAAAACCAAGTGAACATGGATGAGAGGCTAGTTATGCTTGGAGGGATTGATGAGAGGGTGTTGCGGAGAATGGTTGTTGTGGCTTTGTGGTGCATACGGAGGAGAAGGCTAAGATGAGAAGATATGCAAGATTTTAGATTACACACGTCCTCAAAATTGTTCCTAATTTTTAGCCCACTACCAAAAATAATTCCCTCCCAAAAACTCGATCTTAATTAAAATTACCAAAAAGTCCTTTTTATTAATATATTAAAAAATAATAAAATATGATTAATCTCAACCGTTTAAAAATTAAATCAATGTCCCATTTGGTCTCGTGTACTCACATAAGTTATGTGGTCTCACCGATCCAAATCCTATATATATATAAATTAAATTTATTTGTTATTTTTATTATCACTTATTACACCATTACACCATTAAGTTATTAAATAAAATAGTTAAATTAAGTAAATTTTATCTAAACGTGCAATACTCGTGCACCACTAATAATAAAAAATAGTGATAGAATAAAAAGAAAAAAAGATGATGTACATTCTCTTCGAGTAGCAATTTTAGCTAGGGGTGTCAATTTCAAACCCGACACCTAATCTAACACAAAATCAATGAGTATAAGTCCAAGTTTCATAGGTTTAGGTCGAAATCGGCCGAACGCGAATAACCTTGCCGATTAAGCAGTTGGGTCCGATCAATGCGCTATGACATATTTAACTCATCTAAAAGAAAACTAATCAAATAATTAATCGTAAGAAAAATAAAAACAAGACATGTCTATAGAACTTAAATATAAAAATCTCCTTAATTCTCGTGTTGTTATTATTTTGCATGTTTTTTGTATGTTACCTCAATATATAATTAATATATTATATTATTTATGCAATTATGTTATATTTTTTCAATGTTGTGTAATTATGATTTTTTTATTAATTGAATAGAGTGTAATACTATAATTGTAGTTGATTTTAAAAAAATTAAATTTATTCATTGAAATTATTAAATATACATAAAATAATTTTATTAAACGGGTTAAACAAGTCGGTTCAATTCAATATTTTAACACGAATAATTAAACGGATCGGGTTCGAATTAACTTATTGTGACACGTGAATCCACGAAACTAGAGGTGTCAATTTAGGACCCGACACACAAACCCGACACGAACCTAACACAAATTAATGGGTATGGGTCCATGCTTCGTGGTCCGGTCGAAATTGGTCGGACCCGACTAACTCCGCCAATTAAACAATTCGGTCCGGATCAACCTACTATGACCCGTTTAACCCGTCTAACCCGTTTGTGAATTTAAAAAAATTAAGTAAATAATTAATTGTAAGAAAAAAACAACAAACAAGAAATATCTTTAAAACTCAAATGATAAAACCTCATTAATTATGTATTTGTTATTATTATGCATATCTTTTTGAATATTGTCCTCAAAAGATGATTAGTATGTTATGTTATTTATGCAATTATGTCATTTCTTTTTGTATGTTGTGAATTGTAATATTTTTATTGATCGAATAGTGCATGATTACTCAAAAAAAAATCTATTCATTAAAAATATTAAATATATATTAAAATATTTTTATTAGACGGGTAAGTGGGCGGTCCGGGTTACTGTGAAATAAGCGGTCCGGGTCACGACACGCGATTTAATGCGAACCCGACCCACGAACCCGACTCCAACCCAAATCCGACACCCCTACACGAAACTGGACCCAACCTAAATTGACAGTCTTAGTTTTAGCCTCACACAATAAAGAAGGATGGTTACTTCTAGTGGCAGTTTCTCATGTATTTTTTTTTATTATCAAATAATGTAGTCGGACTCAAAAGGACTTGAACGACTCAAATCATGGCAGAAAATATTGAGAGTAGCAGTAACGACAACGGTTATCAAGAATCCACTCCGAAGAGGAGCAAGATCCATCATCAAGATGAGCAAGAATCAAGCCCAGATCGTCTCAGTGCGTTACCAGAACATCTGCTCGTCGAAATACTCTCTTTCTTGGAGATGAAAGATGCTGTTAAAACAAGTGCCCTTTCCAAAACCTGGAAGCATCTCTGGACCCATGTCGACAAAATCGTCTATGTGTTTGATGATCGTCAACCGACTGCGAAGCTTCCGGAGTTCATCTCCTTCGTTCACCGCACCTTAATGCAATGCACTTGTCCCAATCTCAAGAAGTTCGCCCTCTCCGTAGACGATTATCACTATGACCACGAGTTGCTCGACGAATGGCTTCAGTGGGTTTTCAATAAAAATTTGAAATTCCTCAAACTGGATTTAATAGTGGATGGCTATTGTTTCCCTGAATGGTTTTATCACAACTCTTCACTGGTAAAGTTGGAAATAAATATGAACAATGACAATCCATGGTGGTATAATGGGGAGGAGTCTGTGAGTTGGCCTTCCCTTAAGAGTTTGCAGTTATCCTATGTTTCAATCTGGGATGGGCAGATTGCGATTATCTTATCGGGTTGCCCTGTCTTGGAAACTATAGTTTTCTGTCGGCTTGATGTTATCGAATCACTAAACATCAAGTCCCCAAGTGTGAGATCACTCAAACTTATCGAATTATTTGATGATGGATTTCTTGAATCATTGGAAGTTGATGCTCCTTACTTTAAAGAATTAGAGGTTTTAGGTAGGGATTTCATTCCATGTTTTCGGTTGATAAATGTGTCCTCCTTGGTATATGCTAAGTTTGATTACACACCCGAGTCAACTCTGGTTGATTGCAACGTCGTGTGGCCTGAAGCGGCTGCTAAACTACTAGAAAGTGTGAGCCATGTCAATGAACTAGTACTTGGGCCAATCTTCATAGAGGTGATGCTTTCTGAATTACATGTTTGTGTATATTGCACAACCATATGAAATAGTCATATTATGATCTGCATTTATGGAGTGTTTGCAAAAATAGTTAAGAATAAGAATTTGGCAATGTTTGCCAATAGAATCAGAAGTTTAGAATAAAAAGTTGAGAAAACAATCTATCATATAATGTGGCGATAATGTTAAATTTCATATAATAATATACTTTGAGTAGCGAAGATCTTCTGCAATGATCATTTGCTTAGCGTATCATCTTAAATTTGTTTGTTTTAGGTGATAAAGAGTGATTAAAAGAAAAATAAACTATCATGTAATGTGGCGATAATGTTGATTTAAGCGAAGGTTTTAAATCAGTGATTCTAAGTCTAACTGTGTCATAATTGATATCTTACAATAGCATTATGTAATTATGGCTTTACCTTGTATCATTTGTGCCTACAGACCTTGTCATTATTGACACTCTTAAGCGTGCCTTTTCCCTGTTGAAGTGCAAGCGTGTGAAGATTCGTTCACCTCTTATGTATTATGAGCTCCTTGGAATAGTATGCCTTTTAAACACTTCACCTGATTTGGATACTCTGATAATAGAGGTGGTGACTCCTGGGGAGGTAATTTGATTCTTTCGGACTCTTTCTAGCTTTCTGGTAAAAGTTTTTTTAGGAATCTTGTTTTGATGTTGTTTCTATATTTTCTTTTCTTTGTTATGATTAAAATTTGTTTTTCAATTAATCCATGTGCTCTAAATTTCCCTAGGAATTGTTCATTTGAAATATAGGCTGTTACATCGGTATTTTTTCTTCTTGTGATTTGATTTTAGTAAAGTAAATTGCTTATTTCCATATCTTGATGAATATATTATTCTGAATCGAGTTCACTTTTCTCTTCATTATAGATGTTCCTATGCAGTAATGTTGTTGAATGGTCTATTCTTTCATCATTCAGTCTTTAATGTTAAGTGGATCAAAATATTTGATGCAAATATTGTGGTACATTGCATATGTTCTTTCTTGTCTTGGACTGTTAACTGTCTTGTTATAAAATATGCATTTCTAATATATCCTTGCAATCAGGATAATTTTATGGTATAATTACAAAAACTCCCTGAGGTTTGAGCTAATTACAAAAAAAAAAAAACTGGAGATATTTGAAAATTACAAAAAGCCCCTTCAGGTTTGCGTCTGTATTAAATTTCAGATGGTAACCGTAATATTTCTATAAGTATTAGGTGTTCGTTTCGAAATGTTTTTGTTTTTGAAGGGGGAAATGTAAGACAACCTAAAGGATGTTTTTTGGGGCAAATTTCGAAAACATTTGGATTCTTTTGTAATTAGACTGAACCTCAGAGTTTCTTTTATAATTATCCCTAACTTAATGCATCAACTGTAATATGAGATTGGTCAATGAACCTAGTTCATTTCTAATGAGTATGCACTAAATGTTAAGTGTATTGATGTTAATTGTATCTTCACATACAGAAATACTTCCATGGCTCCAACGGTCAGATTTTATATTCCATTGGAAACAAATACAAGATTTTTATGAAGTGGAACTTATCCAATCTGAAGCATGTAAAGGTTGCTTATTGCAAGAATATGTGTTGTGGTGTTGCCGTTGAAAACGATGACAAAAAGTGTTTGGACTTGAACTTGTGATCTATCTACTGAGAAATGCCCGTTTTAGAGAGTTGGTTATTACATCAGTTGATGATCACTGTAAATGCTCAAGAAACTGTGGCTTGCGGTACGTATCCTCCTTTTCTGAGGATATAATTCGCACGTATTTGGATGGGAATGAGGATTATGAATGGGAATTGACGAAAAACAAGTCCTGTTTTGAATTTAGATTTGTTAAATCTTGTGATTAATATGCAAACTCTTTGTAAGCATAATGTTTTCTCTGTGTATCAAACCAATCTCATGTGTATAGCAGGAAGATTTTGTGAATTGGCCTTTTTACTTGCAATTGGGAATGGTTTGCTTGTCCATCCTTCATTTCTCTTCCAAATATTCTCTCTGAACATGTCGTTTTTTCTTCTTCATTAATTTATGGGATAATTACAAGCACCCCCCAAGGTTCGGGCTAATTACAAAATAGCCCAGAGATTTTGGGAAATTACAAAAAAAAACCTTTAGGTTTGAAGCGTCTTACATTTCTTCCTTCATATGCAAAAAAAAAAAAAATATATTTCAATAGCTCCTTTACGTTTATAAAACATTTCAATAGCTCCTTACTACTACTATTACTAGTCGTGTGAACCATCCATACAAGCGGCGGACCCGGAACTTACGACGGCGAGGGGGCCAACTTAGGTAATAAGGATCGATGACACACGAGTACTCACACATGTTCGGATCCTAATGAGATGGTACGAGTAACTTTTTCAAGGTTTAGGATACGACTAGTATATATGATATCTTAATAGGGTTTGAGATGAGTATAATTAGTATTAATATCACAAATATTCGATGCAGATACTCGACGCTAGCGATTAAATAATGAATTATCAACTATATATATATATATATGATAAATTATATTTAAATATATTATCATTATATCAAAAAATTGCATCAATATTCGTAGTTAAATTAAATATTTCAAAATACATAACTAAATTCCAATCAAGATGTATACTCCATAATTTTTATAGTATGATATAAATATCAAGATCCACAATAGTTTATTCAAACTTAAAGGTAATAATCATGGACTTGTCTGATTTACAATAAATGTTATTGATCAATAATTTGGGTTGGAGCAGGGGTGTAGCCAAGCTAGATAGTTACCCCTAGTCCAAATTTTTCGCCCTAGCTCAACTATTTTTTTCCTTTAAAAAATATATATAATTTTTTTTTCATTTTTTCCACATAAAAAACGGGACAAAAAAAATTCGAGTCTGTGAGGTCCGGAGGCCCCCTTAACTACGCCCCTGGGTTGGAGACAAAAATACTAAAACACTAAAATACTACATATACATATATTGATACATACACACACACATATATGTGTAAAGAATGAAAAGTTTGGGGGTATAAGTGTAAAGAATGAAAAGTTTGGGGGGGCTATAAGTGTAAAAAATGAAAAGTTTGAGGGTATAAGTGCAAAGAAGGAAAAGTTTGGGGGGGGCCAAGGCCCCCCTCAAGGACAAGCTAGTTCCGTCCCTGCATACAAGATAAGATGACATCTAGAGTCTTAAAAATTAATAACAAAATAATAATAATAAAAATAAAATTAAAATATTTTAGAAATGTTCTTTTTATGTAAAAAAATCATACAAAAATCGGCTCATCCCTCGATTCACCTCTTGTTGGGCCAAGGGTCCTCCTATCTTTGTGGATAAAAAAAAAATAGCTTGTTGTGAAATGGTCCATGCTTAAAGAGTCTAAGAAGAGAAACAGAAATTACGTGATTAATTTCTAGCCTAATATCATTGATGAAGGGTGATTACAACCTATGAAGCATTGATACGGATACGGGACACGGATATGATATGACATGGGTATAGGAATATGATATATTTTGAAATTTTAAAGATACGGGTACGGTATATATATATACATATAAAATTACATATTTTTATATTATTGAAAATACAGGCGTACTAAGTGCAATTAAAAAAATAATGTTTCAAATATAAAAATTAAAATTTCATAAGTACTCAATCAAATGTGATAACTCACATGATATACACAAAAAATCTTTGAAAAAATGAACATTAGAATAAATACTATCTATTTCCATGTGTAGATTTATCCATGGAGTATCCATGAAGTATCGGGCAAAGTATCATATCGGATACGTATCCAATACGAGTACAACATCCTCAGAGAAGTGTACGTGCTTCCTAGATTGCATCATATACACGTAACAATATTAATATTACACCAAGGCAATAATAGGCAATAATAAATGACATTAAACTAGTTTCCCTAACACACAGGATCCCAAGAATAATGTACACAATCAGACATTTACATTTCATGATTCTGGATTGGTAAATTGGTAAAATTGGTAATTAGCCAGCTAAATAAAACCCTTATGCCTTGGGGAAAAAAGCCAGCTAAAAACCAAGAAAATGTACTCGAATACAACCCTATAAATTGTAGGTGTGTGTATTCTTGTTAAACCCGTCAAAATCTCCAATATTAGCACCGTTTTTTTCCCCTTCCCCTAAACAAGGCTAAAATAAATCTCATCAATCAGAAAACAGAGCAAAAAAGAAAAAAAAAACATGGGTGGATTGGATTTAGTGGCTAAGGAGTACGGATACGTGGTTCTTGTTCTTGTTTTCTACTGTTTTCTCAATTTCTGGATGTCTTTTCAAGTGGGCAGAGCCAGGAAGAAGTAATATTTTTTCCTTTTTTTTGATTTCGTGTGGTTAATAAATGAAACCCTTTTGTAAAGTTTGGATTTTGAGATGAAATTTTTTGTGGGTTTTTGAACGCAGGTATAATGTGCCTTATCCAACCATGTACGCCATTGAAGCTGATAACAAGGATGCCAAGATCTTTAACTGTGTGCAGGTATGTATGTTTTTTTTCGCTTGTTTTAATTCTTATCTTTTTCATTCTAATAATTACAAAATCTTGTCCCATTCATGGAACTTATTGGAATTGATGCCTGTGTTATTACTGTTTTTTTTTTTTTTTTCTAGTTTGAATCATTTTCATTTTCTTGGTTATTGATTGCACAATTTGATTTGAGGTTTTATATTTCTTTTTGGGATAATTACAAAAACACCCCTGAAGTTTGGACTACTTACAAAAAAACTCAGAATTTTTTGAAAATTACAAGAAAACCCGAGGTTTGACTCCTTTACATTTTCCGCTTCATAGGCAGAAGACATATCAAACCCCCGATATTTATAAAAATACAATAGTTACCTCCTTAAATTTATCACATAATCATACATGATGGGTTTTTTGGTAATTTTGAAACAATCTTGGGTTTTTTTTTGTAATTAGCCGAAATCTCAGGGGTGCTTTTGTAATTATCCTTTTCTTTTTTGTCAATTGTTATTGATGGTACTGAAATTTGTGGGTGCAGAGGGGACACCAGAATTCACTAGAAATGATGCCCATGTTTTTCATGTTTATGATATTGGGAGGAATTAGGCACCCTTTGATTTGTGCATCACTTGGTGTTGTCTACAGTGTTGCGCGGTTTTTCTATTTCAAAGGCTACGCCACGGGCGATCCTCAGAAACGTCTTTCCATCGGGTGCGTATCTTTCTTCGATCATTGTATTCAGTGACGAAGCCAGAAATTTTATGTAGGGAGGCCCAATTAACATTAATATAAAAATAAAATACGATACATCAACTCTAAACATAATTCTATAAATAAATACTAATTTTGAGAATGTCAATATATTGCCTCAATTACATCTTAATATTAAAAAATAAATAACATAATACAATTGCATCAATATATCATAATATTCCTCTTCTATTCTCATATTTTGAAATCGTTGCATAATATCTTCATTGGTAATATACATATTTTTAGTGTATATAACCAAATAATCATTCAATAACTCATCACCAATGTTGAATTCTTTATTAGGAATTTGACAATGGACCTTAAATAATCCCAACGATATGAATAAAGAGAATAATGCCAAAATTCAATTCAATTTAATGGTGGAGCAAAAGAAAATGTACAAAATTTTGAGAAAGGAGAAAAAAGGATCAAGATTCAAATATTTTTCAAGATCCAAAAATGAGAATGGAACAACAAAAATGAAAGGAATTGAAAGCTTTATTCGATTTTTCCTATTTTCTGCATTTTTTAAGCTTAAAAGGTAAAATTACCAAAATACCCATAATTTTTTCCAAAATTTCAGTTTCGTGCATGATTGTAGTGTTTGCAAATTCTTAAAAAAAAAGTGATTTCCAGTTTCAAGACGGAGAAAATAGTTGTTTTTCTTATTTAGAAACTAAAATCACTTTTATTTTTTAATTATTTTTTCAAATAACTTATTTAGTTAATTTCTAATTAGATAATTCTTTCTTTCAATGACAGAAGTGAGTTCTCTAACAAAGGGAGCTTATGACATTGCTTTGCATTACTATGTTAATTGGTATTAAATATTAATTAATTGCAGAGTGCAAGTATGTTTGACACAAACTTAACCTTTAATTATATTGCAGGAAATATGCTTTCTTGGCTACATTCGGGCTTATGATTTGCACAATTTCTTGTGGAGTGCATATTCTTATTGCATAAACAGGGGTTAATTTTGTCTCTTAACTTGTTCCTTAATGTATTTGTGGTTTTGTTGTTCTTACGTTTAGTAAAACTAGTTTTAAGAATGTTCTTCCACCTTGTTTTCTCATATCGTACATCAATAAAACCATTTGTGTTGAAATGTGACAATTCTGTTCATCTATAATTAGATTCTTTTCTTGTACACTGCCACATCTATTTAAACTTGGAAAATTACAGAATCATTTTAGAATTGCTAGTTTGTTTAAATTAAGCGTGACAAGCTAGTATCCAAGCTCACTAAGAACAACTGTGGAGATATCAAACTCCAAAATGAGGAATCGGAACCGTTGCCTCATGATTTTGGTTCCAAAATTAAAACTGTTTGGAATTCGATTCATCCACGGTTCCGGTCCCGGTTTAACCAGGCGTAATATTAATAATAATATTTAGATGTGTAAGTATCCACTTAGGGTATAGACAAATCAAAGTTCACGTAGTTCGAGCTTTTTTACAACATTTGGTTTTAAGATGTGTCTCATGTGGTTGCAAATATAAAACACCATAATAAACATTTAATATTTCTTTTAACATATTTTTACCAAAAAAAAAAAACCCCCACCAATTTTAGCCTTCAAGCCGATGGTTTTAACCGCAGGTTCGAACCGACATTAAAACCCTTAGTGCCACGGTTTTTGACACTGAAAAATCGTGAGCCGGAATCAACTTAAACGGTTCCGTTGCCGATTTGGAACCCAATTTCAAATTCATTTGGCTACCTCTAACACCGACTCAGAAGAATTTGAACCCTTATTATTGGATCATCGTATCCAATTGGGCCATCATATCCAATATAATTTAAGCAAGCCCATTCAGAAATTATTGCAAGTCCTGACATGTGTATGAGAAGTGTATATTAATATTGATTGAATATTGGGGAAGTACTTTAAGTAGGGTTCTCTGAAATTATGTCTGCCAATTTTGGGTAAAAGTATGGCCGTCACTTATGATGTTTTTTTTTTTCAAAGGATAGACTTTTCATATATAACTCAATCGAAATAGAAGTACGAGACGAAACATTCGTAGCAAACTTGCTAAGACCACTCTAGTTAACAATCTAACCAAGGGGGAATTGACTAAGCCAATTCAAATCGGTTTGAGAACTAATAGCCATCATGGCTAAAGTACAACACTTGGAAATTCTCAAAGGAGTAGACACTTCAAAAAAACAAGAATCAAAAAGATAATACAATAACGAGATGTCTTCGGCTATGGTTGACGAACTCCAGTCGGCCATTAGTTTAGAGTTCAATTTAGAAACGATAGCCTCATCATCTAGCCCAATTCTTAACTTCTTGACACCTTGTTCATACGCTTTAAGTTGAGCATGTCTGACTCCCAGCTGCATCGCTACCACTAGATCACTTGGAGGATCCCTAGTAACAGCCCAAGCCACGAGTTTCGATCCAAACTCATCGAAAATCCAGCCCCCAAATTCGACTTTGGCGGACGAGGAGGTGGAGGAGGCGCCGGCGGAGGCCCACAGGTATAGTCTTCATCTTCTTTTTTTTCTTCAAAATCTTCAGCTTTCTTCTTCTTCTTCTTCTTCTTCTTCTTCTTCTTTTTAATAAATATTTCTTTTATTAAAAATGTCAACAAACACTTCACCACCCACCTGACAAACATAGAATATGAGGATTTGAACGAGGGGCAGATGGACAAGTTCTATTTTCTGATTGGGGCGTTAACCGCTGTGGATTTTGTGTTGTATGTGTTGTATGCTAAGTGGTATAAACGTATTAATTTTGAGGAAAGTGATGGTGATATTGCAGAGGTGAAGGATAGTGAGGAGAAAGAGGAATATCATGTCGTCAATGGAGTTTGAAGAAAATATAAAATGAAATCTGGAAACTTTTTGGTGACTGTTTTAAGGTTTTCATAGCTTGATTTTATTAGAACTAAGTAAGAAACAGGTGTGTCGCACGTGATCCATATGACTTTACTGAAATAATTTTATTATTTAATAATTTTATTGATCAATATTAAAATATTAAAAAGTGAAATAAATATTAAATAAATTAAAATATTACAAAGTGCTTAATATATATTTTGCTTTACTTTAATTATGGATCGATATGAATTATTAAATAATCATTTTAAAGAACTCAATCCCACAAAATTTTTACAGTAAGTATAACAACGAAATAAGATTTATATTAGCTTACAATCACATTTAAAATTTTGATTGAATTTTTAATCAAATAAGAAAATATAGTTACCAAAAATTTAGATATCAAGTGTTAACCCCCCCCAACTATTCTCTTCCGCCTACTTATGCCCGGAATAATTCATATTATTTGGCATTAAACATGGTCACTTCACTCTAATTTATTATTATATATAGTTTAACACAATAAATTTGATACATAAATATTATTTTGAATATTATACAGTACCTAAATTAACATGTAATTTAATAAATATTAATCTTTGACATAAATATCAAACTATTTCATATTAAACAAGTTTAGTTTATTTATTTATTTGTTTACAATTTCATATACACACAAATGACTTTCCATTTCGATTCTTGTTTTCAAGTTTTTCATAATATTTGATTTTGTAAAATTCGAATAATTTGTACCCAAATTTTTATAATAATTGTCTCATGCTCTTGAATATTTATAAGTATTAAGGTTTTCTTTTAAAATGAACTGAGATTTTATCGAAAATATCAAATTATAAATATTATATGAAAGCCATTTAATTTTTCTTTAGAATTCCAGCTATGACCCACATATTTTTTTTAACTATTTACTTTTATTCTTTCAAATTTTTATAATATGTTTCATTTGGTTTAATCCTAAATTATCTATATATGTAAGATTAACCCCCAAAATTATTTAGATCAATCTCAACTCATTAATGTCAAGTATAACCATTTATTTTTCAATATTTTTTATTCTTTATTTTCACTCTTATTTGTTGTAATTATTTAATTTACTTAGTTTTTATGAATGTTAATTCTCATTAGTCAAATTGTTACATATTAAATGAGTTTATTTATTTTTTCCTTTGCATAGTGATGGCTCAAAAGCTACCTTTAAAACCGTAGGCAAGTGCACCTATCGTTTTATAGTATATATTATTGAGTCATGAGTGTCATTCCCACGAGGATTGTAAGTACTAATAATTACCGTCTTTTTGTTATTTAATCTAACAATTTTCGTTTTTTTTGCTTGATGAAAAAGGAAAACAAATTATAAATTGTAAAAATGAAGGAAGATTTGTAAAATAAGAAATCAAGAGATAGAAATGTGTTTGAATGTAAATCCTCTAGAATGTTTTTGTGATTTGACAAGTTAAAAATACAACCGTAAGCCCTTAAGCAAAAACCAACCTCTTTTAATAAAATCTCATGTTATGTGGACCGTAGAAATTCCCGATTTAAATTAATCCCTTTCTCAAGCGAAAAACTCCTAATCTCAAGTTGATTAACCGAAATCTCTTTCTAGTTAAAACCCCCAAGATTGCATTATAACGATTTATGAATTCCCATATTAGGTTTGACCCTAATCCGGAAGATTTATGTCGTCTATATCTAGGATTGCATGCAACTCTTTTCACTTATACAATTTCTTTTTCACCATAAATCTTTCGATTACCCGATGAAGAAAAGATATCAAATTAATATACCTAAATATTAACTCGAATGAGATAAGCATGATATAAGTGAATCACACAAGACATGAGAATTCTATTAAAAACATACACACCTTAATCACAAATCCATTCTAGAGTTCATTACATTCAAACACTAGGAGTTTTAGCTACACATGCTTTTGACACAAGAATAAATTACACAAGAAGATGTAAACATTGTAGACATGGTGTACTTATCTTTATCAAAATCTCAATTGACTTGATGATGTTGCTCCAAGCCTTCTTCCCCAATATTGCCTCAAGCTTACTCCTCCAAGACCCCTTGATCCCAATTCTACTTAATGGAATGAATACAATGAATATTTTCTGAGTATCTAATGAATTTTTCTCCCAACTTCAACCCTTGGCTTTTATAGGCAACCAATACATTGATAGATTTCTTTTGTTAAACAATTGCCTCCATTTTCCTTGTTGGTTGGTGAATTATTGTATTCAAGTGATGAGGAGGGACATGGAGACATGTTTCAAGAAAATAGGGTGTTAAAAGTGTACAAAAGTGGCCAAAATGGGTTGGTTGGTGAGTTTTCCCCAAATTCCGCAAAGAAAAGTTGCAAAAAGAGGTCCCGAACACGCCCAGTTGGACGCGGCCAGTCCGTGCCGCACAAAAACGAAAATGGGCACGACATGGCCGTGTTGTACAACACGCCAGGCCGTGTTGTATGACACGGCCAGTGTTGTCTGTTTCACGCCAGGCCGTGTTCGGGGCCTCATTTTTCGCAAAAATTCGAGTTTTAGCTCCCGACGGAACACGGTCGTGTTGCCCGACACCCGCCTGCCCGTGTTGGACCAAAAAGGCCCCGAAATGACGCGTTTTGCTTGGAATATCGAGCGTTTTTGCATCCTTAAACTCCCGGCATGTTTTGACATGAATCCATGGTCCGAAATTCACCAAAATTAGCCCCGAATGGTCAATCTACATCAATAAAAGACACCTCGGAGTAATATGAACTATGTATAATCAAAAATTTACAAAACTAACAATAAAATAACTCGAATTCTACTCAAATATACACATAAAACGTGCATAAAAAGACCCTTATCACATAGCGATATGATATTTTAGACTAATCCAATTTTAGCTCATGTTTCACTCTTTCACACCATTTTATTAAAATTTAATTATTTTGATATACGTTTTTATTATAAATATGTAGCATATTGATATTTAAACTTATAATTTTTAAGGGTGTAATTTTCAAACGACATTCAAGTTTTATCACAAATGTCAATTTAATACATATGGATTTTTTTAATTAAGTTTTTCTTCTTTGTTTTTTTTTTTTGTTAAATTTATAAAAAAAACTTTTAACACTTTTTTGCACTTGTTCTTAAAATTTATCGGATATAAAATAATCGAAAGATTGAAATTATAATATATTAAAAAATAATAAATTAGAAACTAAAATATATATAGAAAATTAAGTAAAAGTCATATTAACACATATAGTTAAAATTTAAATGATAACTTTTTTACCGCGACAAACTTGTTTTTGTTCTTGTTCGCTTTTTTTTTCATGTTAATCTTATTCCTTTTATTTTGTACTTTTTATTTTACTGATATGGCTAATTAAAATAAAATATACATGAAATTGCTATAAAAATAAAAATATGAAACTCTCTTATTTTCAATATTATTTCTTTACAACCATCAATAAATTAATTTTTAATTTGTATATTACTGATTGAGGGAGAATTTTTCGACCATAAAGGAATTATGTATTTTCTCTACTTTTAATTTAGCATCAAAACCACCTAAAATATTTTTTATCTTATTTTTCTTATCGTGTATATTGTAATTTGATCTTTTTCTTATAAATTATAATAGACATATTTAATTATTGATAAAAATTAAAAGAATATAAAAATATACAATTTTGCATCATACTAAAAGTTAAATAGTTAAAATTTTCTTCTATAATGACTTGTATATATATTTAGAACATATAGTTGAAAATTTTGAAACCTAGTTTATTTTTGAAATTGATTTTATAAGAAATTTAAAGTATTCTTATTGTTATGATTAAAAAAATATATTTTTAGGTTCTGGTTTTTTTTTGGATATAATGAACATCTCTCATATAATTAAACCAACAAAGATTAAATAAATAACAAAACAATAGAAAAACATAAATTCTTAATTTTTACATAGTATTGAACTTTATAATGTTAAAATTTTCTCATGTGAAGTCCTTATATATGCTTATGATATATGGTTAGAAAGTTCTTGAAATCTAGTTTAATATGAATCTAATATTATTTGAAAATTCAAAATATTTTAAGAGATATAGCTGAAAGAATAAATACATTTGAAATATAGAATATAAAAGGTCACATTGTCTTATAATTGAACAAATAGAAGCAAAATAAGAAATCAAATTACTTAGTTGTCCAAAAATTTTACTATGTCTAAAGGATATTTTGTCCAATCAAAAATTGCAAGAAACATTCACACTTTTAAGATAGTATAGATAAAAGATATAGATAGATATAGATAGATATAGATAGATATATGAGTTTTTTAGGAATAAGATGAAGTGAGACCCTTCTTGTTCCTTTTTGTGAGCTTTGAAGGGGCATGACTGCTTCTTTATGTAATTGTTTTTTTTTAGAGACATTTTAAGTTAATGAGACTGTAAAAATGGAGGAAATGGAGGAAAATTTTCCTTAAATTTAAGAAAATACAAAATATCATGATGATGGAAATTTCATATTATGCTTTGAAATTTGCAAAAATGGAGGAAAATTTAAGCGCAGCTGCAAAAGCTTGGGACTTTTGTAGTGAGGTTAATAATGGGAAAACTTTCATCCTCTTGAAATGGAGTTTTTTTGTTAGGGTTTTGAATCTTCAAAATCTTCTTCAAAATCTTGCAGGGCGGCGGTGGCGGTGGCGGTGGCGGTGGCGGCAATGGAGTTCCAGAGGTACTTATGGAAATTCTGTTAGTAATTTTTTCTTGTACCTTCTGTCATTATATAAAGAACATTTCAAGAGCTTTATGTAATTATCAAAAGAAATTATTATGTAATTAGAAAGATATTTCCTGCACTAGGAACCGACTCAGCTGCATGCTAGTGTGCCAACGCTGGAGGGACATGTTGCTTCCCACGATGGGCAGGGAAATCAGGTATAGCTTCTTCCTATCTCCAACTTCCTTCTTCTTCTTCTGCCATTTTTTCTTCGTTCTTCTTCTTCTTCTTCTTCCATTTCTTCTTCTTCTTCTTTTTGAAAAACTCAGCCGGTGCATTTCCGAGCCATTTTTTTCTTCTTCTTCTTCTTCTTCCATTTTTCTTCTTCTTCTTCTTTTGAAAAACTCAGTCGGGTTCATTTCCAATCCATTTCTTCTTCTTCTTCTCCTTCTTCTTTTTTTTTTTTTGAAAACTCAGCCCGGTCCATTTCCGAGCCATTTTTCAAGTTTTTTTGTTAGAGTTTGAATATGAATATTCAAAATCTTGCAGGGCGGAGGCAGAGGCCGTGGCGGAGGCGGCAATGGAATTCTAGAGGTATTAGCAATTTTTTTCTTGTATATTTGTCGATATGAACTCATGCGATGGAATTCTAAGGTTTATTATTTTCCTCAAGGTTATGCTGAACATGCTAATATAAATGTTGATTTTAATAAATTCCCAATAATTTCACCTCTGATCCCTGTAGAGTATCCTCCATTAAGTATTTGGCTGATACTGCTGATACTGAGAGTGATGCAAAAATTAGATATAAGAATGATTAAAAAGAGAAAACCAATTCACTTGCAATTGTTGAGATTAAGGTTATTTAGTCTATTCAGTCCTGCAAACAACATTAATACTTTTTTTTCCCTAGCTTTCTGATAATCTTTTGCTCGAGATATGGGGTCGGCTACATTTTCCGGATAGACTCATATGCTGGAGAAACAGGTTCCTTCTCATATACTAGGTAGGGAAATCAGGCAAACCAATATTATTCTCACCGCATTGTTGGCAACAATGCATTTTTGGGAGACTTTTTCCAGTTTATTAGGAGGGGAATGGAATTGGAGTCCCGACAATTAATAACATGATACGGGTCCTCCTAAGTGTCACACGCACTGATGAGATTGGTGTGATACTTACTTGGAGAAGGTGGGCTTACCTTCAAGGTCTAAGTCAACTCCTACATCAGTAGACATTTCTATTTCTCTTCTCTTTTTTATTAGGATTATTTTTCAGGCTGTGGCAATAATTTCCTTCTAGGTCTACTTCTAGATTAGTAGTAGAGATTTGAGAACACTTATTTGAGAACATTGAGAACAAAGAAATTATTGTTGGAGGAGGATTATCTCAAATTTGGATAAAAATGGGTTATTTAGAAATTGGAAGTTGAAAGAGCAATTATTTTTCTTTGTAGGAGGAGGAGGAGGTTATTTAGGCTAAGAAATGTAAGAGAGTTTTTGGTGGAGAAATATTTGCTTGTATTGATTCTTTTCAAATTTGGTTTGTTACAAAATGAGCTAAGACACCTCTATTTATACTAAGACAACTTTCTAAACAATGACTAGGATTTATTTGATCTAATGGCTATAATTCATCCACTAGAATTATCCTTCAAAACATCTACCTCACTAGAACATTCTACAAGCTTTTCTATAAATAATATGTAAGATATTTTCAAGAGACTTTTCTAGATAAATTCTAGAATTTGGACCATCTGGCATTTGGGTTTGAGCTCTTATTTTTTCTTTTATCTCAAAACTAGTCTTCCAAACCCAATATTACTTGGGCTTAATCAAGTTTATTTCCAACAATTATGATTATGCAATAATTTAGACTAGTTGTTTAAGTTTAAGAAATTATGCAAGGCGCTTGTTTTTTTTTTTTATCTGTTTGTTTCTTTTTAGCTATATTTTCTTCGTTGCCCAATGGTGTTGTGTTAACTTTAGTACCTAGTTTCATTCATGTGTTTTTATTAATAGGGATTTTCTGAAGGGATTTTGTTGTCATTTCTCTTCTCTTTTTGGTTATATCTATCTAATTGATAATCAAATAATAAATTCAAGGGATATATAATTAAAAGTAAAAGCCCCTGAGGTACGGCCTAATTATAAAAAAAAATGATTTTTTTTCAAAATTACGAAATCCCAATTAAGATTTGATTTCGTCTAACATTTTCCCCTTGAGAAGCAAAAAAAATTGAAAAGCCCCTGACATCTATAATAACATTACATTTAACCTCTTAAATTTAAGACAAAATCAAACTTAAGGGATGTTTTTATATTTTTGAAACATCTCTATTTTTTTTTTTTAGTTAGCCAAACATCAAGGGTGTTTTTGTAATTATCCCTAAAATCAATGGTACAAATTCGTTAAAGGAGACAAAAGTATATATATAAATAAATATATAAATAAAAATTCATGAACCTGTTTCAGTTCGAAATAAATAAATCAACTATAAAGAATTCATTAACCGCCGAATCGAACCAAAATGGAACCGAAAAATTCCTTACTTTTTTCAGTTTTTATTTTTTATAATTTCGGTTTAGTTCGGTTCGACTTTGTAATTTCAGTTAACCGAACCGATCTGAATAACTAAAATTTATCCATTTATTTTTCTTATATATAGTTGCTAAGTTGAATAGGATCTCTTAATAAAAAAGCACTTTTTATTAAAACAAAAACACTTTCAGTCTACAGATTACACAAACTGAAATAAAATAAAAAAATAAAAATAAAAAACCACTTGCAATAGCTGTTGGGATCGTGGAAGGGCTAAATCTTGGAAATAATTATATGGCAGCTCTTGTTGCACAAGATTGCTCTGAGATTAGATGGTTGGCAACTAAGGTTAGGATTAGCAATGATAAATCTCTAAATATTTGCCCGAATAATTCATATAATAATCAATGATACAATAAAAAAACTAAACAAATATGAAGAAACAACAAACCCTACGAAATAAATTAATATACACTTTGATAACATAAACCTAAATATAATTAATTCTCATTTAACTTGAATCACATGACAATAACGTGAAAAGATTAGCCTTAATACAAATTTGAGTAGGGATGACAATGTAATACAATTACCAAATTTATTCGTAAATGTAATACAAAAATACATAAAGATGATCTTAATAGTTTCCCCTGCTACCTACACACAAACCTTCTATTTTTTATTCTATAATCTAACTTAGTAGAAAAAAGGTAAATTAGACCAGCTTGTAAAATTTAATTCTCAATATTTTTGGCCAATCAGACAAATAACATAAATGCATTCTGATATTACTTTTTGCTCAAAGTTTTTTTTTTTTTTTTGTGGATTAGAAAATAAATACGTAAAAAAAAAAAAGTGTTTAATGACGCTTTTTTTCGTTTAGAAACGCTTATTAGCATCACGAAACATATTACCTACGCTTGTAAAAGTTTTACTAGTTGCGTTGTTAATATTGATGTCACGGAAATATTAGTGACACAAGCTCTATGCGTAGGTAAATTTCAAAACGTGACGCTTTTATTTAGTTCCTCATTAACATTAATTTGGTGACACTATTTTCTCGTCACGATTATAATAGACCTATAATTTTTGAGGTATAATTTTCTCGACACTAATCAATTATTGTGTCATTAAATTAGCAACGCTTTTAATCGGCGGATCCATGCAAGGGCTCCACTGGCCGGAGCCCAGTGCAAACTTTGTGGAAGGTCATTTTATAACTAGCCCATCCTACTACATTTATGTTTATTTTATTAGTTTTATTATCATTAGCCCATCCAACTTTTCTTTAAAACCAAAATAATGAAACCAATGACCAAACAGAAAAGACAAGTCTCACATCACTTTTACCTTTCCAATAGTCCTGCTTCTGCCTTCTTCCGAAATCCCAATCCCATTTTATTTTCTTTTCAAAATCAAACATGAATTTCCATGGCAATTAGATAGACGTTGGTCAAATAACTTTGTATTATGATTTTATTTTTGCCCCTACTAATTCCTATATCCAATTTTTCAAGGCTTCAACAACATTTATAGAATAATTTAAAGTAATTTATATGAACATTTTGTTGATTGTTTGATGCTCTACATTGAACGAGATTTTGTTAATAGTATAGATGTAAATTTGCTTATAAGATGATAGATCCGATTTTAAGAATAAGTGGTCAAGTGTTTGAGTAAAAAACAGATATTGTAGCTTATACGATGTTACTAATGGATCCCCAACTTTTTTAAAAACAGTTTATTAGCTCATAATTCGTATTTTTGGAGCTTATAAGATCTTTTTTTTTAGAAAGTTTACCAATCAAATTTAAACAGATTATATTTGTCAAACATCTTATAAGATGTTTTGAAAAGCTTATTAGCTCTTAAACATAAGTCCTACTGAGCACAACTTTAATAAATACGAAAAAAACAAATTATGCATTCCTAAATTTTGTTGTTCTTAAATTTTCTTACTTTCTAGCCCACCCCATCATCCATTCCTGGATCCGCCACGCTTTTAATGAAATGGTAACCACATTATTAATTTTATGGAGAGAGAGAGAGAGAGAGAGAGAGAGAGAGAGAGAGAGAGAGAGAGAGAGAGAGAGAGAGTGTGTTTAATTGTAAAAATATTTCACCTGAAATTTGTTTCTTTGTGGGCCGTGGATTTTCTCCGATTTTAGAATTTCCACGTAAATTCTTGTGTTGTGGATTGTTGGTATTTTTGTTTTTATTTCTGCTTATTTATTTGATTTTAGAAATTGCAAGCCTAACCTTGTCGATCGGATGCTTCAAGTTCTTTGATTTTGAGAAGCGGTTCAATCCGAGAACTCGTGTCTCGAGTCTCACCGGTGACCAAAGCATTTTGTTGATAGCAAATCAGTAAGTATTTATGTTATGTCATATTGGTGTTTTTGATCTTTAATTGCCATCAATGCCTGAAATTAGGAGGAGAAAAGGGAATTTTCTTTTTTTCGAACGATAGTATTTTATTAAAACAACTCAAAAAATTAGTATTACAACTACAAACGTAGCCAACCTCAAGGCTATGAGCCGACTTGACTAAATAAAAGTCAAGGGAATTGGCAAGACCAATTCGATCCACTTTCCAAGCTAAACCCATCACACCCAAAACTGACCACCCCACGCTAGAGACTTCAAAGACTTTAATGGAGACCAGAAACACTAAAAACCTCAACACTACAACAAAACCTCCGCACGAGCAAGAGCAACTAGAGGTGTCAAAACGGGTCGGCGGGGCGGCCCGCCCGTGGCCCGCCAAAACCCGCCACTTGGCGGGCGGGCGGGCCGAGAAAATCTCAACCCAACCCAACCCGCTTTGGGTCTGCGGGTTGCCCGCCAAAAATTAAAAATAAAAAAAAAAAAAAATATTTTTTATTCATATTATTAATTTTAATGAATTAAATATACTAATGGATAATAAGTAAATATTTTATAAAAATATTATATATACTTTTATAAGAGATAAAAATATAAAAATCAATTATCCTATTTTTTTTGTCTATTTTATCTAATTTTTATTTTTTTCTTTTTTTATTTTCCTAGCTTGCTAGCCCGCCGCCCGCCGACCCAACCCGCCAAGCCCACGGCCCGCGGCGGGCTAGCCCGTTTAGGCCCGCCCTTTGGCGGGCTACTAAATACTTAACCCACCCCCTACCTTAGGCGGGGCGGGGCGGGCCGACCCGACAGCCCGGCTGCTTTGACAGCTCTCTACGAGCAACCACCCAACACCATGATGACAGACAAAACTAGCCCGCCACGGATTTCGCCCTTCAACCGGTGAAAACAAAAAAAAAAAAAAAAAAACAGAAAAATACAACAACATATAGCTAAAAAACGAAAAAACAAAAATAAAGAAGAAAAATGTCTCTCCTCTCCCAAATCAATCGCCGCAGCCCATCGTCTACTCACCCCCAGACACCTCCGTGAAGCTTCGACTCGCTTTCACCCTGAACCAAAAATTCCGCCACCTTCGGACGCCCAAGGGACCGCCATTGTTGGCCTCCAATAGGAAACATGGAGGGGAAGGGGAGGGGGAGGGAGATGGGCGGCTGCTGTGAGATGGGGAGGGAGGGGAAGAAAAATAAATTAGGGTCTAGTTGTGAGAGGGGAGGGGGATTTTTCTTTTCATAGTATCGAATTTCGAAGTAAAAAGAAGAAATAGATGAAGCATGATTTCTAAACATATACTGATCTAGTTCAATCGCAAAAGCGTCTGGACCAAAAAAAAAAGTCCTGACAAAATGAACATGAATACTCCAAAAGAAACCAACCGTGTTCTTGACAATTCTTTTAGAATTCTCTTAGTATTCCATAGCTAATATATACTTTGGTCCCTTCAGTTTATGTCCAATCAAAAAACCTGGTGAGCTCTCCCGAAGTAAGTGGTGATCTCGTCACACTGCAATGCATATAGATTTTTAGACAATTAATATTGACATCACAAAATTAATCTAGGGGATAATTACAAAAACCTCCCCGAAGTTTGGGATAATTACAAAAAATACCCAGAAATTTTCTAAACTTACAAAAAACTCCTTGAGGTTGACCCTATCTTATATTTTCCCCCTTAATTAACAAAAAAAAATATTTCAAAAAACCCCATAATAGTTATAGGAATATTACAATTACCCCCATAAATTTAAGACAAACAAACAAACCCGAGGGGGCTTTTTTTAATTTTGAAAACATTCCAGATTTTTTTGTAATTAGCCCAAAGCTCTGGGGTTTATTGTAATTTATTCCCCTTAATCTAGTAACAGTGGCAACCTGATCACATAAACAAGGCATGAATATGGACATATGACAATTTGAGCAAGTAACACAAACTAACAAGAATTTCCGAAGATATGTAACAAAAGGATCAAATGGGAAGCACCCTATGTAAAAGTTACATGTCGAACCAACAACTTCCACCACTAATGCAAGCAGGCAATAACATAAAGAATTAGAACATTCACCTTAAACATTGATATATCGGGAGTGTTGGCCGTAGGCATAGGATAAAATTTGTAGAATCTGATATTTCCAAAAGCAACCCTTTTTCAGCACTCATTTCGTCGATGGCCTTATTACGGGCCTCATTTTTCTACACAAAGCGAAGAAGGAAACTTTTAGTAGCATGAGACACGCATAAAGGTAATCAAAAGTTACTTCCGCCAATGTCAAGAAAGTACCTTGCGGTTATCCATCTTAGCTTTACGAACTTCCTTCTCCACAAGATCCTAGAGAAAGATAACCATATAAGTAGTCAATACAGTTGCCACCAAGCCTTATGAAACGGTGTTCAGACAATTTACCATGAAGAATTCTTTCTGGCCAGCAGGCAACTCCTTTCCCTCAATAAGCTTATCAGTGAACTCCTGAATACACATTTTTTATTTCACTTGATTTAAAAGGTTTTCTTCGTTAACGACATTACAGAAGCATATGCACGCAAGCTGACACAAGTAAATTAACCTTCCATAACAGTTTGAGGATTATGCCAAAAACCATTATCATAGGAACAAAATTTAAGCATACCTCCAGTTCATCTTGTTCCCAGTTAAAGAGACACAGAACCTGGAGCAAATTTGTCATTAGGTTAGCCTGTCATATTCTTTTAAATATCATTCTGAAGTGAATGTTTCAAAACAAGAACAACCCACTCACACCCCTGGTTAGCATCAGAATGCGGGTTTAGTTGTCATGCAAATACACAATAAAATCACGAGTATGATCTTACTGGATTGGGATCTATTGGACATATCAGCGCCGAGCTCTGTTCTTCTTGGAGTGGAGGATAGAAGTCTGCCAAAAGATGAGAAGGGCAACAAGTCAATAATATAAAATTTATAAAGACCAGAAGACACTTTGTAATTGTTGATATCCACTGCTAGACATAGTTAACTTCATCACATAAATTGAGTATGTAAAACTTAACTTCATCACAGAAATAAATTACAAGCAAGCGATATTAAGCCAACTTACAAGGTGTGTAATTCTCAAACTGGTTCTGACGCCCCGAGTTCAAATGTTTTAGACCAGTCCTGCAACAAGCAACTTTGAGTGACTATTAGAAATCAATCAGATAAACTAAGTAAATGAAAAACATTACTCTTATCTATCTTAACAGAAAAATCTCATTCTAACTGATCTGAATATGACAAATAATAAGAAAATAAAAAACCCAAAATAAGTCACAAAATTGAGATGACAATCGGATGATTTAATTTTGAACTTTCAAGTGTATCTAATGCTTCGAATACCACAACGTTGATACCGAAAAAAGTAATTTATTAAATGTGCTCAAATGAATTTATACGAAATCTTGATTCCTTGATACATCCATTCCATGAAGGGGGAAAAGAGAAGTGGCGCAGATAACATACCTTCTTTGCGTGCAAGTTAAAATAAAAATATGTGATTCTCTTAGTCTTTCAACTGAAGGATTCCTGTGGAGAACACAAAAGTGAAGAATGCAATACAATTGGATGACTTAAATCAGACAGCAGAATAAATGAAGATTAAGACCTCTCTTCAGGTGGGATATATGGAACCCAACTCAATTTCAATTGGTTCATCGGGACAATCTCTAATTCTGCATTTTCAACTGATTCAGTCAAGACCTTGTCAAAAGGAGGAAAAGCGGCTACCACCTATTAAGGAAAGTGATAGGTGTAAGAGAAGAAAAATGTTATCGGTAGAAATCAACATAAAAATATATTAATCTCCTACAATATTGGTATGGTTCATATATGATAATTTGCAATTGCACAAACAGACAACATGAAAACATGAAATATATCATCATCATCATCATAAATCTTATGTGAAGGTCTCAAATGCCAAAAACCACTGTAAATTTCATTTCAATAATGTAATAAGAGGTGTATTTTGTATCTTGATTTTGAAGAAGAAATAATAACAAATTCAAACTATAAAAAATAGTCTGTAAATCTGTCGTTCAGTAACTGGTGACAATATTTTGAATTCCATTAACTATGTTTCTGCAGAAAGTCAAAAGATAGCAAAAACACCCACACGAGATAACAAAAATCATATGTTTCTGAACATACTGGAGACACACCCCTGTAAAATCTCAATCAAATATGATTCATCACACAGATTTATGACATTGGCAAAGCACGTTAAATGTCAAAAATAATTGTCTTTGTCGTATTGAAAAAGTTTCAGGGCTTACAGCTACCACAACAGGGACCAGTACAAATCTTTCCTGACCTTGGAAAAAACATACTCAGCTGCAAAAACAATATCAATTAGTTTAAAACCTACAAAATCTACACAACAATCTGAAAAATATAGTGGCGAGAAAGGTCGTGGTAAAAATTAATTTCGTGTGATTCTGCCAGACAGCCCAAACAAAATAACGAGGTTACTTACGTTCTGTATGGCCAAATAGGTAGACCTTCCTATCATATAACACTCCACCTTCTTCAAATTCATGCTGCCAAATATACCTCAAGCATGTTAGCAACAAATATAATTTTTAGTCAGTTATATAATAAGACGGAGCAAGATTATGATCAACTTACTTCCAAATTAGAAAAGTTCCATTTGTATTCGTATACCTTGTCCAACGTTGGACCCCACTGAGGAGGAGGGGGAAGAACCAGCAAATTAAACATAGACTCATTCAAAAAGATCAAGACAAAAACATGGGTACGAAACCACAAATAAATTAAAACATTATTCTAACCGGGGTGCCATCTGAGAAAACCTGCTCCCAGAGATTCTCCTGCAGTAATTATAATGCATAAAAAAAAAAAAATTAGACATAGAGAGACCATATAGAAACTACAAACTCAAATACTTCGTATGAATAATCTTGCTCATGAAGACATCTATGGATGACAAAATGGTATCTAATAAAATCGAATAAATCTGAATTAATATAAACGATCGCCTATATTATCACCATGTGTTGGTTAATCTAGGGTCGAGTAATGCAAAATCAGTAGCCCCAAATCCGAAAACAAACTACGAAAAATAATCACCATAAACAGAATACACACGCATGAATTGTGATGTGCTAAAACTAAAGAAATTACCATATTACGCTGCTCAGGGGAAGTAGACCACTTCGGTTTCAAGATTGGAATTCTTCGCAGCCGCGTCGTTACCGTGAAAGCAGAAGCCTAATATATAATAACCAAGTCATTTTTCCCGCCAAGCATCTCCAGAGGTACTGTAAAATAGGGGAATCCACTTATCCACTATTTTAGTGGAGAAAATCTCTCCAACAGTCCACTAAATCCCACGGTAAATTGATGAATGTGAACAGTACCCCGCTAACTGTTCACGCGGTAAACTTTTTTTTTTTTTTTTTTTTTTTGGATATTTTGATTTCTTTAAATTGTTTGTTTTCTCTCTTACTTATTATTTCTTTTAGGGACTCTTTTATTTCTTATTTAGTAATAATACATTAATATATTATGTTGATATTTTTTTGTAAATTAACATTTCATTGTTTATTTTTATATTATATTCAATTTTATATATATAATAAATTAAAAAAATAATTTATCGATTTTTTTAACCTAAAGTAAGATAGAATTTATAACACATATTCATAAAATTACAAATACATAATATTAATACAGACTAATTTATATTTAATTACATTAAATAAAATTAAATTTTAAACATAAATATAAAAATATATAAATTTTATATGCTATAAATTGATAAAAAAATATTAATTCGATATAATAAAGAATAAAAATGGAATATTCTATTTAGAGTGAAATATAGAGTTGACTGTTGGAGTTACATTTTGAATTCCTCTAAATTTTTCTCTAAAATAGTGTAAATCCACACAAAAATACAATTGATCGCTCGAGATGCTCTAAAGTCTAAACCACACTTCTAGAATTAGTAAAATGTGATTTCAATAAATATGCTGATTTTTTAGAATACTAAAACACGTTTTTTAAGGGATTAATATCATTATACTTCGGTTACAGTAAATTTCATAATTATTTAGAAACTTTGACTATTTGATTGGTGGCAATATATTTTCTAAGAATAAAGGAACCACTGATTGATTACGCTTATACTTTTGTAACAATCTTAATTGAATGACAAATATTTCCTAAAATATGACATTCATATATTAATTGCAAATCCGAAAATCTTATAAACTAAAGACAAAATATTTTAAAAAACACTTTAAACGTCAAAATAAGAAATCAAGATCTGATGTTAATGTTTTGCATAATAAGTATTCCAGAAATAAAAAATTTGTATCTCAAGTACATATCGGAAACCCTTTCAAAATAATTACAAAATATCAAATAAGAGATTTCGATGGACGATACATGAAATTAAAATCGGGTTTATTTAAGGTTGTGATATATAACAGATACCTATTGCAAAAATTTCCTTAATTGTTCTATCAAATTCGCCTATAAATATGGATTTAAAATGCAGTTTTTCTTACTGCAAATTTTATGTACAATTCAATTACTCATCTACTCTGTCAAGCCTCTCTCTCATTCTGAAAAAATGGTTCATGTGTTCACTCTGAATAAGGATATCAACATGGATAAGCAAAAATGGGCGATGAAACTCCATCCGATTCGACTATACGAGAAACCAAAGAGACAATGATCAAACTAATATGAATAATTTTGAGTGTGTGTTCTATGACACGGAGGTCTTGACATTATTTGTGTATTGTATCAATGTTTAAATTGATTGTAGCATAAAAAGTTTATAAGATGACAAGTTTTCTTATTGCGGGATGATAGAATACATGAACGATAAAGAAGACCAATATTTCTCAAGATAAGCGAATCATGCTTGAAGGGAACGGGTATGCCATTAAAGAATTCATTGTGGCTAATTACGCGAATAAATACAAAACGACAAATTCACGATACAAGCTTTTGTTTCATGGCAAGACACATTAAATTGCAGGAATAATTATTTCCAAGGCTGGTGTATAATTACAAAAAGGGTAAAATTCACTTTATCCCCTCATACTTATTGACTTTGTATCAAACACCCCCTCTATTATTGAAACCTTCAAATACCCCTAAATCAATAAAAATTTATGTTAATGGACAAAAGTACCCTTAGTTTAATAAAATGTTAGTTTACTTTGCACATCTATTATTTTATATATTATAAATAATTGATGCATTTTAATTAAATATATCAATTATTATTTGATCTCAAATTTTATTAAACAATGAATTATAAAATTAAATAATGTTAAATATAATTAATATAAAGAAAAAGAAATATATAACTTCAATTAATATTATAGAGTATCCACACTAGATTTATTTTTAAAAACTCGCTATGTAAATTTTCATTATTATTATTTTAAATATATAGCTTTAGCAAATAAGTTATAAATTAGACTGAAAATTGTTGACATTATCTAAATTTGCATATAATTATATCATGTATGATACACACCATTTTACTATGTGTAGTAATTTATTATACGTAAAATAAAATTAAATTGGAAAACGAAAAAAAAAAGTCTTGTACAATATTATTGCAATTGTGAAATTTAAGGTACAGGAAAAAACTAGAAGGTTCTTTTTGAAATAATATATTATGTATTTATATGAGATATTTTTATAAAATTTAATACTATTAATATTATAATTAGCTATTTATTTTTTCCAGTTTTAGTTAAAATTTATTTTCTTCAAGGATTAGTGTTAAATAGATATAATATTAAAATAATTAGCTATGGTATCAAATTTTTAAAAACATATAATATTAAAATAATTTTTAAAAGATATAATATTTGCAGGATTTATCTAAATTTAATTGTTCACTTATTAGAGCAATATATACATACGCATAATATTTTTGTTATAATAAAATTAATAATGCAACTTCTCTATACTTGTTGAAGTTATATTTTATTATTTTATTTAATTTAGATCTAATTATAAATTTATATTTTTAATAAAATTAGAGTATATGATAAATTAATTGAAATTGAATTATAGAGAAGGAAAAATATGGAATTTAATATTATCTATAGTTCAAGGGTAATGTTGTCTATCAATTTTATTTTAATTGGTCAAGGGGGTATTTAAAGGTTTTAATAGTATAGGGGGTATTTGATACAAAACTAATAGTACAAGGGGGTAAAGTGAATTTTACCCTTACAAAAATTATGCAAACGTATCTAACGTGGAAAATATCAACTAAACTGCTTTTTAGTGTGCAACATGATTTTTGGTTGCAACAAACTCAAGAGATATATCATCATTCACGATGGTTATAATATAAAATATATATTACATTTATATTCAATTTTTAAGAAATTATATTCTTAATGTCTTAGTTATTCATCAACCATTATATATGTATATAATGGATTAGTGTTTGCCTTATTTGTGAACATATTTTTCTTTTTGTTGTTTGTTTAGTTATTTGGAGTATTATTCAGCACATCCTGAAACAAAAGAGAGATATATATATTATTTTTATATTGAAACAATACACACATATTCTTTTAATGTATATAGTAGAATAAGACAGAATAATGTGTCCTATCTGTATATGTGCTATTGATTATCTATAATATTTCCTGCAATATCCTTTTGTATACATAACACAAATCAAAATTAAACTCAAATAGGATTACCGGTTACTTATAACCATTTTCTTATCTTATTGTCCAAGATATAAATAAAAAATGTATCTAGAACTAAATATTGTAATACAAATACATCTTTACCGCACAAGTGGTTTTATCTATGATTAAATATAAATATTTATGTTGAATATTGATAAATAAATAAAAAGTTATATATGATTGTTATTTTTCAAAAAAATAGTCATGTTATTATATGTTGCTGATACAATTAGACAAAAATTTAAAAATATTTTAAAAAAATAAAATAGAATAACAATATTTTGGTATCGGATTGACATAACAAAATATACACAAAATCTGAAATGCGTGTACTTTTTTTTTTTTATAAAGAAAATATCATACTGAGAAAACAAATATTGCGTAATTAATAATAACATACCTATTATGTTGTCCTTCCAAATATATGATAAAATTATTAATGATCTACGGAAAATTAAGGGAAAGATTTGTTAGAGAAAAATATAATGTTAGAGAAAGATATATTAAGGAAAAAATTGTAAGATCTTACCGTTCATGTAATCTGCACCGTTGATATCGAAGACGGTGTAGACATAAATCATTGAAAATGGCTAAAATTTAAGTTAAATCATAGATCTACATCTTTTTTTCCCAGATATAGGGCTCTATAGAGAGTAATTAGTATCCGACTTATATCAATTGAAATAACGATAAATAGGTTATTGATTTTGAAAATATCTATTTGAATCGGAAAATAATTTTTTTCCGCTAAAAGACGATAAGGTTGAGAAGGGTCGTCGTAAAATCAGAAAAATTTTGTGCCAATATTATTAGTGGAAAATAAATAAATACGGAATTTTTGTGCCGAAAAATTAAGCCCATGAAGGATGGGTTATTGCTAATGAGAGTTGAAGGAGAGGTGATATCGGATTTTTTTTTTTTTTTGAAACCCGCACTAATTCTTTTCTTGAGTCGCGGAACCTCTTTAGTTAATTCGCGTATCATACCCGTATAGTAGTATCCGTGACGTTTAATAATTGAAAAAGACTTCGTCTCCGTCATGGTTCTGACGGCGTTAAATATTCCGTATTTTCAAATAAAACGCGTTTAATACTGTATTATTGTTATCCGTTTAATACTTGGCGAATAAAACTTCATTTTAATGTTTTTATAATATTTAAATAAATCAAAAAATCATTAAAAAATTATTTGCAAGTATAATTACAATATTATAAAATAATAAATAATAATATTAATAATAAATAAGTGTATTAATAATTTAAAGTAAATTAATAAAGTACCTAAAATTAATTTTAATATAATCTAAACATAAGTATGAATCACAATCTATATAAATATACTTTTGAAATAAGCCGTATTATTACTCCCGAATAATTATTTTATATTCGTATTAAACCCGTACGTCTATGGTTCCGTATTTTAAATATTTTCGTATTTTTGCCGATTTTTTCGCCGTAACTTTCAAAAAAAAAATTCATAATATACTTTCGACGTCTAAATAACGAACTTTTCCCCGTCCCGTATTTAACTAACAGAGCGCGGAACTGCAAAAATTTGTGTGAAATCTGGATATAGTGGCATCTTTTTGACGAAAAAATGGAACCCTAAAACTATTGATAAGCCACACATATTTTGGTAGAATAATAATCTGGAATATCTAATGAGGACATGTGTTTAAATCCGGTGCAATGTAACACTTGAAAGCTGGAAAATGTGATGGTTTTTTTTTTTAATAAAAATGAATAGTTGGCTTGGGATGTGAATTAAAAATAATAAGTTAATTGGATTGACTTATTTATTTTTTTGGGCTCTCAATACTATTTGGGCCTTTTTATTTCATTGGTGGGCTCCGAAAAACGATTATTTGGGTGTAATTTTGAATTTTAATTTTTGTAATTACGTAAATTATTTTATTTGTAAGTAAAAATCTAAATATTATTTTAGTTTTTTGTCTTTTAAAAAAAAAAAAAATTGGAGACTATTTATTAATCTTACGTAAGAGCCACATTTGGAAAAATATTTGTTAGTTTATATTTCGGATGACAATCATTTCCATTTAGTCTGAATTCACAAATTGATGATCTGCATAAGATAATACTGATTAAATTTTGTATTTAATTGTATATTTTTATATGTTGTTGTTTCCCCAGTTATTAATCGAAAGGGTTTGAAATTATTAGTTTGTGGCGACAATAAATTAATAAACAAACAGACGATTAATATTGTGTATAAAGTAATGAAGAATTACAAAAATTATAATAATTGAATGTAGCGATTTCGCTTGATTTTTCGAGTTTGTATTGTGAAATTTTATATTATTTAGTATTGCAAATCTTATATACATACAATTTAGATCCAACAACACAACTCATCTCACCCTGTAAGTCGCCGCACGAAATACTAGTTAGACATATATAGAGAAGATTTGGATCCTCTCGCTCGTGGGCGCAACAAAGTTGTATTGCGCCACTAAA
This sequence comes from Rehmannia glutinosa, assembly GCA_016081115.2. NCBI lineage: Eukaryota > Viridiplantae > Streptophyta > Magnoliopsida > Lamiales > Orobanchaceae > Rehmannia > Rehmannia glutinosa. The sequence continues at coordinate 83,670,834 of CM071930.1, read as the reverse complement.
ACGACGCCGAGTGTTTTTTCCTTTTAATATTATTTTGAATTCATGTTTTAGTTTTTTTCCTTAATTTTTTAGATTCACGTGTTTAATATTTAGTTTCTCAACTAAGATGGGTTGATTAATTTTATAATTAGACACAATCTATGACGCAACAAATCATCCTTGATTTCTTGCCAATTCACTATCTATATCATTAATCAAATAGCCGAATTATATGGAAAACATTTATTGAAATAAAATTATATATTTCTAAATTTAAAACTATTGATCTAATAATCAATAAAGGAGAATATTTAAAATTAAATTTTCAAGTCGGATATTGTTTCCGTAATATACGTTGTAACAAAAATTAGAAAACCGTGATTTTTTTCAAGATATTATTTTGATAAATTCATTGTGTGAATGTATCAATCAATATCAAATGTTAATTTAACTATAATTGTATCTATCAAATATCAAATGCCAATTTAATTATAATTGACAATATTTCTTTGATTTAAGTCAATACGTCTTAAAGCAATAACTAGTATTTTATTATTCTATTATAATATATAACTATGTTTATATAAGAAAAAATGCAGAGCATACACATTATAAAATCGAACCTCGCCGAGTGACTTTTTAAATAGATCATTATCATTTAATTACAAAAAAAGAACACATTGGTTATTCTTCCGATCTTTTTAATGCATGCACTATAGCAGCCTAACTCTGGTCATTTGTACGATAGTTTAACTCATGTGGCTTTAGTTGTCTTGAGGCGTAGGCAACCACTTTACCATGTTGCATTAGCACGCATCCTAAACCTTGTTTTGATGCATCACTATAAATAACAAAAACTTTAGTGGGGTTAGGAATTGTTAATACTGATGCAGAAATTAGCCTCCACTTCAACTCCTGAAAGCTTTCTTCCCATTTCTCATTCCATTGGAACGTCTCCCATTTTCTTGTCAGTCAAGTCATAAACGCAACTATCTTTGAGAGTCCTTCAATAAATCTCTGATAATAGCCTGCCAAACCTAGAAAACTACGAACTTGTCGCATTCGTAGGTGCGCTCCATTGATTAACCGCTTTAACTTTAGACGGATTCACTTCAATTCCTCGATCTAGCCAAAACTCACATTTCTTGAATTTCGCATACAACTTCTCCTTGCGAAGTGTTTCTAGCATTATTCTTAAATGCTCATTATGTTTCTCTCTATTCTTTGAATATACAAGCCAACCTCTTTCTTTTTGCTCTTTATTTCTTCATTACTACTTTCCCAACCTAGTACATACTATTTCTAACAAGCTATTGCAATTTACAACACACATTAAATGATTATTTTGCATCATCATCATCACATAATCACAATCAAAATCTTATATTATATAGTCTATAATCTATATTAAAACATAACAAAAGTTTCATAATTCCACACCAATGTTATCCACATTGACTTCACTTTAGGTGACCTCGACATCAAAATAAGAATAATATTTTTTCTTTCTAAATTTACATTCTTTAGCAAAAATAAATATATTCCTTTCCTCCCATTTTCCTAAGCATTCTTTACAAAAATTTCCAAAAACCATAACCAGAGAAAGCTATAAACAAAACCATATATAAACATTAAACGAATTATTAGCCCCTCGCATAGCTCAATCGGTATAAATGACTTGGGTGATGTAATATTAACCGTTGTCACCCGCAACGTGAAATGTTTGAATCATGTCGATAATAGGTTTGAGAAAGATTTATTTTAGGGATGACAATGGGGGGGACCGTGAAGACCCGGACCGCCCGTGTCTAAAATGAGGCGAGGAGACCCGTTACGCTCCGTTCTAAATTAAATTAAATACAAAAAAAAAAAAAATGAAAAAAAAATATATTTATTAAATAATATTTACAAAAGTTATTATTATCAATTTATAAATGTTAGATATTATTATCATCTTATTGGTGTGATTTGCGGGTATTCCTGGATAAATCAAATCTCGGACCACGACACGCCTCCGTTGCGCCCAACAAGTGGTATCGAGCCACTTGGTAAGCGGCAAGGTAGAAAATTGAGATTTGATTTTTCCTGGATGGACACCATGGCAATGGCAAATCCATTCAAGGTGCAACAATTTGACGGCAAAGGAAATTTCATTCTTTGGCAACGAAGGGTGAAGGATCTCCTAGTTCAACAGGCTTGCAATCGGCGTTGAAGGAGAGAAGGGAAAACCGACAGAAATGAAAGACGCGCAGTGGGAAGATTTGAAATCGCGTTGTGTCAGCACGATTCGACTTTGTATTGCGGACAACATAATCAATAATGTTGTGAATGATGATTCTGAAGATTCAAAGACCGAGTTGTGGAAAAAATTGGAGAACTTGTATCTCGGGAAAAATTTATCCACAAAGTTGCTTCTGAAGCGGCAGTTATATAGATTGAAGATGCCGAAGGGTGACAATCTGATGGATCACATGAACCAGTTTCATGGACTGGTGGATCAACTGGGGAAAGTTGGTGTAAAATTGAGGAAGAAGATAAAGCCCTTTTACTTACCTCTATCCCGCATTCATATGATAGTCTAGTGACGTTTGTTGTACGAAAGACACACTGGACTTGGAGCATATAAAAGCATCATTGTTGTCCCACGAAAAACAAAAGAAGGCAAACCAGGAGGAGGGACATGAATCGCTTTGGTTGCTCGGGGCATGAATTGAACGGAGGAAATCGGTGGTGGATCTGTGACCAGCAGTCGATTCAAGACCGGGAAAGGGTATTGTGTGCTATCGTTGTCACGAGGAGGGCCACATAAAAAGGAATTGTCCTCGGAGAAAGAAGGATGATGAATGTGAAGGTGGCGGTGGTGATGCGGTGATAGATAGCTGCGGAAGACGGAGATGTTTACACGCTCTCGCAAGTATGATACTTCTTCTCGAGACGGTGGATTTTAGATTCGGTGCGTTATGCATGTGTGCTCCCAGGACAGATTATTTTGATTCACTTCAATTGCAGGACAGAACTTTGTCCTTAGGTGATGGTTCTACTTGTAGAGTCCGGGATTTGGAGTGGTGAAAATCAAAATGGGTGATGGAGCGGATCGTATTTTTAGGTGGTGTGGCCTATGTCCCAAAAATGCGAAGGAATCTAATTTCCTTGAGCCAACTGGATTCCAAGGGCTATGAGTATTCAGCTGGAGGTGGAGTCCTGAAAGTCACACGTGGCGGAGAGGTCCTAATGGTGGGAGAAAAGTATCGGAATTTGTATCGTCTGGTGACCTCTAAGGATTACTGGAAGTGGAGCATGCCGGAAGGCTTCCAGGGTGCGCAGACGGGTGTGTAGGAAATCCTGCTGGGCGAGAGGATGGATTGGGGTCGTCCCTCTCGGCAGTCAACTAGTGGTGTTGACTGGACTGCACATGTGCATTGGCCGATTGAATCAGGTGGAGTTAGGACCTTACTGATTCGGCATGTGCAGAGAACTGAAGGCCAATGGTATTTTCGATGTTCTGGTTAGCGATGATATTGTTTTATGGTGAAGGTGGAGATTGTTGGACATTCACCATAAACAATGAGGAAGGTCAACAAAGGTGGCTAATGAAAAAAAAAATAATTATATTACTAAGGGATGAAACATGTGCAAAAAACCTTTGTTGACATATGCCGTGGGAAAGGAAATAGTGTGCTGATTTCCTTGAATCTTCTTTTTTGCAACACTCTGCAAATTATCTCTATAAATAGAGAAGGGAAGTGCAGAGAGGGAGAGGCATCCAACCAAGAGTGAATTCAAGAGAGAAAATAGAGTGTAGGCATTTGG